>SZWC01000259.1:237822-249632 GCA_023375785.1 Penium margaritaceum | reverse complement strand
GACTAGCAAGTACAAATACCTTCCATATGTAGTGGCACAATGTGGCTTCAATGCACAGTGACAAACCAAAGTATGCATATGTCACAAACCACGACCAAAAGAATTTCACTGTGTGTGGTCAACGTTGAAAACGCATAACATGAGTCACAAATGGTCAGAGGGGAAAACAATGGTTTGGGAACACTAGTTATCAACTAGCAAGTACAAAGACCTTCAACAAGCAGTGGCACGGTATGGCTACCGTGGACAGTGACCAACCAAAGGATGCATACGTCACTCACTACGACCGAATTATTCCACTATGTATGGTCAACATTCAAAACTCGTAACACGAGTCACAACTGGTCAGAGGGAGAGACAATGGTTTAAGAAGCCTATGTATTGACTATAAAGGACAAAGAACTTCAATACGTAGTGGCACGGTGTGGCTAATATGCACTCCAAAAAACCAGACTAGGCATATGTGAGATTATGTCCAGAGAATTCCAATATGGGTGGTCAACGTTGACCAATCATAACACGAGTCACAAACGGTCAAGAGAGGAAACAATGCCATGGGAATATGGGTTCTCAACTACCAAGTACAACGACCTTCAGTCAGTAGTAGCACGGTGTGGCTACCATGCACAATGACCGACCAAAGTAGGCATATGTAATGCCTTTGACCAAAGAAATCCACTTTGTGTGGTCAACGCTGGTAACTCATATTACGAGTCACAAATGGTCAGAGGGGGAAACAATGGTTCGGGAATACCAAGTATCACATAGCAAGCAAAAGGGGCTTCAATAAGTTGTGGCACGGTGTGGAGACCATGCACGATGACCAACCAAAGTGGGCATATGTCACAGACCATGACCAAATAATGTCACTAAGCGTGGTAAGCTTTGACATCTCATAACATGGGTCACAAATGGTCAAGGTGGAAGGTAATGGTTTGTGATTACTAGTTATCGACTAGCAAGTACAAATACCTTCAATATGTAGTGGCACAGTGTGGCTTCAATGCACAGTGACCAACCAAAGTATGCATATGTCATGTACCATGACCAACAAATTTCACTTAATGTGGTAAACGTTGAAAACGCATAACACGAGTCACAAATGGTCAGATGGGAAAACAATGGGTTGGGAACACTAGTTATCAACTAGCAAGTACAAAGACCTTCAACAAGTAGTGGCAAGGTATGGCTAGCGTGCACAATGACCAACCAAATGATGCATACGTCACTGAATACGACCAAAAAATTCCACTATGTGTGGTCAACATTGACAACTCATAGCACGAGTCACAAATGGTCAGAGGGAGAGACAATGGTTGGGGAAGACCATGTATTGACTAGAAAGGATAAAGAACTTCAATACGTAGTGGCACGGTGTGGCTAGCATGCACACCAAACAACCAAACTAGGCATATGTGAGATGATGTCCACAGAATTTCAATATGGGTGGTCAACGTGGACCAACCATAACACGAGTCACAAACGGTCAGGAGAGGAAACAATGTTATGCGAATATTGGTTCTTAACTACCAAGTACAACAACCTTCAGTCAGTAGTAGCACAGTGTGGCTACCATGCACAATGACCAACCAAAGTAGGCATATGTACTGCCTTTGACCAAAGAAATCCGCTCTGTGTGGTCAACGTTGACAACTCATAATACAAGTCACAAATGGTCAGAGGGGGAAACAATGGTTTGGGAACACCAAGTATCAAATAGCAAGCACAAAGGGCTTCAATACGCTTTGGCACGGTGTAGAGACCATGCACGATGACCAGCCAAAGTAGGCATATGTCACTGACCATGACCAAACAATGTCACTAAGTGTGGTAAACTTTGACACCTTATAACACGAGTCACAAATGGGCAGGGCAGACGGTAGTGGTTTGCAAATACTAGTTATCAACTAGCAAGTACAAGTACCTTCAATATGTAGTGGCACAATGTGGCTTCAATGCACAGTGACCAACCAAAGTATGCATATGTCACTAACCATGACCAACACTTTTCACTTCTTGTGTTCAACGTTGAAAACGCATAACATGAGTCACAATTGGCCAGAGGGGGANAGACGGTAATGGTTTGCGAATACTAGTTATCAACTAGCAAGTACAAGTACCTTCAATATGTAGTGGCACAATGTGGCTTCAATGCACAGTGACCAACCAAAGTATGCATATGTCACTAACCATGACCAACACTTTTCACTTCTTGTGTTCAACGTTGAAAACGCATGACATGAGTCACAATTGGCCAGAGGGGGAAACAATGGTTTCAAAACGCTTTGTATCTTCTAGCAGGTACAAATATCTTTCGTATGTATTGGCACGGTGGGACTACCGTGCACAATGACCTACCCAAGTAGGCATACATAACTGCTCATGACCAAAGAGGTTTCGTGTGTGTGGTATATATTCACAACTCATAATACAAGTAAAAAATGGGCAGAGGGAGAAACAATGGTTTGAGAATACTTGGTATCGACTAGCAAGTACAAAGACCTTTGATAAGTGGTGGCACGGTGTGGCTACCATGTACAATGGCCAACCAGAGCATTCTTGTGTCACTGAATATCATAAAAAGAGTTTCACTGTGTGTTGTCAACTTTCCTTCTTACGGCTGGTCAATCGAAGCAATGGTTGAGAGGTTATTCAAGCTCAAATTTGCAAATTTTGAAAGTGCGTCTACGTCTAATTTTTATGAATAAATTAAATTTTTTATCATTCATAAATTAGAAAACTACCCTCTAATATTACACCCCCTTATTTTATGCCCTTTACCCATAGGAACGCTTATAATGTCATTTGGACATCATATGAACACCGTGCAAGTTGGTTTAGTGCTTAGAGAGTTAGATTATGGAGCGATAGGTCCTAGGTTTGAATCCTCGTATGCGCAATAGAGTATAGGCTTGCGACCTGGGGGGTGGGCAGCCATGTTGTGATTGTCGGGAAAAAGAGAGCAGCGGAATATGTAGGCGAGCAGGTAGCGCGGAAGCAGCCACAAAGATGCGGAAGGCTGACGGAAGATGACGTCACAGCAGAACCCAAAGTACATCGACAGGAGAGAATGGCGCGAGGAGCGGGAGCGACGAAGCGCTGATCATGAGTGATCAAGAGTGACACTTGTAGTGATGAAGCAAGGATGACACCCAAAGCGCCTTGACGGAGGATTACTGCGGTTCGGGCTCCTCGGTGAATGAATGCTCCAAGGAGTAAGAGACCCAGGCGAGGATCAGACGACAGCTCTGGACGTGATGATCGTAGCGGCACTTGATAGATGGTTGAGACTGGTCAACGATCAATGGGATGAGAGCGATGAAGCGAGGAACGGCAATTGAGCGGAGGCAATTGATGATGAAGGATATTGAGGAGGAATTGACCGAGGCAAATGAGTACATGGATCCTACTGCGATTAGTACTAGTCTAGGGAACTAGATTACAAGTGTCTACACCCATCAGGGTGGACGGTGCGAGACATGAAACCGGAGCTGCCATTGTGCTGTTGCTGCGGCTGCTGTGTCTGCGCGGTGCGAGGGAGCGGTGCGGCTCCACTTCGTCTTATGCTCTTGGGAGTCCTCCCATGTTAGGTGGGGGACGTGCTTCTTCTGTCGATCCTGGGATGTTGCCACGGAGAACAGACCAGGGAGCAGGGCTGCTGTCGGCAGATCTTGCTGCTCGATACGTGGTGTCAGGGATCCGTTGGCGTTGGACGTGGTGTGTTCGGACGGCCGGATGGTCACACCAGAGGAGTCTGATTGGTTATGCCTTCCGAGCCGTTTGGTCAGCAGGACGTAGGAGGTGAACCGGTATCCGCCTGCCTTTTCCTTTTTCAGTTGGGTGGACATTCCGGGGAGACTTGGGTTGCACCAGGACGACCCTGGTTGAGCCGTGTGGTTCTTGACAAAGAATCCGACAGTGATACCTCGACTCTACCTTTGAGCCTAAGCCGTGGAGGAGGTGGGGTTAGGGGGGGTGTCATAATACGGTCGCAAATCTGTCCTCCAGGCCGTCCACGGAACATCCCTCTAGGGGGGGTGGGAGGGAGTATTCCAGTGAAGGCACCTACGCGTAACAAATCAACAAAAACCGACCTGGTGTCAAAGGGAGAAACCTTTTGCTATTTATGGACTAGCAAGTGCAAAGCCTTTCAACAAGTATTGGAACGGTGTGGCTACCATGCACAATGACCAACCACATTAGGCATGTGCCACTTACCATGACCAAATAATCTTACTACGTGTGGTCAACGCTGACAACCCATAACATGGGCCACGATTTGTCAGAGGGGGAAACAATGGGTTGGGAATACTAGATGCCAACTACCAAGTACAACGACCTTCAGTCAGTAGTAGCACGATGTGGCTACCATGCACAATGACCGACCAAAGTAGGCATATGTACTGCCTTTGACCAAAGAAATCCGCTGTGTGTGGTCAACGCTGGCAGCGCATAATACGAGTCACAAATGGTCAGAGGGGGAAGCAATGGTTTGGGAACACCAAGTATCACATAGCAAGCACAAGGGGCTTCAATACGTTGTGGCACGGCGTGGAAGCCATGCACGATGACCAACCAAAGTAGGCATATGTCACTGACCATGACCAAGTACTATCACTAAGTGTGGTAAACATTGACAACTCATAACACGGGTCACAAATAAACGGGGTGGAAGGTAATGGTTTGTGATTACTAGTTATCGAATAGAAAGAACAAATGCCTTCAATATGTAGTGGCACAATGTGGCTTCAATGCACAGTGACCAACCAAAGTATGCATATGTAACAAACCACGACCAAAAGAATTTCACAGTGTGTGGTGAACGTTGAAAATGCATAACATGAGTCACAAATGGTCAAAGGGGAAAACAATTGTTTGGGAACACTAGTTATCAACTAGCAAGTACAAAGACCTTCAACAAGCAGTGGCACGGAATGGCTAGCGTGCACAGTGACCAACCAAAGGATGCATACGTCACTGACTGAGACCGAATAAGTCCACTATGTGTGGTCAACATTGACAATTCGTAACACGAGTCACAAATGGGCAGAGGGAGAGACAATGGTTTAAGAAGCCTATGTATTGACTAGAAAAGACAAACAACTTCAACACGCAGTGACACGGTGTGGCTAATATGCACACCAAACAACCAGACTATGCATATGTCAGATGATGTCCAGAGAATTTCAATATGGGTGGTCAACGTTGACCAACCATAACACGGGTCACAAACGGTCAGTAGATGAAATAATGATATGGAAATCTCAGTTCTCAACTACCAAGTACAACGACCTTCAGTCTGTAGTAGCACGATGTGGCTACCATGCACAATGACCGGCCAAAGTAGGTATATGTACTGCCTTTGACCAAAGAATTCCGCTGTGTGTGGTCATCGTTGATATCTCATAATACGAGTCACAAATGGTCAGAGGGGGAGAGAATGGTTTGGGAACACCAAGTATCAAATAGGAAGCACAAGGGGCTTCAATACGTTGTGGCACGGTGTGGAGGCCATGCACGATGACCAACCAAAGTAGGCATATGTCACTGACCATGACCAAATACTGTCATTAAGTGTGGTAAACTTTGACAACTCATAACACGTGTCACAAATGGTCAGGGTGGAAGGTAACGGTTTGTCAATACTAGTTATCAACTTGCAAGTACAAATACCTTCCATATGTAGTAGCACAATATGGCTTCAATGCACAGTGACAAACCAAAGTATGCATATGTAATAAACCATGAACAAAAGAATTTCATAGTGTTTGGTCAACGTTGAAAACGCATAACATGAGTCACAAATGGTCAGACGGGAAAACAATGGTTTGGGAACACTAGTTATCAACTAGCAAGTAGAAAGACTTTCAAAAAGCAGTGGCACGGTATGGCTAGCGTGCACAGTGACCAACCAAATGATGCATACGTCACTGAGTACGATTGAATAATTCCACTATGTGTGGTCAACATTGACAATTTGTAAGACAAGTCACAAATGGCCAGAGGGAGAGACAATGGTTTAAGAAGCCTATGTATTGACTAGAAAGGAAAAATAACTTCAATACGTAGTGGCACGGTGTGGCTAATATGCACACCAAACAACCAGACTAGGCATTTGTGAGATGATGTCCAGAGAATTTCAATATGGGTGGTCAACGTTGACCAACCATAACACGAGTCACGAACGGTCCGGAGAGGAAACAATGCCATGGGAATATTGGTTCTCAACTACCAAGTACAACAACCTTCAGTCAGTAGTAGCACGGTGTGGCTACCATGCACAATAAATGACCAAAGTAGGCATATGTACTGCCTTTGACCAAATAAATCCGCTTTGTGTGGTCAACGCTGGCAACTCGTAATGCGAGTCACAAATGGTAAGAGGGGGAAACAATGGTTTGGGAATACCAAGTATTACATAGCAAGCACAATGGGCTTTAATCAGTTGTGACACGGTGTGGAGACCATGCACGATGACCAACCAAAGTAGGCACATGTCACTGACCATGACCAAATAATGTCACAAAGTGTGGTAAAATTTGACATCTCATAACACGGGTCACAAATGGTCAGGGTGGAAGGTAATGGTTTGTGACTACTGGCTATCGACTAGCGAGTACAGATACCTTCAATACGTAGTGGCACAATGTGGCTTCAATGCACAGTGACCAACCAAAGTATGCATTTGTCTTAGACCATGACCAAAAGAATTTCACAGTGTGTGGTCAACGTTGAAAACGCATAACATGAGTCACAAATGGTCAGAGGGGAAAACAATGGTTTGGGAACACTCTTTATCAACTAGCAAGTACACATACCTTCAACAAGCAGTTGCACGGTATGGCTAGCGTACACAGTGACCAACCAAAGGATGCATCCGTCACTGACTGAGACCGAATAAGTCCACTATGTGTGGTTAACATTGACAACTCATAATACGAGTCACAAATGGTCAGAGGGAGAGACAATGGTTTAAGAAGCCTATGTATTGACTAGAAAGGACAAATAATTTCAACACGGAGTGGCACGGTGTGCCTAATATGCACACCAAACAACCAGACTAGTCAGATGTCATATGATGTCCAGAGAATTTCAATATGGGTGGTCAACATTGACCAACCATCAAACGAGTCACAAACGGTCAAGAGATGAAACAATGATATAGAAATATCCGTTCTCAACTACCAAGTAGAACGACCTTCAGTCAGTAGTAGCACGATGTTGCTACCATGCACAATGACCGACCAAAGTAGGCATATGTACTGCCTTTGACCAAAGAAATCAGTTGTGTGTGGTCAACGTTGACAAATCATAATACAAGTCACAAATGCTCTGAGGGGGAAAGAATGGTTTGGGAACACCATGTATCAAATAGCAAGCACAAGGGGCTTCAATAAGTTGTGGCACGGTGTGGAGGCCATGCACCATGACCAACCAAAGTAGGCATATGTCACTGACCATGACCAAATACTGTCACTAAGTGTGGTAAACTTTGACAACTCATAACACGGGTCACAAATGGTCAGGGTGGAAGGAAATGGTTTGTCAGTACTAGCTATCGAATAGTAAGTACAAATACCTTCCATATGTAGTGGCACAATGTGGCTTCAATGCACAGTGACAAACCAAAGTATGCATACGTCACAAACCATGACCAAAAGAATTTCACTGTGTGTGGTCAACGTTGAAAACGCATAACATGAGTCACAAATGGTCAGAGGGGAAAACAATGGTTTGGTAACACTAGTTATCAACTAGCAAGTACAATGACCTTCAACAAGCAGTGGCACGGTATGGGTAGCGTGGACAGTGACCACCCAAAGGATGCATACGTCACTCACTACGACCGAATAATTCCACTGTGTGTTCAACATTGACAACTCGTAACACGAGTCACAAATGGTCAGAGGGAGAGACAATGGTTCAAGAAGCCTATGTATTGACTTGAAAGGACAAAGAACTTCAATACATAGTGGCACAGTGTGGCTAATATGCACACCAAACAACCAGACTAGGCATATGTGAGATGATGTCCAGAGAATTTCAATATGGATGGTCAACGTTGACCAATCATAACACGAGTCACAAACGGTCAGGATAGGAAACAATGCCATGGGAATATCGGTTATCAACTACCAAGTATAACGACCTTCAGTCAGTAGTAGCACGGTGTGGCTACCATGCACAATGACCGACCAAAGTAGGCATATGTACTGCCTTTGACCAAAGAAATCTGCTTTGTGTGGTCAACGCTGGCAACTCATAATACGAGTCACAAATGTAAGAGGGGAAAACAATGGTTTGGGAATACCAAGTATCACATAGCGAGCACAAGGGGCTTCAATGTGTTGTGGCACAATGTGGAGACCATGCACGATGACCAGCCAAAGTAGGCACATGTCTCTGACCTTGACCAAATAATGTCACTGAGTGTGGTAAAAATTGACAACTCATAGCACGGGTCACAAATGGTCAGGGTGGAAGGTAATGGTTTGTGATTACTGGTTATCGAATAGCTAGTACAAATACCTTCAATATCAAGTGGCACAATGTGGCTTCAATGCACAGTGACCAACCAAAGTATGCAAATGTCACAAACCATGACCAAAAGAATTTCACAGTGTGTGGTCAACGTTGAAAACGCAAAACACGAGTTACAAATGGTCAGAGAGGAAAACAATGGTTTTGGAACACTAGTTATCAACTAGCAAGTACACATACCTTCAACAAGCAGTGGCACGGTATGGCTAACGTGCACGGTGACCAACCAAAGGATGCATACGTCACTGACTGAGACCGAATAAATCCACTATGTGTGGTCAACATTGACAACTCATAATACGAGTCACAAATGGTCAGAGGGGGAAATAATGGTTTGGGAACACCAAGTATCAAATAGCAAGCACAAGGGGCTTCAATACGTTGTGGCATGGTGTGGAGGCCATGCACGATGACCAACCAAAGTAGGCATATGTCACTGACCATGACCAAATGCTGTCACTAAGCGTGGTAAACTTTGACAACTCATAACATGGGTCACAAATGGTCAGGGTGGAAGGTAATGGTTTGTGATTACTAGTTATCGACTAGCAAGTACAAATACCTTCAATATGTAGTGGGACAAAGTGGCACAAGAATGCTTTGGTTGGTCATTGTGGATGGTAGCCACACCGTGCTACCACTTATCGAAGGTCTTTGTATGATATTCAGTGACATAAGAAGGCTTTTTATGATATTCAGTGACACAAGAATGCTTTGGTTGGTCATTGTGGATGGTAGCCACACCGTGCTACCACTTATCGAAGGTCTTTGTATGATATTCAGTGACATAAGAAGGCTTTTTATGATATTCAGTGACACAAGAATGCTTTGGTTGGTCATTGTGGATGGTAGCCACACCGTGCTACCACTTATCGAAGGTCTTTGTATGATATTCAGTGACATAAGAAGGCTTTTTATGATATTCAGTGACACAAGAATGCTTTGGTTGGTCATTGTGGATGGTAGCCACACCGTGCTACCACTTATCGAAGGTCTTTGTATGATATTCAGTGACATAAGAAGGCTTTTTATGATATTCAGTGACACAAGAATGCTTTGGTTGGTCATTGTGGATGGTAGCCACACCGTGCTACCACTTATCGAAGGTCTTTGTATGATATTCAGTGACATAAGAAGGCTTTTTATGATATTCAGTGACACAAGAATGCTTTGGTTGGTCATTGTGGATGGTAGCCACACCGTGCTACCACTTATCGAAGGTCTTTGTATGATATTCAGTGACATAAGAAGGCTTTTTATGATATTCAGTGACACAAGAATGCTTTGGTTGGTCATTGTGGATGGTAGCCACACCGTGCTACCACTTATCGAAGGTCTTTGTATGATATTCAGTGACATAAGAAGGCTTTTTATGATATTCAGTGACACAAGAATGCTTTGGTTGGTCATTGTGGATGGTAGCCACACCGTGCTACCACTTATCGAAGGTCTTTGTATGATATTCAGTGACATAAGAAGGCTTTTTATGATATTCAGTGACACAAGAATGCTTTGGTTGGTCATTGTGCATGGTAGCCACACCGTGCTACCACTTATCGAAGGTCTTTGTACTTGCTAGTCGATACCAAGTATTCCCATTTTGTCTCTCCCTCTACCCATTTTTTGCTTGTATTACGAGTTGTGAATGTTGACCACACACACGAAACCTATTTGGTCATGAGCAGTGATGTATGCCTACTTGGGTAGGTCATTGTGCATGGTAGTCCCACCGTGCCAATACATACGAAAGATATTTGTACTTGCTAGAAGATACATAGCGTTTTGAAACCATTGTTTCCCCCTCTGACCATTTGCAACTCGTGTTATGCGATTTCAACGTTGACCACATGAAGTGAAATGTGTTGGTCATGGTTAGTGACATATGCATACTTTGGTTGGTCACTGTACATTGAAGCCACATTGTGCCACTACATATTGAACGTATTTGTACTTGCTAGTCGATAACTAGTATTCGCAAACCATCACCGTCTGCCCTGTCCATTCGTGACTCGCGTTATAAGGTGTCAAAGTTTACCACAGTTAGTGACATTATGTGGTCATGGTCAGTGACATATGCCTACTTTGGTTGGTCATTGTGCATGGTCTCCACACCGTGCCACAGCGTATTGAAGCCCTTTGTGCTTGCTATTTGATACTTGGTTTTCCCAAACCATTGTTTCCCCCTCTGATTTTGTGACTCGTATTATGAGTTGTCAACGATGACCACACACAGTGGATTTCTTTGGTCAAAGGCAGTACATATGCCTACTTTGGTCGGTCATTGTGCATGGTAGCCACACTGTGCTACTACTGACTGAAGGTCGTTGTACTTGGTAGTTGAGAACCAATATTTGCATAGCATTCTTTCCTCTCCTGACTGTTTGTGACTCGTGTTATGGTTGGTCAACGNAGTGGCACAATGTGGCTTCAATGCACAGTGACCAACCAAAGTATGCATATGTCAAAAACCATGACCAAAAGAATTTCACAGTGTGTGGTCAACGTTGAAAACGCATAACATGAGTCACAAATGGTCAGAGGGGAAAACAATGGTCTTGGAACACTAGTTATCAACTACCAAGTACAAAGACCTTCAACAAGCAGTGGCACGGTATGGCTAGCGTGCACAGTGACCAACCGAAGGATGCATGCGTCACTGACTCGGAATGAATAAGTCCACTATGTGTGGTCAACATTCACAACTCGTAACACGAGTGACAAATGGTCAGATGGAGAGACAATGGTTTGAGAAGCCTATGTATTGACTAGAAAGGACAAATAACTTCAACACGCAATGGCACGGTGTGGGTTATATGGACACCAATCAACCAGACTAGGCATATGCCAGATGATGTCCAGAGAACTTCAATATGGGTGGTCAACGTTGACCAACCATAACACGAGTCACAAACGGCCAGGAGATGAAACAATGCTATGGAAATATCAGAACTCAAATACCAAGTACAACGACCTTCAGTCAATAGTAGCGCGGTGTGGCTACCATGCACAATGACCGACCAAAGTAGGCATATGTACTGCCTTTGACCAAAGAAATCCACTGTGTGTGGTCATCGTTGACAACTCATAATACGAGTCACAAAATCAGAGGGGGAAACAATGGTTTGGGAAAACCAAGTATCAAATAGCAAGCACAAAGGGCTTCAATACGCTGTGGCACGGTGTGGAGACCATGCACAATGACCAACCAAAGTAGGCATATGTCACTGACCATGACCAAATAATGTCACTAAGTGTGGTAAACTTTGACA
>SZWC01000259.1:199725-233501 GCA_023375785.1 Penium margaritaceum | reverse complement strand
TTTCCCCCTCTGACCATTTGTGACTCGTATTATGAGTTGTCAACGTTGACCACACACAGCGGATTTCTTTGGTCAAAGGCAGTACATATGCCTACTTTGGTCGGTCATTGTGCATGGTAGCCACACCGTGCTATTACTGACTGAAGGTCGTTGTACTTTGTAGGTGAGAACCGATATTTCCATAGCATTGTTTCATCTTCTGACCGTTTGTGACTCGTGTTATGGTTGGTCAACGTTGACCACCCATATTGAAATTCTCTGGACATTATCTGACATATGCCTAGTCTGGTTGTTTGGTGTGCATATTAGCCACACCGTGCCACTGCCTGTTGAAGTTATTTGTCCTTTCTAGTCAATACATAGGCTTCTTAAACCATTGTCTCTCCCTCTGACCATTCGTCACTCGTGTTACGAGTTGTCAGTGTTGACCACACATAGTGGACTTATTCGGTCTGAGTCAGTGACGTATGCATCCTTTGGTTGGTCACTGTGCACGCTGGCCATACCGTGCCACTGCTTGTTGAAGGTCTTTGTACTTGCTAGTTGATAACTAGTGTTCCCAGACCATTGTTTTCCCCTCTGACCATTTGTGACTCATGTTATACGTTTTCAATGTTGACCACACACTGTGAAATTCTTTTGGTCATG
Source organism: Penium margaritaceum (assembly GCA_023375785.1). Lineage (NCBI taxonomy): Eukaryota > Viridiplantae > Streptophyta > Zygnematophyceae > Desmidiales > Peniaceae > Penium > Penium margaritaceum. The sequence goes on along the minus strand of SZWC01000259.1, from coordinate 232,853 downwards.
TTTTGTGACATATGCATACTTTGGTTGGTCACTGTGCATTGAAGCCACATTGTGCCACTACATATTGAAGGTATTTGTACTTGCTAGTCGATAACGAGTAATCACAAACCATTACCTTCCACCCTGACCATTTGTGACCCGTGTTATGAGTTGTCAAAGTTTACCACACTCATTGACATTATTTGGTCATGGTCAGTGACAAGTGCCTACTTTGGTTGGTCATCGTGCATGGTCTCCACACCGTGCCACAACTTATTGAAGCCCCTTGTGCTTGATATGTGATACTTGGTATTCCCAAACCATTGTTTCCCCCTCTTACCATTTGTGACTCGTATTATGAGTTGCTAGCGTTGACCACACAAAGCGGATTTCTTTGGTCAAAGGCAGTACATAAACATACTTTGGTCGGTCATTCTGCATGGTAGCCACACCGTGCTACTACTGAATGAAGGTCATTGTACTTGGTAGATGAGAACCGATATTCCCATGGCATTGTTTCCTCTCCTGACCGTTTGTGACTCGTGTTATGGTTGGTCAACGTTGACCACCCATATTGAAATTCGCTGGACACCTCTCACATGTGCCTAGTCTGGTTGTTTGGTGGGCATATTAGCCACACAGTTCCACTAGGTATTGAAGTTATTTGTCCTTTCTAGTCAATACATAGGCTTCTTAAACCATTGTCTCTCGATCTGACCATTTGTGACTCGTGTTACGAGTTGTCAACGTTGACCACACATATTGGAATTATTCGGTCTCAGTCAGTGACGTATGCATCCTTTGGTTGGTCACTGTCCATGCTATCCATACCGTGCCACTGCTTTTTGAAGGTCTTTGTACTTGCTAGTTGATAAGTAGTGTTCCCAAACCATTGTTTTCCCCTCTTACCATTTGTGACTCATGTTATGCGTTTTCAACGTTGACCACACACAGTGAAATTCTTTTGGTCATGGTTTGTGACATATGCATACTTTGGTTTGTCACTGTGCATTGAAGCCACGTTGTGCCACTACATATTGAAGGCATGTGTACTTGCTAGTCGATAACTAATAATCACAAACCATTACCTTCCACCCTGACCATTTCTGACCCGTGTTATGAGTTGTCGGAGTTTACCACACTTAGTGACAGTATTTTGTCATGGTCAGTGACATATGCCTACTTTGGTTGGTCATCGTGCATGGCCTCCACACCGTGCCACAACGTATTGAAGCCCCTTGTGCTTGCTATTTGATACTTGTTGTTCGCAGACCATTATTTCCCCCTCTGACCATTTGTGACTCGTATTATGAGTTGTTAACGTTGACCACACACAGCGGATTTCTTTGGACAAAGGCAGTACATATGCCTACTTTGGTCGGTCATTGTGCATTGTAACCACACCGTGCTACTACTGACTGAAGGTTGTTGTACTTGGTATTTGAGATAAGGGTGAAAACAAGACTGTTCTCGCGATTCCGAGGTCAGAATCGGAATTGCAATTCCGAGACCATCCTGAGACTTGGAATTGCGATTCTCAGCTCAGAATCGCGAGTCCAAGAATCACGATTCTCAGTGGTGAGAATCACGATTCTGGCCAGTGAGAATCACGATTCTGGAGACATGGGAAAAACCAAACCAGCATTTTTTAAATTTTATTAGGTTTTCCCTCCCAACCCAATCATTTAGGGGAACATTTCCACATAGGACTATTAATTTGTCAATTGTGCCTGTATTCTTTCATGATTTGAGCTAATTATGTCCTTGTTTCCCTTAGCCATAGAGACATCCGTAGGAATCACGAGTCTAAACCCAAGACTCGGAATTGCGATTCCGAGACCAGTCCCAGAATTGGAATTGCGATTCTGAGACCAGTCTTGGAATTGCGATTCTCAACATCGATTCTCATTTTTTGGCTTACAGCCTTAAGTTGAGAACCGATATTCCCATGGCATTGTTTCCTCTCCTGACCGTTGGTGACTCGTGTTATGGTTGGTCAACGTTGACCACCCATATGGAAATTCTCTGGACATCATCTCACATATGCCTAGTATGGTTGTTTGGTGTGCATATTAGCCACACCGTGCCTCTACGTATTGAAGTTATTTGTCCTTTCTAGTCAATACATATGCTTCTTAACCATTGTCTCTCCCTCTGACCATTTGTCACTCGTCCTACGAGTTGTCAATGTCAACCACACATAGTGGAATTATTCGGTTGTATTCAGTGACGTATGCATCATTTGATTGGTCACTGTGCACGCTAGCGATACCGTACCACTGCTTGTTGAAGGTCTTTGTACTTGCTACTTGATAACTAGTGTTCCCAAACCATTGTTTCCCCGTCTGACCATTTGTGGCTCATGTTATGCGTTTTCAACGTTGACCACACACAGTGAAATTCTCTTGGTCATGGTTTATGACATATGCATACTTGGTTTGTCACCGTGCATTGAAGCCACATTGTGCCACTACATATGGAAGGTATTTGTACTTGCTAGTTGATAACTAGTAATCACAAACCATTACCTTCCACCCTGACCATTTGTGACCCGTGTTATGTGTTGTCAACGTTTACCACACTTAGTGACAGTATTTGGTCATGGTCAGTGACATATGCCTACTTTGCTTGGTCATCGTGCATGGCCTCCACACCGTGCCATGACGTATTGAAGCCCCTTGTGCTTGCTATTTGATACTTGGTGTTCCCAAACCATTCTTCCCCCCTCTGACCATTTGTGACTCGTATTCTGAGTTGTCAACGATGACCACACACAGCGGAATTCTTTGGTCAAAGACAGTACATATGCCTACTTTGGTCGGTCATTGTGCATGGTAGCCACATCGTGCTACTACTGACTGAAGGTTGTTGTACTTAGCAGTTGAGAACCGATATTTCCATAGCATTATTTCATCTCCTGACCGTTTGTGACTCGTGTTATGGTTGGTCAACGTTGAGCACCCATATTGAAATTCTTTAGGCATCATCTAACATATGCCCAGTCTGGTTGTTTGGTGTGCATATTAGCCACACCGTGCCACTGCGTGTTGAAATTATTTGTCCTTTCTAATCAATACATATGCTTCTTAAACCATTGTCTCTCCCTCTGACCATTTGTGACTCGTGTTACGAGTTGTCGATGCTGACCACACATAGTGGACTTATTCGGTCTCAGTCAGTGACGTATGCATCCTTTGGTTGGTCACTGTGCACGCTAGCCATACCGTGCCACTGCTTGTTGAAGGTCTTTGTACTTACTAGTTGATAACTAGTGTTCCCAACCCATTGTTTTCCCCTCTGAGCATTTGTGACTCATGTTATGTGTTTTCAACGTTGACCACACACTGTGAAATTCTTTTGGTCATGGTTTGTGACATATGCATACTTTGGTCGGTTACTGTGCATTGAAGCCACATTGTGCCACTACATATTGAAGGCATTTGTACTTTCTATTCAAGAGCTAGTAATCACAAACCATTACCCTCCACCCTAACCATTTGTGACCCGTGTTATGACTTGTAAACGTTTACCACACTTAGTGACAGTACTTGGTCATGGTCAGTGACATATGCCTACTTTGGTTGGTCATCGTGCATGGCCTCCACACCGTGCCACAACGTATTGAAGCCCCTTGTGCTTGCAATGTGATACTTGGTGTTCCCAAACCATTGTTTCCCCATCTGACCGTTTGTGAATCGTATTATGAGCTGCCAGCGTTGACCACTCACCGCGGAATTCTTTGGTCAAAGGCCGTACATATGCCTACTTTGGTCGGTCATTGTACATGGTAGCCACACCATGCTACTACTGACTGAAGGTCGCTGTACTTGGTAGTTGGCAACTAGTATTCCCAACCCATTGTTTCCCCCTCTGTCAAATCGTGACACATATTATGGGTTGTCAACGTTGACCACACATATTAAAATTATTTGGTCATGGTAAGTGGCACATGCCTAATGTTGTTGGTCATTGTGCATGGTAGCCACACCGTTCCACGCGTGCGGCTAGCGAAAAGAAGCCGTTAATACCCGGTTTATCCTGTTTTGCTGTATATAAGAAGGATGTTTATTCCCTCCCTAGTTCAACCAGAACAGTTATGCCCATCCTGTTCCCTTTGGTTCCGCGGCTTTGCCGCCGTGTCTTTGCTCTGCTCGCACTTCGCATTTCTTGCCTTCGCCAGCCTCTCACAGCTCTCAACTCTTTGGTCCGTCATTCTCCCTCCTTCACTCAGTCCTCAACCAGTCATCACTCATCTTTCGTCTGAGCTCTCTCTCTCTCTGAACATTCTGTCACCCTCGTCCCCTCTTGAACCTCGGCCTCTATCAAGCTCTACGACTAACTCCTCGGGACCGCTCTTGCTTACGACACTTTGGTACCGGACTCGTGGTTTTTCCGATGCCTCTGCTTGCTTCTGCTACTGCTGCTCTCGTACCTGCATTCTTCTGACAATAGCCACACTGAGCCACCAGTAATCTTCCTTCTTTATACCAGTAAGGTCATGCCTAGTATATCTGCACTGTGATTGGATACTCTAACCGTGGCTGACTCGTGTTATGCTTCATAGACGTTTATGGTACTTGGTAAAAGTTGTGGTCATGGTAAGTGGCACATGCCAATTTTTTCAAGGCATTGCGCACAATAGCCGTAACAAGCCACCGGTTTTTTACCTTGTCTATACCTAGAGGTCATGCCTAGTACATCTAAACTGTGATTGGGCACTCTGCCTGTGGCTGACTCGTGTTACGATTCGTAGAAGTTAAATTCACTTGGTAGACTTTGTGGTCATGATCAGTGGAACATGCCAACTTTGTTAAGGCATTGCGCACATTCGCACACCGAACCACCAGTATTGTACCTTGTTTGAACCTGCAAGATCATGCCTAGTACATCTGCACTGTGATTGGACACTCTGACCGTGGCTGACTCATGTTATGGTCAATAGAAGTAAAAGTCACCTGGATACATTTGTGGTCATGGTCAGTGGCACATGCCAACTTTGTCAAGGCACTGGCCAGTAGGCACACCGAGCCACCAGTATTCTACCTTGTTTATATCTGCAAGGTCATGCCCAGTATATCTGCACTGTGAATGGACAATCTGAACGTGGCTGACTCGTGTTATGATTCATAGCCGTTCAAGGTACTTGGTAAACTTTGTGGTCATGGTTAGTGGCACATGCTTACTTTGTCAAGGCATTGCGCACAATAGTCGTTCCAAGACACCGGCTTTCTACCCTGTTTATACCTGAAAGGTCATGCATATAAGACGTGCATTGTGATTGGGCACTCTGACCGTGGCTGACTTGTGTTATGATTCGTAGAAGTTAAAGTCACTTGGTAAACATTGTGGTCATGGTCAGTGGCACATGCCAACCTTGTCAAGGCATTGCGCACAATAGCCACACCGAGCCACTACTATTCTACCTTGTTTGCACCTGCAATATCATGCCTAGTACATCTGCACTATGATTGGACACTCTCACCATGGCTGACTCGTGTTATGGTTCATAGCCGTTTAAGGTACTTTGTAAACTTTGTGGTCATGGTCAGTGGCACATGCCAACTTTATCAAGGCATTGCGCACAATAGCCACACCGAGCCACCAGTATTCTACCTTGTTTGTACGTGCAAGATCATGCCTAGTACATCTGCACTGTCATTGGACACTATGACCGTGGCTGACTTGTGTTATGATCAATAGAAGTAAACGTCACTTGGATACATTTGTGGTCATGGTTAGTGGCACATGCCAACTTTGTCAAGGCATTGCGCACAATAGCCACACCGAACCACCAGTATTCTACCTTTTTTGTTCCTACAAGATCATGCCTGGTACATCTGCACTGTGACTAGACACTCTGACCGTGGCTGACTCGTGTTATGATTCATAGCCGTTTAAGGTACTTGGTAAACTTTGTGGTAATGGTCAGTGGCACATGCAAACTTTGTCAAGGCATTCCGCACAATAGCCACACCGAGCCACCAGTATTCTACCTTGTTTGTACCTGCAAGATCATGCCTAGTACATCTGCACTGTCATTGGACACTCTGACCGTGGCTAACTCGTGTTATGGTCAATAGAAGTAAAAGTCACTTGGATACATTTGTGGTCATGGTCAGCGGCACATGCCAGCTTTGTCAAGGCATTGCGCACAATAGCCACACCGAGCCAGTAGTATTCAACCCTTTTTATACCGACAAGGTCATGCCTAATATATCTGCACTGAAATTGGACACTCTGATCGTGGTTGACTCGTGTTAGAATTCATAGCCGTTTAAGGTACTTGGCAAACTTTGTGGTCATGTTCAGTGGCACATGCCAATCTTGTCAAGGCATAAAATATAATAACCATGCCAAGCCACCGGTTTTTTACCTTTTTTATACCTACAAGGTCATGCATATTAGATGTGCAATATTACTGGGCACTCTGACCGTGGCTGACTCGTGTTACAATTTGTAGAAGTGAAAGTCACTTGGTAAACTATGTGGTCATGGTCAGTGACACATGCCAAATTTGTCAAGGCATTGCGCACAATAGCCACACCGAGCCACCAGTATTCTACCTTGTTTGCACCTGCAATATCATGCCTAGTACATCTGCACTGTGATTGAACACTCTGACCGTGGCTGACTTGTGTTATGATCAGTAGAAGTAAAAGTCACTTGGATCTATTTGTGGTCATGGTCAGTGGCACATGCCAACGTAGTCAAGGCATTGCGCACAGTCGCCGTGCCAAGCCACTGGTATTTGACCTTGTTTATACCTGCAAGGTCATGCCTAGTACATCTGAACTGTGATTGGGTACTCTGACTATGGCTGACTCATGTTACGATTCTTATATGTTAAAGTCACTTGGTAAACATTGTGGTCATGGTCACTGGCACATGCCAACTTTGTCAAGGCACTGCGCACAATAGCCACATCAAGCCACAAGTATTCTACCTTGTTTGTACGTGCAAGATCATGCATAGTACATATGCACTGTGATTGGACACTCTGACCGTTGCTGACTCGTGTTATGATTCATAGCCGTTTAAGGTACTTGGTAAACTTTGTGGTTATGGTCAGTGGCACATGCCAACATTGTCTTGCATTGCGCACAATAGCCGTGCCAAGCCACCGGTTTTTGACCTTGTTTATACCTGTAAGGTCATGCATATTAGACGTGCACTGTGATTGGGCACTCTGATCGTGGCTGACCCGTGTTACAATTCGTATAAGTTAAAGTCACGTGATGAATGTTGTGGTCATGGTCAATGGCACATGCCAACTTGGTCAAGGCATTGCACACAATAGCCACACCGAGCCACCAGTATTCTACCTTGTTTATACCTGCAAGGTCATGCCCAGTATATGTGCACTGTGATTGGACACTCCGACCGTGGCTGACTCGTGTTATGATTCATAGCCGTTTAAGGTACTTGGTAAACGTTGTGGTCATGGTCAGTGGCACATGCCATTTTTGTCAAGGCATGGCATACAATAGCCGTGCCAAGCTACCGGCTATTTGCCTTGTTGATACCTGCAAGGTCATGCATATTATATGTTATTAGGCACTCTGAGCATGGCTGACTCGTGTTACAATTCGTAGAAGTTAAAGTCACTTGGTAAACTATGTGGTCATGGTCAGTGGCACATGCCAACTTTGTCAAGGCATTGCACACAACAGCCACAACGAGCCACCAGTATTCTACCTTGTTTGCACCTGCAAGATCATGCCTAGTACATCTGCACTGTGATTGGACACTCCGACAGTGGCTGACTTGTGTTATGATCAGTAGAAGTAAAAGTCACTTGGATACATTTGTGGTCATGGTCAGTGGAACATGCCAACTTTGTCAAGGCATTGCGCACAATAGTCACACCGAGCCACCAGTATTCTACCTTGTTTGTATCTGCAAGGTCATGCCCGGTATATCTACACTGTGATTGGACATTCTGACCGTAGTTGACTCTTGTTAAGATTCATAGCCCGTTAAGGTACTTGGTAAATTTTGTGGTCATGGTCAGTGGCACATGCCAATGTTGTCAAGGCATAGCACACAATAGCCACACCGATCCACCAATACTCTACCTTGTTTGCACCTGCAAGATCATGCCTAGTGCATATGCACTGTGATTGGACACTCTGACCGTTGCTGACTTGTGTTATGATCAATAGAAGTAGAAGTCACTTGGATACATTTGTGGTCATGGTCAGTGGCACATGCCAACTTTGTCACGGCACTGGGCACAATAGCCACTTCGAGCCACCAGTATTCTACCTTGTTTGTACCTGCAAGGTCATGCCCATTATATCTGAACTGTGATTGGACACTCAGACCGTGGCTGAATCATGTTATGATTCATAGCCGTTTAAGGTACTTGGTACACTTTGTGGTCATGGTCAGTGGCACATGCCAACTTTGTCAAGGCATTGCGCACACTATCCACACCGAGCCACCAGTATTCTACCTTGTTTTAACGTGCAAGATCATGCCTAGTACATCTGCACAGTGATTGAACACTCTGACTGTGGCTGACTTGTGTTGTTATCAATATAAATAAAAGTCACTCGGATACGTTGGTGGTCATGGTCAGTGGCACATGCCACCTTTTTTTTGGCATTGCGCACAATAGCCACACCGAGCCACCAGTATTATGCCTTGTTTGCACTAGCAAGATTATGCCTAGTACATCTGTACTGTGATTGGACACCCTGGCCGTGGCATTTTGTGTGATGATCAATATAAGTAAAAGTCACTTGGATACATTTGTGGTCATGGTCAGGGGCACATGCCAACTTTGTCAAGGCATTGCACACAATAACCAAACCGAGCCACCAGTATCATACCTTGATTATACCTGCAAGGTCATGCCCTGTATATCTGCACTGTGATTGGACACTCTGTCCGTGGCTGACTCGTGTTCTGATTCATAGTCGTTTAAGGTACTTGGTAAACTTTGTGGTCATGGTCAGTGGCACATGCCAAATTTGTCAAGGCATTGCGCACAATAGCCGTGCCAAGCCACTGGGTTTTAACCTTGTTTATACCTGAAAGGTCATGCATTTTAGATGTGTACTGTGATTGGGCACTCTGACCATGGCTGACTCGTGTTACGATTCGTAGAAGTTAAAGTCACTTGGTAAACGTTGTGGCCATGGTCAGTGGCACATTCCGCCTTTGTCTAGGCATTGCGCACAATAGCCACAACGAGCCACCAGTATTCTACCTTGTTTGTACGTGCAAGATCATGTATAGTACATCTGCACTGTGATTGGACACTCTGACCGTGGCTGTCTCGTGTTATGATCAATAGAAGTAAAAGTCAATTGGATACATTTGTGGTCATGGTCAGTGGAACATGCCAAATTAATCAAGGCATTGCGCACAATAGCTGTGCCAAGCCACCGGTTTGTTTCCTTGTTTATACATGCAAGGTCATGCATATTAGATGGGCACTGTGATTGGGCACTCTGACCGTGGCTGACTGGTGTTATGATCAATAGAAGTAAAAGTCACTTGGAAACATTTGTGGTCATGGTCTGTGGCACATGCCAACTTTGTCAAGGCATTGCGCACAATAGCCACACTGAGCCACCAGTATTCTACCTTGTTTATACCTGCAAGTTCATTCCCAGTATATCTGTACTGTGATTGGACACTCTGACCGTGGCTGACTTGTGTTATGATCAAAAGAAGTAAAAGTCACTTGGATACATTTGTGGTCATGGTCAGTTGCACATGCCAAGTCTGTCAAGGCATTGCGCACAAAAGCCACAACGAGCCACGAGTATTCTACCTTGTTTGTACCTGTAAGATCATGCCTAGTACATCTGCACTGTGATTGGACACTCTGACCGTGGCTAACTCGTGTTATGATTCATAGCCGTTTAGGGTACTTGGTAAACTTTGTGGTCATGGTCAGTGGCACATGCCAACTTTGTCAAGGCATTGCGCACAATAGGCGTGCCAAGCCACCAGCTATTTACCTTGTTCATACCTGCAAGTTAATGCCTAGTACATGTGAACTGTGATTGGGCACTCCGCCAGTGGCTGACTCGTGTTACAATTCGTAGAAGTTAAAGTCACTTGGTAAACTTTGTGGTCATGGTCAGTGGCACATGCCAAGTTTGTCAAGGCATTGCGCACAATAGCCACACCGAGCCACCAGTATTCTACCTTGTTTCCACCTGCAAGATCATGCCTACTACATCTGCACTGTGATTGGGCACTCTGACCGTGGCTGACTTGAGTTATGATCAATGGGAGTAAAACTCACTTGGATACATTTGTGGTCATGGTCAGTGGCACATGCCAACGTTGTCAAGGCAGTGCGCACGATAGCCACACCGAGCCACCAGTATTCTAGATTATACGTGCAAGTTAATGGACAGTATATCTGCACTGAGATTGGACACTCCGACCGTGGGTGACTCGTGTCATGATTCATAGCCGTTTAAGGTACTTGGTAAACTTTGTGGTCATGGTAGTGGCACATGCCAACATTGTCAAGGCATTGCACACAAAAGCCGTGCCAAACCACATGTTTCTTACCTTTTTTATACCTGCAAGGTCATGCATGTTAGATGTGCGCTGTGATTGGGCAGTCTCACCGTGGCTGACTCGTGTTACGATTCGTAGAAGTTCCTGTCACTTGGTAAACTTTGTCATCAGGGTCAGTGGCACATGCCAACTTTGTCAAGGCATTGCGCACAATAGCCACACCGAGCCACCAGTATTCTACCTTGTTTGCACCTGCAAGATCATGCATAGTACATCTGCACTGTGATTGGACACTCTGACCGTGGCTGACTCATGTTATGATCAATCGAAGTAAAACTAACTTGGATACATTTGTGGTCATGGTCAGCGGCACATGCCAACTTTGTCAAGGCATTGCGCACAATAGCCACACCGAGCCACCAGTATTATAGCTCATACGTGCAAGGTCATGCCCATTATATCTGCACTGATATTGGACACTCTGACCATGGCTGACTCGTGTAATGATTCATAGCCGTTTAAGGTACTTGGTAAACTTTATGGTCATGGCAGTGGCACATTCCAACTTTGTCAAGGCATTGCGCACAATAGCCGTGCCAAGCCACCAGTATTTTACCGTGTTTATACCTGCAAGGTCATGCATATTAGGTGTGCGTTGTGATTGGGCACTCTGACCGTGGCTGATTCGTGTTACGATTCGTAAAAGTTCATGTCACTTGGTAAACTTTGTGGTCATGGTCAGTGGCACATGCCAACTTTGTCAAGGCCTTGCGCACAATAGCCACATCGAGCCACCAGTATTCTGCCTTCTTTGAACCCGCAAGATCATGCCTACTATGTCTGCACTCTGATTGGACACTCTGACCGTGGCTGACTCGTGTTATGGTCAATAGAAGTAAAAGTCACTTTGATACATTTGTGGTCATGGTCAGTGGCACATGCCAACTTTGTCAAGGCATTGCGCACAATAGCCAAACCGAGCCACCAGTATTCTACCTTGTTTGCACGTGCATTATCATGCCTGGTACATCTGCACTGTGATTAGACACTCTGACCGTGGCTGACTCGTGTTATGATCAAAAGAAGTAAAAGTCACTTGGATACATTTGGGGTCATGGTCAGTGGCACATGCCAACTTTGTCAAGGCATAGCGCAATATAGCCACACCGAGCCACTAGCATTCTACCTTGTCTGAACCTACAATATCATGCCAAGTACATCTGCACTGCGATTGGACACTCTGACTGTGGCTGATTGTGTTATAATTAATAGAAGTAAAAGTGACTTGGATACAGTTGTCGTCATGATCAGTGGCGCATGCCAACTTTGTCAGGGTATTGCACACAATAGCCACACCAAGCCACCAGTTTTCTACCTTTCTAATACCTGTAAGGTCATGCCCAGTATATCTGCACTATGATTTGATACTCTGACTGTGGCAGACTCGTGTTATGATTCATAGCCATTTAAGGTTCTTGGTAAACTTTGTGGTCATGGTCAGTGGCACATGCCAATTTTGTCAAGACATTGCGCACAATAGCCGTGCCAAGCCACCGGTTTTTTACCTTGTTTATAACTGCAAGGTCATGCCTAGTACATCTGAACTGTGATTGGGAACTCTGACTGTGGCTGACTCGTGTTACGATTAGTATAAGTTAAAGTCACTTGGTAATCTTTGTGGTCATGGTCAGTGGCACCTGCTAACTTTTTCAAGGCATTGTGCACAAAAGCTGTGCCAAGCCACTAGTTTTTTACATTGTTTATACCTGCGAGGTCATGCCTAGTACATCTGAACTGTGATTGGACACTCTGACTGTGGCTGACCCGTGTTATGTTTCGTAGAAGCTAAAGTCACTTGGTAAGCTTTGTGGTCATGGTCAGTGGCACATGCCAACTTTGTCAAGGTATTGCGTAAAATAGCCACACCGAGCCACCAGTATTCCACCTTGTTAGTACCTGCAAGATCATGCCTAGTGCATTTGCACTGAGAATGGACATTTGATCGTGGATGACTCGTGATATGATCAATAGAAGTAAATGTCACTTTGATATAATTGTGGTCATGGTCGGTGGCACATGCCAAATTTGTCAGGCATCGCGCAAAATAGCCAACCGAGCCACTAGTATTCTACCTTGTTTATACCTGCAAGGTCATGCCCAGTATATCTGAACTGTGACTGGAAACTCTGACCGTGGCTGACTCGTGTTATGATTCATAGCCGTATAATGTACTTGGTAAACTTTGTGGTCATGGTCAGTGGCACATGCCAAATTTGTCAAGGTAATGTGCACAATAGCCGTGCCAAGCCACCAGGTTTTTACTTTGTCTATACATGCAAGGTCATGCCTAGTTTGTCTGCACTGTGATTGGACACTCTGACCATGGCTGACTCGTGTTATGATTGATATAAATAAAAGTCAATTGGATACATTTGTGGTCATGGTCAGTGGCACATGCCAACTTTGTCAGGGCATTACACACAATAGCCACACCGAGCCACCAGTTTTCTACCCCTCTATTTCTGTAAGGTCATGCCCAGTACATATGCACCGTGATTGGACACTCTGATTGTGGCTGACTCGTGTTATGATTCATATCCGTTTAAGGTTTTTGGTAAACTTTGTGCTCATGGTCAGTGGCACATGCCAACTTTGTCAAGGCATTGCGCACAATAGCCGTGCCAAACCACCGGATTTTCACAATTTTAAGACCTGCATAGTCATGCCTAGTACATCTAAACTGTGATTTGGCACTCTGAATGTGGCTGACCCGTGTTACGATTCGAAGAAGTTCAAAGTCACTTGGTAAACTTTGTGGTCATGGTCAGTGGCACATGCCAACTTTGTCAAGGCATTGCGCACAATAGCCATCCCAATACACCAAACTTTTACCCTGTTTATACCTGCACGGTCATCCACATTAGATGTGCACTGTGATTGGGTACTCTGACCGTGGCTGACTCGTGTTATGATTCGTATAATTCAAAGTCACTTGGTAATCTTTGTGGTCATGGTCAGTGGCACATGCCAACTTTGTCAAGGCATTGCGCACAAGAACCACACCGAGCCACCGGCATTCTACCTTGTTTGCAATTGCAAGAACATGCCTAGTACATCTGCACTGTGATTGGACAATCTCACCATTACTGACTTGTGTTATGATCAATAGAAGTAAAAGTCACTTGGATTCATTTGTGGTCATGGTCAGTGGCACATGCCAACTTTTTCAAGGCATTGCGCACAATAGCCACCCCAAGCCACCAGCATTCTACCTTGTTTATACCTGCAATGTCATGCCTAGTATATCTGCACTTTGATTGGACACTCTGACCGTGGCTGACTCGTGTTATGATTCATAGCCATTTAAGGTACTTGGTAAACGTTGTGGACATGGTCAGTGGCACATGCCAGCTTTGTCAAGGCATTGCCCACAATAGCTGTGCCAAACCACCGGTTTTTTACCTTTTCTATACCTGGAAGGTCATGCCTAGTACATCTTAACTGTGATTGGGCACTCTGACCGTGGCTGACTCATGCTACATGTGCCACTGACCATGACCACAGAGTTTACCAAGTGACTTTAACTTCTACGCATCGTAACACGAGTCATTCACAGTCAGAGTACCCAATAACAGTGCACATATAATATGCATGACCTTGCAGGTTTCAAAGAGGTAAAAAACCAGTGGCTTGACATGGCTATTGTGCGCAATGCCTTGACAAAATTGGGGTGTGCCACTGACCATGACCACAAATGTATCGGAGTGACTTTTACTTCTATTGTTCAAAACACGAGTCATCAACGGTCAGAGTGTTTAATCACAGTGCAGATGCACTAGGCATGATCTTGCAGGTACAAACAAGGTAGAATACTAGTGACTCGGTGTGGCTATAGTGCGCAATGCCATGACAAAGTTTGCATGTGCCACTGACCATGACCACAAATGTATCCAAGTGACTTTTTCTTCTATTGATCAAAACACGAGTCAGCCACGGTCAAAGTGTCCAATCACAGTGCAGATATACTGGTCATGACCTAACAGGTATGAACAATGTAGAATACTGGTGGCTCGGTGTGGGTATTGTGCGCAATGCCTTGGCAAACTTGGCATGTGCCACTGACCATGACCACAAAGTTTACCAAGTGACTTTTTATTCATATGAATCGTAACACTAGTCAGGCATGGTCAGAGTGCCTAATCACAGCGCACATCTAATATGGATAACCTTGCAGGTATCAACAAGGTAAATAACCGGTGGCTTGGCACGGCTATTGTGCGCAATGCCTTGACAACGTTGACATGTACCACTGACCATGACCAAAAAGTCTACCAAATACATGAAACGGCTATGAATCATAACACGAGTCAGCCACGGTCAAAGTGTCCAATCATAGTGCAGATACACTGGGAATAACCTTACATGTATAGCCAAGTATACTACTGGTGGCTCGATGTGGCTATTGTGCGCAATGCCTTGACAAAGTTGGCATGTGCTACAGACCATGACTAAAGTTGTATCCAAGTGACTTTTACTTCTATTGATCATAACACGAGTCAGCCACGGTCAGGGTGTCCAATCATATTTCAGATGTACTAGGCATGACCTTGCAGGTACAAACAAGGTAGAATACCTTAAACGGCTATGAATCATAACACGAGTCAGCCACGGTCAGGGTGTCCAATCATATTTCAGATGTACTAGGCATGACCTTGCAGGTACAAACAAGGTAGAATACCTTAAACGGCTATGAATCATAACACAAGTCAGTCACGGTCAGAGTGTCCAATCATAGGGCAGATATACTGGGCATGATCTTGCAGGTTCAAAAAAGTTAGAATACTAGTGGCTCGGTATTGCTATTGTGCACAATGCCTAGACAGAGTTGGAATGTGCCACTGACTATGACCACAAATGTATTCAAGTGACTTTTACTTATATTGATCATAACACGAGTCAGCGACAGCCAGAGTGTCCGATCACAATGCAGATGTACTAGGCATGACCTTGCAGGTACAAACAAGGTAGAATACTGGTGGCTAGGTGTGGCTATTGTGTGCAATCCCTTGACAAAGTTGGCATGTGCCACGGACCATGACCACAAATGCATCCACGTGACTTTTACATCTATAAATCATAACACGAGTCAGCCATGGTCAGAGTGTCCAATCATAGTGTAGATATACTGGACATGACCTTGCATATATAGAAAAGGCACTATACTAGTGGCTCGGTGTAACTATTCTCGCAATGCCTTCACAAAATTAGCATGTGCCACTGACCATGACCACAAATGTATCCAAGTGACTTTTACTTCTATTGATCATAACACGAGTCAGCCACAGTTAGAGTGTCCAATCACAGTGCAGATGTACTCGGCATGGTCTTGCAGGTAAAAACAAGGAAGAATACTGTGGCTTGGTGTGGCTATTGTGCGCAATGCCTTGACAAAGTTGGCATGTGCCACTGACCATGACCACAAATGTATCCAAGTGACTTTTACTTCTATTGATCATAACACAAGTCAGCCACGGTCAGAGTGTCCAATAACAGTACATATTTACTAGGCATGATCTTGTAGGCGCAAACAAGGTACAATACTGGTGGCTCGGTGTGGCTATTGTGCGCAATGCCTTGACAAAGTTGGCATGTGCCACTGACCATGACCACAAAGTTTACCAAGTACCTTAAACGGCTATAAATCATACCACGAGTCAGCCGCACTTAGAGTGTCCAATCATAGTGCAGATATACTGGGCATGACCTTGCAGGTATAAACAAGGTAGAATACTGGTAGCTCGGGGTGGCTATTGTGCGCAATGCCTTGCAAAAGTTGGCGTATGCCAGTGACCGTGACCACAAATATATCCAAGTGACTTTTACTTCTATTGGTCATAACAGGAGTCAGCCACGGTCTCAGTGTCGAATCACAGTGCACATCTAGTATGCATGACCTTGCAGGTATAAATAGGGTAAAAACTCGGTGGCTTGGCATGACTATGGTTTGCAATGCCTTGACAAAGTTGGCATGTGCCACTGACCATGACCACAAAGTTTACCAAGTACCTTAAACGGCTATGCATCATAACACGAGTTAGTTACTGTTAGAGTGTCCAATCACAGTACAGATGTACTCGGCATGATCGTGCAGGTACAAACAAGGTAGAATCCTGTGGCTCGGTGTGGCTATTGTGCGCAACGCCTTGAAAAAGTTGGCATGTGCCACTGACCATGACCACAAATGTATCCAAGTTACTTTTACTTCTATTGATCATAACACGAGTCAGCCATGGCTATAGTGTCCAATCACAGTTTAGATGTACTCGGCATGATCTTGCATGTACAAACAAGGTAGAATACTGTGGCTCGGTGTGGCTATTGTGCGCAATGCCTTGACAAAGTTGGCATGTGCCACTGACCATGACCACAAATGTATCCAAGTGACTTTTACTTCTATTGACCATAACACAAGTCAGCCACAGTCAAAGTGTCTAATAACACCACATATGTACTAGGCATTATCTTGTAGGCGCAAGCAAGGTACAATACTGGTGGCTCGGTGTGGCTATTGTGCGCAAAGCCTTGACAATGTTGGCATGTTCCACTGACCATGACCACAAAGTTTACCAAGTACCTTAAACGGCTATGAATCATAACACGAGTCAGCCACGGTCAGAGTGTCCAATCATAGTGCAGATATACTAAGCATGACTTTAGAGGTATAAACAAGGTAGAATACTGGTAGCTTAGTGTGGCTATTGTGCGCAATGCCTTGACAAAGTTGGCATGTGCCACTGACCGTGACCACAAATGTCTCCAAGTGAATTTTGCTTCTATTGATCATAACACGAGTCAGCCACAGTCAAAGTGTCCATTCACAGCGCACATATAGTATGAATGACCTTGCAGGTATAAACAAGGTAAAAAACCGGTGGCTTGGCATGACTATTGTTTGCAATGCCTTGAAAAAGTTGGCATTTGCCACTGACCATGACCACAAAGTTTACCAAGTTCCTTAAACGGCTATGCATCATAACACGAGTCAGCCATGGTCAGAGTGTCCAATCACAATGCAGACGTACTAGGCATGATCTTGCAGATTCAAACAAGGTAGAACACTGGTGGCTCAGTGTGGCTAGTGTGTGCAATGCCTTGACAAATTTGGCATGTTCCACTGACCATGACCACAGATATATCCAAGTGACTTTTGCTTCTATTGATCATAACACGAGTCAGCCAGGGTCAGAGACCCCAATCACAGTGCAGATATACTGGGCATGACCTTGCAGGTATAAACAAGGTAGAATACAGGTGGCTCAGGTTGGCTACTGTGCACAATGCCTTTAAAAAGTTGGCATGTGCCACTAACCATGACCACAAATGTATCCAAGTGACTTTTATTTCTATTGATCATAACACGAGTCAGCCATGGTCAGAGTGTCCAATCATAGTGCAAATGTACTAGGCATGATCTTGCAGGTGCAAACAAGGTAGAATACTGGTGGCTTGGTGTGGTTATTGTGCGCAATGCCTTGACAAAGTTGACATGTGCCACTGACCATGACCACAAATGTATCCAAGTGACATTTACTTCTATTGATAACAACACAAGTCAGCCACGGTCAGAGTGTCTAATAAGACTGCAGATTTACTACGCATTATCTTGCAGGTACAAGCAAGGTACAATACTAGTGGCTCGGTCTGGCTATTGTGCGCAATGCCTTGACAAAGTTGGCATGTGCCACTGACCAAGACCACAAAGTTTACCAAGTATCTTAATCGGTTATGAATAATAACACGAGTCAGCCACAGTCAGAGTGTCCTATCACAATGCAGATATACTGGGAGTGACCTTGCATGTATAAAAAAGGTACAATAGTGGTGGCTCCGTGTGGCTATTGTGTACAATGCCTTGACAAAATTGGCATGTGCCACTGACCATGACCACAAATGTATCCAAGTGACGTTTACTTCTATTGATCATAACACGAGTCAGCCATGGCTCGAGTGTCCAATCACAATGCACATCTAATATGCATGACCTTGCAGATACAAACAAGGTAAAAACCAAGTGGCTTGACACGGCTATTGTGCGCAATGCCTTGACAAATTTGGCATGTGCCACTGACCATGACCACAAGGTTTACCAAGTACCTTAAACGGCTATGAATCATAACACAAGTCAGCCACGGAAAGAGTGTCCAATCACAGAGCAAATGTACCAACCATGACCTTGCAGGTAAAAACAAGGTAGAATACTGGTGCCTTGGTGTGGTTATTGTGCAAAATGCCTTGACAAAGTTGGCATGTGCCACTAACCATGACCACAAATGTATCCAAGTGACTTTTACTTATATTGACCATAACACAAGCCAGCTACGTCAGAGTGTCCAATCACAATGCAGATGTACTAGGCATGATATTGCAGGTGCAAACAATGTAGAATACTTGTGGCTCGGTGTGGCTATTGTGCACAATGCCTCGACAAAGTTGGCATGTGCCACTGACCATGACCACAAAGTTTACCAAGTGACTTTAACCTCTACGAATCAAAACACGAGTCAGCCACAGTCAGAGTGCCCACTCACAGTTCAGATGTACTAGACATGACCTTGCAGATGTAAACAAGGAAAAAAACCGGTGACTTGGCACGGCTATTGTGTGCAATGCCTTGACAAAGTTGGCATGTACCACTGACCATGACCACAAAGTTTACCAAGTGACTTTAATCTCTACGGATCGCAACACGAGTCAGCCACAGTCGGAGTGCCCAATCACAACTCAGATGTACTAGGCATGACCATGCAGGTATAAACGAGATAAAAAACCCGGTGGCTTGGCACGGCTATTGTGCGCAACGCCTTGACAAAGTTGGCATGTGCCACTGTCCATGACCACAAAGTTTACCAAGTACCTTAAACGGCTATGAATCATAACACAAGTCAGCCACGATCAGAGTGTACAATCACAAAGCAGATGTACTGTGCACGATCTATCAGGTTGAAACAAGGTAGAATACTGGTAGCTCGGTTTGGCTTTTGTGCGCAATGCCTCGACAAAGTGTGCATGTGCCACTGACCATGACCACAAATATATCAAAGTGACTTTTACTTCTATTCATCATAACACGAGTCAGCCACGATCAGAGTGTCCAATCACAGTGCACATGTACTGGGCATGATCTAGCAGGTATGAACAAGGTAGAATATTGGTGGCTCGGTGTGGCTAATGTGCGTAATTCCTTGACAAAGTTGGCATGTGCCACTGACCATGACCACAAATGTATCCAAGTGACTTTTACATATATTGATCATAACACAAGTCAGCCACGGTCAGAGTGTCCAATAACAGTGCAGATTTACCAGATATGATCTTTCATGTGCAAACAAGGTACAATACTGGTAGCTCTGTGTGGCTATTGTGCGCAATGCCTTGACAAAGTTGGCGTGTACCACTGACTATGACCACAAAGTTTACCGAGTACCTTAAACGGATATGAATCACAACACGAGTTAGCCACGGTCAGAGTTTCCAATCACAGTGCAGATGTATTGGGCATGACCTTGCAGGTAAAAACAAGGTAGAATACTGGTGGCTCGGTGTGGATATTGTGCACAATGCCTTGACAAAGTTGGCATGTGCCACTGATCATGACCACAAATATATCCAAGTGACTTTTACTTCTATTGATCATAACACGAGTCAGTCACGGTCAAAGTGTCCAATCAAAGTGCAGATGTACTAGGCATGATCTTGCAGGTGCAAACAAGGTAGAATACTGGTGGCTCGGTGTGGCTATTGTGCGCAATGCCTTGACAAAGTTCGCATGTGCCACTGACCATGACCACAAAGTTTACCAAATGACTATAACTTCTACGAATCATAACACGAGTCAGCTTTGGTCAGAGTGTGTAATCACAGTGCAGATGTACTAAGCATAATCTTGCAGGTGCAAACAATGTATACTACTGGTGGCATGGCACGGCTATTGTGCGCAATTCCTTGACAAAGTTGGCATGTGCCACTGACCATGATCACAAAGTTTACCAGTACCTTAAACAGCTATGAATCATAACATGAGTCGGCCACGGTCAGAGTGTCCAATCACAGTGCAGATATACTATGCATGACCTTGCAGGTACAAGCAAGGTAGAATACTGGTGGCTCGGTGTGGCTATTGTGCGCAGTGCCTTGACAAAGTTGGCATGTGCCACTGAATATGACCACAAATGTATCCAAGTGACTTGTATTCTATTGATCATAACACGAGTCAGCCACGTTCAGAGTGTCCAATCACAATGCAGATGTAATAGGCATGACCTTGCAAGTTCAAACAAGGTAGACTACTGGTGGCTCGATGTGGTTATTTTGCGAAATGCCTTGACGAAGTTGGCATGTGCCACTGACCACGATGACAAGTGTTTACCAAGTGACTTTGACACTTACGAATCGTAACACGAGTCAGCCACGGTCAGAGTGCCCAATCACAGCGCACATGTAATATGCATGACCTTGCAGGGATAAACAGGGTAAAAAGACCGGTGTATTGGCACGGCTATTGTGCGCAATGTCTTGACAATGTTGGCATGTGCCACTGACCATGACCACAAAGTTTACCAAGTACCTTAAACGGCTGTGACTAATAACACGAGTCAGCCACGGTTAGAGTGTCCAAACACAATGCAGATATACTGGGCATGACCTTGCAGTATAAACAAGGTAGAATACTGGTGGCTCGGTGTGGCCATTGTACGCAATGCCTTGACAAAGTTGGCATGTGCCACTGAACATGAACACAAATGTATCCAAGTGACTTTTACTTCTATTGATCATAACACGAGTCAGCCACGGTCAGATTGTCCAATCACAGTGCAGATATAATGGGCATGATCTTGCAGGTTCAAAGAAGGTAGAATACTGGTGGCTCGATGTGACTACTGTGCGCAATGCCTTGATAAAGTTGGCATATGCCACTGACCACGACCACAAATGTTTACCAAGTGGCTTTGACTTCTACGAATCGTAACACGAGTCAACCATCAATGTACCCAATCACAGCGTACATATAACATGCATGACCTTGCAGGTATAAACAGGGTAAAAGGCCGGTGTCTTGGCACGGCTATTGTGCGCAATGCCTTGACAAAGTTGGCATGTGCCACTGACCATGACAACAAGGTTTACCAAGTACCTTAAACGGCTGTGAATCATAACACGAGTCAGCCACGGTCAGAGAGTCCAATCACAGTGCAGATATAATGGGCATTACCTTGCAGGTATAGACAAGGTAGTATACTGGTGGCTCGATGTGGCCATTGTGCGCAACGCCTTCACAAAGTTGGCATGTGCCACTGATCATGACTACAAATGTATCCAAGTGACTTTGACTTCTACGAATCATGACACGAGTCAGCCACGGTCAGAGTGTCCAATCACAGTGCAGAAATACTGGGCATGATCTTGCATGTACGAACAAGGTATAATACTGGTAGCTTGGTGTGGCTATTGTGCGCAATACTTTGACAAAGTTGGCATGTGCCACTGACCATGATCACACAGTTTACCAAGTACCTTAAACGGCTATGAATCATAACACGAGTCAGCCACGGCCAAAGTGTACAATCACTGTGCAGATATACTGGGTTTGAACTTACAGGTATAAACAAGGTAGAATACTGGTGGCTTGGTGTGTCTATTGTACGCAATGCCTTGACAAAGTTGGCATGTGCCATTGACCATGACCACAAAGTCTACCAAGTGACTTGAACTTCTACAAATTGTAACACGAGTCAGCCACGGTCAGAGTGCCCAATCTCAGTACACATCTAATATGCATGACCTTGAAGGCAAAAACAAGGTAAAAAACTCGTGGCTTGGCCTGGCTATTGTGCGCAATGCCTTGACAAAGTTGGCATGTGCCACTGACCATGACCACAAAGTTTACCAAGTACCTTAAACGGCTATGAATCATAACGCGAGTCAGCCTCGGTTAGAGTGTCCAATCACAGTGCAGATATACTGGGCATGACCTTGCAGGTACAAACAAGGTAGAATACTGGTGGCTCGGTGTGGCTATTGTGTGCTATGCCTTGACAAAGTTGGCACTTGCCACTGACCATGACCACAAATGTTTCCAAGTGAATTTTATTTCTATTGATCGTAACACGAGTCACCCGCGGTCAGAGTGTCCAATCACAGTGCAGATATACTAGGCATGATCTTGCAGGTGCGAACAAGGTAGAATACTGGTGGCTCGGTGTGGCTATTGTGCGCAATACTTTGACAAAGTTGGCATGTGCCACTCACCATGACCACAAATGTATCCAAGTGACTTTTACTTCTATTGATCATAACACGAGTCAGCCACGGTCAGAGTGTCCAATCACAGTGCAGATGTATTAGGCATGATATTGCAGGTTCAAACAAGGTATAATACTGGTGGCTCGGTGTGGCTATTGTGTGCAATGTCTTGACAAAGTTGGCATGTGCCACTGACCATGACCACAAAGTTTACCAAGTACCTTAAACGGCTATGAATCATAACACGAGTCAGCCACGGTTAGAGTGTCCAATCACAGTGCTGATATACTGGGTATGACCTTGCAGGTACAAAAAAGGTAGAATACTGGTGGCTCAGTGTGGCTATTGTGCGCTATGCCTTGACAAAAATGGCATGTGCCACTGACCATGACCACAAATGTTTCCAAGTGATTTTTACTTCTATTGATCATACCACGAGTCAGCCACGGTCAGAGTGTCCAATCACAGTGCAGATATACTAGGCACGATCTTACAGGTTTAAACTGGGTAGAATACTAGTGGCTCGGTGTGGCGATTGTGCGCAATGCCTTGACAAACTTGGCATGTGCCACTGACCATGACCACAAATGTTTACCAAGTGACTTTGACTTCTACAAATCGCAAAACGAGTCAACCACAGCCAGAGTGCCCAATCACAGCGTACATCTAATATGCATGACCTTGCAGGTATAAACAGGGGAAAAAATCGGTGTGGCGATTGTGCGCAATGTCTTGACAAAGTTGGCATGTGCCACTGACTATGACCACGAAGTTTACCAAGTACCTTAAACGGCTATGAATCATAACACGAGGCAGCCACAGTGGCAGTGTCCACTCACAGTGCAGATATACTGGGCATGACCTTGCAGGTATAAACAAGATAAAATACTAGTGGCTCAGTGTGGCCATTGTGCGCAATGCCTTGAAAACGTTGGAATGGGCCACTGACCATGACCACAAATGTATCCAAGTGACTTTTACTTCTACGAATCGTAACACGAGTCAGCCACGGTCAGGGTGTCCAATCATAGTGCAGATATACTGGGCATGATCTTGCAGGTACAAACAAGGTAGAATACTAGTGATTTGGTGTGGCTATTGTGTGCAATGTCTTGACGAAGTTGGATGTGCCACTGACCATGATCACAAATGTGTCCAAGTGACTTTTACTTCTACTCATCATAACATGAGTCACCCACGGTTAGAGTGTCCAATCACAGTGCAGATGTACTAGGCATGATCTTGCAGTTGCAAACAAGGTAGAATACTGGTGGCTCGGTGTGGCTTTTGTGCGTTATGCCTTGACAAAGTTGGCATGTGCCACTGACCATGACCACAAATGTATCCAAGTGACTTCTACTTCTATTGATCATAACACGAGTCAGCCACGGTCAGAGTGTCCAATCAAAGTGCAGATATACTAGGCATGATCTTGCAGATATAAACAAGGTAGAATACTGGTGGCTCGGTGTGGCTATTGTGCGCAATGCCTTGACATAGTTGGCATGTGCCACTGACCATGACCACAACGTTTACCAAGTGACTTTAACTACTACAAATTGTAACACGAGTCAGCCACGGTCACAGTGCTTAATCACAGCACACATCCAATATGCATGACCTTGCAGGTATAAGCAAGGTAAAAACCCAGTGGTTTGGCACGACTATTGTGCGCAATGCCTTGACAAAGTTGGCATGTGCCACTGACCATTTCCACAAAGTTTACCAAGTACCTTAAATGGCTATGATATATAACACGAGTCAGCCACGGTCAGAGTGTCCAGTCACTATGCAGATATACTGGGCATGACCTTGCAGGTACAAACAAGGTAGAATACTGGTAGACTGGTTTGGCTATTGTGCGCAATGCTTTGACAAAGTTGGCATGTGCCACTGACCACGACCACAAAGTTCACCAAGTGACTTTAACATCTACAAATCATAACACGAGTCAGCCACAGTCCGAGTGCCCAATCACAGTTCAGATGCACTAGGCATGACCTTGCAGGTATAAACAAGGTAAAAAAACTGGCAGCTTGGCACGGCTATTGTGCGCATTGCGTTGACAAAGTTGGCATGTGCCACTGGCCATGACCACAACGTTTACCAAGTTCATTCAACGGCTATGAATCATAACACAAGTCAGCCACTGTCAGAGTGTCCAATCACACGGCGGATATACTGGGCATGACCTTGCAGGTACAATCAAGATAGAATACTGGTAGATTGGTGTGGCTATTGTGCGGAATGCCTTGACAAAGTTGGCGTGTGCCACTGACCATGACCACAAAGTTTACCACATGACTTTCACTTCTATGAATCGTAACACGAGTCAGCCACAGTCAGAGTGCCTAGTCACAATTCAGATGTACTAGGCATGACCTTGCAGGTATAAACAAGGTAAAAAACCGGTGGCTTGGCACGGCTTGCGTGCGCAACTCCTTTACAAAGTTGGCATGTGCCACTGACAATGACCAGAAAGTTTACCAAGTACCTCAAACGGCTATGAATCATAACACAAGTCAGCCACGGTCAGAGTGTCCAATCACAGTGCAAATGAACTGGGAAGGACCTTACAGGTATAAACAAGGTAGAATACCTGTGGCTCGGTTTGGCTATTGTGCGCAATGCCTTGACAAAGTTGGCATGTGCCACTGACCATGGCCACAAAATTTTACCAAGTGACTTTAACTTTGACAAATCGTAACACGAGTCAGCCACGGGCAGAGTGCCCAATCACAGTTCAGATGTTGTAGGCATGACCTTGTATGTATAAACAAGGTAAAAACCAGGTGGCTTGGCACGGCTATTGTGGGCAATGCCTTGACAAAGCTGCCATGTGCCACTGACCATGACCACAAAGTTGACCAAGTACCTTAAACGGCTATGAATCATAACACGAGTCAGCCATGGTCAGAGTGTCCAACTACAGTGCAAATATACTGGGCATGAACTTGCACGTATAAAAAAGCTAGAATACTGGTGGCTAGGTGTGGCTATTGTGCGCAACGCCTTGACAAAGTTGGCATGTGCCACTGACCATGACCACAAATGTATCCAAGTGACTTTTACTTCTATTGATCATAACACGAGTCAGCCACGGTCGAAGTGTCCAATCACAGTGAAGATGTACTAGGCATGATCTTGCTGGTGCAAACAAGATAGAATACTGCTGGCTCGGTGTGGCTATTGTGCGCAATGCCTTGACAAAGTAGTGTCAGAAGTATGTGTTATCTGACTTTGCTTCTTGATGCAGAATAGCCTTGGGTAATTTGAGAAGAGGTCGTGATCAGCTCGCTGCAGCGAGAGCACACAAACGGTCCAACGGTCTCCTGCGAACCGTCGCCACCCAAAGTGACGAAGAGTCACTCGCGTCCGGCTAGCAAAGAAGCCGTTGTCCTTGTTGTTGAGTCCTGTTCCTTGTATATGTGGAGGATGTTCATTCCCTCTAAACTTAACCAGAACAGTCTGCTCATCCTGTCCCCTTTGGTTCCATGGTTTCGCTGCCGTGTTCTTAATATGCTCCTACAGCCTTCCCTCACCAGTCTCAACCCTCTATTCGCTTCGTCACCTTTGACCTTTTGGCCAACCTCCTTGCATCACTCGCGTCGATCTCTTCTCATCCTGTCTACCTTGAAGCCCCGGCGCCTCGCCTCCCTTGAGGCTCTGCGACTAACTCCTTGGACCTTCACTCACCTTTTGCTTCCGTCACTTTCCTACTAAACTCATGCATGCCCCATTGCTTCTGCTAACTTCTGCTCTTGCTGTTCCCACTCGTTGCATTATTTTGACATGGTATCAGAGCATGCGGTGACAATACCTGGTGCCCTGTGACCGAGTCACAGTACTGCCGCCATCATTGCTTCCCCTCCCTGATCTGCACTCCTCCGTCGCCACCACCACCACTTTGCACCTCTTTGCTTTGCCTGTAGGTGACATCAGCAGTCCCCTTGAAGTGTTTTTTGCGCTGCAGAAACGTCTCCTCATCCAAACAAACCCTGCGCCCATTCCGCGCCCGTGGCCGACACTTGGTGACCTGTCGTCCACAACAGCCACAAGCACCTTCCAAGTCGCCGCCTACCGTGAACTTCCGAGGCGCTTCTTTCCATCCGCAACCTGCTACCTCTCATCACCTCAGCCCCTGCAAGTGCCTCCGCCTCCCTCACCTCCTCTCATCAGCCACCTCTACTGCATCAGCCTCAACCTCATCAGCTCTTCTGCATTCTCCCTCTTGAGCCGCATCCTCGCACCGTCTTCTCACGGTGTCAGCAGCAGCAGCGTAATTCTTGCCGTCAAGACATCAGACACCACCAGTCTTCCTACTCCCATTGCGAGCCAACTGGAGAACAAGCCGTCACTCTCCTGACATTAGTGAACCAGTGTCCCTGCTCACCGCATGACTCTTGCCGTTGCAGCCAACTTCCTCCCGTTGTCAAGACATCAGGCACTGCCAGTCTCCCCGCCCGTCGCTCTCGGGCCAACTGGGGAACAAGCTGTCACTCTCCTGGAAGCAGAGTACTTGGCCGCCTCACTCGCGCTCACTACCGTGCCGCCTCTCTTCTCGCCATCTACTTTCGGAGGCGACCTCCATCCTCCACCTCCGCCATGCCCTCTTCTTCTTCATCAGCCTCTCACTCCTTCATCTTTGCGACATCCTCATCTTCATCTATTGCCTTCAGCCCTCCTCGTTATTACCATCCCAGCCTCCTGCGTCAACCCAACCTCATCTGCCTTCCTCGCATCGCCCATCGTTCTCTGCATCGCCCGCGCCGCCTCCGCATCAGCCTTCCTCAGCAGCCCTCGTCATTAGCGCACGTGGTTCTCCCCCGTTCTAACTCAGTCATCAGCTTCCATAGCTCCCACTTTGCTTCCACATCATCCTCCGCTCGGCCCAAGGATCCGCCCGGTCGCATCGCCGGCTTCGCGACGACCTGCGCCCACGCCGAAAATGTCTGTAGCGCACATGGTTTTGTCCCTGCTCCCACTCCTCTTCCATCAACTTCCGCTCGCTCATCATCAGCATCTGTGGCCAATTGCAGGACTTGCATGAGCTACCTGTCTGTTCTTGTAGCAGCCTGCACCCACACCGGCAGCAGATTTCTCACCGCGCATTGGCAACCGCCTTCCCCTTGCCGCATTCTTCCCCTCTATTTTGCAGTGCACGTGGTTTCACCCCTGCGTCCACTCCTCCGTCAAGCAGCTCTCAGCCCGCACTCGCTTTCCTCCATCATCTCGGCACCAGGATCCACCTGGTAGCATCGCCCGGATCGCGATGACAACACCCATGCCGAAACTTCCCCAGCGCACGTGGTTGTGCCCATGCACCCGCTCTACAGCTCAGCACTCCTCCGCCATCATCGGCTACTCATTGCCTGCTCGGGACAAGGATTTGCCTGGTCGCATCGCCCACTCTGCAACGACCAGCGCCCACGCGGATTTTCTCAGCACCGTACAAGGTTCTGCCCCTGCAACGACGCAATTCTCCTCAGTTCCTCCGGTTCCTCAACTGCATCCCACTCGGCACAAAGACTTGCCTGGTCGCATCACCATTCTGGTGACGACCTACGCCCACACCGACACTTCCTCAACCCACAAGGCCTCCTCACTGCACTCAAAATCCCTGTGTTCTCCTCCCCATCAGCATCTCCCAACACCAAGCTCGGCCCGACCACAGTTCCTTTCTGTCCGCAAGGCTCATGACCCTCATCGCCAAAAGGTCGCCTCTCCCAGCGAATCGTCCCCTCATCAACGCCACCACTTGTGTTTATAGGCCGGTCAACTTCTCGTCCTTCCCTCGGCACTTCCTCACCAAGTTTGAGGGACTGATCCTCACTGCAAGTGGAGCAACTAACATTCTTCAGTGGTCGCAAAACTTCTGTAACCTCTTCCACCTCTGCTACATCAAAGGCGTCCCTATCTCCTGTACCCTCCACCACTACCCTCTCTACAAGGGAGGGAGACGCTTCCCTGCCAACTTCCACTCTACACTGGTGCCCTTTGTGGTGGAAGAAATTCGAGGAGCACTACTCACCAACACTGCTCCCATCTTCCATCCACTCAGCCGTAAACGCAGATGCACCCTCACTGACATGTGGATAGACCTACTTCACGCATGCTATTGTCCCATGCCTCTGCCAGCCACTGAACCACCAAGACTGCAAAACCGTCGAGTGGTGGCCTCGACTCGCATTCGGCTGGTCAGTGACTGCTACAAGGACACGTCCCAGGGACCATAATCATGCCCAACAGATGCCCTTGCGGACCGAATGAGCAGACGAGCCTTACAAGAAGCGAGTCAGATTCAGGGAGGGTGTCGGATTTATGTGTTCACTGACTTCGCTTCATGCGTCGATTTCTATTCCTCCTATCTATCTCGGAGCCCCGGCAACTCGCCTCTCTCGAGGCTATGCGACTAAATCCTTGGACCTGCACTCACCTCCTGCTTCCGTCACGTTGCTACCAAACGCGTGCATGCTCCATTGCCTCTGCTTGCTTCTGCTCTTGTTGCTCCCACTCGTTGCATTCTTCTGACAAGCTGGCATGTGCCACTGCCCATGACCACAACTGTATCCAAGTGACTTTTACTTCTATTGACTATAGCACGAGTCAGCCATGGTCATAGTGTCCAATCACAATGCAGATGTACTAGGCATGATCTTGCAGGTGTAAAAATGGTAGAATACTGGTGGCCCGGTGTGGCTAATGTGCGCAATGCCTTGACAAAGTTGGCATGTGCCACTGACCATGACCACAAAGTTTACCAAGTGACTCTAACTTCTACGAATCATAACACGAGTCAGCCACGGTCAAAGTGTCCAATCACAGTGCAGATATACTAGGCATGACCATGCAGGTATATACAGGATAGAATACTGGCGGTTTGGTGTGGCTATTATGCGCAATGCCTTGACAAAGTTGGCATGTGCCACTGACCACGACCACAACGTATCCACGTAACTTTTACTTCTATTGATCATAACACGAGTCAGCCACGGTCAGAGTGTCTGATCAAAGTGCAAGTATACTAGGCATGATCTTGCAGGTACAAAAAAGGTATAATACTGGTGGCTCGGTGTGGCTATTGTGCGCAAGGCCTTGACAAAGTTGGCATGTGCCTTTGACCATGACCACAAAGTTTACCAAGTACCTTAAACGGCTATGAATCATAAGACAAGTCAGCCAAAGGCAGAGTGTCCAATCACAGTGCAGATATACTGGGCATGACCTTACAGGTATAAACAAGGTATAATACTGGTGGCTCGGTGTGGCTATTGTGCGCAATGCATTGACAAAGTTGGCATGTGCCACTGACCATGACCACAAATGTATCCAAGTGAATTTTACTTATTTTGATCATAACACGAGTCAGCCACAATCAGAGTGTCCAATCGCAGTGCAGATATAATGGGCATGACTTTGCAAGTATAAACAAGGTAGAATACTGGTGGTTAGGCGTGGCTATTGTCCGCAATGCCTTGACAAAGTTGGCATGTGCCATTGACCATGACCACAAAGTTTACCAAGTGACTCTAACTTCTACGAATCATAACACGAGTCAGCCACGGTTAGAGTGTCCAATCACAGTGCAGATATACTAGGCATGACCATGCAGGTATATACAGGATAGAATACTGGTGGTTTGGTGTGGCTATTATGCGCAATGCCTTGACAAAGTTGGCATGTGCCACTGACCAAGACCACAACGTATCCACGTAACTCTTACTTCTATTGATCATAACACGAGTCAGCCACGGTCAGAGTGTCTGATCAAAGTGCACGTATACTAGGCATGATCTTGCAGGTACAAAAAAGGTATAATACTGGTGGCTCGGTGTGGCTATTGTGCGCAAGGCCATGACAAAGTTGGCATGTGCCTTTGACCATGACCACAAAGTTTACCAAGTACCTTAAACGGCTATGAATCATAAGACAAGTCAGCCAAAGGCAGAGTGTCCAATCACAGTGCAGATATACTGGGCATGACCTTACAGGTATAAACAAGGTATAATACTGGTGGCTCGGTGTGGCTATTGTGCGCAATGCATTGACAAAGTTGGCATGTGCCACTGACCATGACCACAAATGTATCCAAGTGAATTTTACTTCTTTTGATCATAACACGAGTCAGCCACAATCAGAGTGTCCAATCGCAGTGCAGATATAATGGGCATGACTTTGCAAGTATAAACAAGGTAGAATACTGGTGGTTAGGCGTGGCTATTGTCCGCAATGCCTTGACAAAGTTGGCATGTGCCACTGACCATGACCACAAAGTTTACCAATACCTTAAACGGCTGTAAATCACAACACGAGTCAGCCACGGTCAGAGTGTCCAAACACAGTGCAGATATACTGGGCGTGACCTTGCAAGTATAAACAAGGTATAACACTGGTGGCTCGGTGGGGCGATTATGCACAATGCCTTGAAACAGTTGGCATGTGCCACTGACCATGACCACAAATGTATCCAAGTGACTTTTACTTATATTGATCATAGCACGAGTCAGCCATGGTCAGAGTGTCCAATCATAGTGCAGATGTACTAGACATGATCTTGCAGGTGTTAAAATGGTAGAATACTGGTGGCCCGGTGTGGCTATTGTGCGCAATGCCTTGACAAAGTTGGCATGTGCCACTGACCATGACCACAAAGTTTACCAAGTGACTCTAACTTCTACGAATCATAACACAAGTTAGCCACGGTCAGAGTGTCCAATCACAGTGCAGATATACTAGGAATGACCATGTAGGTATATAAAGGGTAGAATACTGGTGGTTCGGTGTGGCTATTATGCGCAATTCCTCGACAAAGTTGGCATGTGCAACTGACCATGAACACAAATGTATCCACGTAACTTTTACTTCTATTGATCATAACACGAGTCAGCCATGGTCAGAGTGTCCGATCACAGTGCATATATACTAGACATGATCTTGCAGATACAAACAAGGTAGAATACTGGTGGCTTGGTATGGCTATCGTGCGCAATGTCTTGAAAATGTTGGCATGTGCCACTGACCATGACCACAAAGCTTACCAAGTGACTTTAACTTCTACAAATCATAACACGAGTCAGCCACGGTCAGAGTACCCAATCACATTGCAAATCTAATATGCATGACATTGCGGGTATACACAGGGTAAAAAACCGTTGGCTTGGCACGGCTATTGTGCGCAGTGCCTTGACAAAGTTGGCATGTGCCACTGACCAAGACCACAAATGTATCCAAGTGACTTCCACTTCTACTGATCATAACATGAGTCTGCCATGGTCAGAGTGTCCAATCACAGTGCAAATGTATCCATCTGCACTGTGATTGGACACTCTGACCATGGCTGACTCGTGCTATGATCAATATAAGTAAAAGTCACTTGGATACATTTGTGGTCATGGTCAGTGGAACATGCCAACTTTTTCAAGGCATTGTGCACAATAGCCCCACCGAGCCACCAGTGTTATACCTTGTTTGTACCTGCAAGGTCACGCCCAGTATATCTGCACTGTGTTTGGACACTCTGACCGTGGCTGACTCGTGTTGTGATTTACAGCCGTTTAAGGTACTTGGTAAACTTTGTGGTCATGGTCAGTGGCACATGCCAACTTTGTGAAGGCATTGCGCACAATAGCCACACCTAACCATCAGTATTCTACCTTGTTTATACCTGCAAAGTCATGCCCATTATATCTGCACTGCGATTGGACACTCTGACTGTGGCTGACTCGTGTTATGACCAATAGAAGTAAAATTCACTTGGATACACTTGTGGTCATGGTCAGTGGCACATGCCAAATTTGTCAATGCACTGCGCACAATAGCCACACCGAGCCACCAGTATTCTACCTTGTTTCTACCTGTAAGGTCATGCCTAGTATATCTGCACTGTGATTGGACACTCTGCCTGTGGCTGACTTGTCTTATGATTCGTAGCCGTTTAAGGTACTTGGTAAACTTTGTGGTCATGGTCAGTGGCACATGCCAACTTTGTCAAGGCCTTGCGCACAATAGCCACACTGAGCCACCAGTATTCTACCTTTCTGTACATGCAAGATCATGCCTAGTACATCTGCACTGTGATTGGACACTCTGACTGTGGCTGACTCGTTTTATGATCAAGAGAAGTAAAAGTCACTTGGATACATTTGTGGTCATGGTCAGTGGCACACGCCAACTTTGTCAAAGCATTGTGCACAATAGCCACACCGGGCCACCTGTATTCTACCTTGTTTATACCTCCAAGGTCATGCCCATTATGTCTGCACTGCGACTGGACACTCTGACTATGGCTGACTCGTGTTATGATTCATAGCCGTTTAAGGTACTTGGTAAACTTTGTGGTCATGGTCAGTGGCACATGCCAA
>SZWC01000259.1:179778-199527 GCA_023375785.1 Penium margaritaceum | reverse complement strand
TGGCTGACTCGTGTTATGATTCATAGCCGTTTAAGGTACTTGGTAAACTTTGTGGTCATGGTCAGTGGCACATGCCAATTTTGTCAAGGCAATACGCACAATAGCCATGCCAAGCCACCACTATTCTACGTTTTTTATACCTGCAAGGTCATGCCTAGAACATCTGAAATGTGATTGGACACTCTCACCGTGGCTGACTCGTGTTACGATTCGTATAAGTTAGTGTCACTTGGTAAACTTTGTGGTCATGGTCAGTGGCACATGCCAAATTTGTCAAGGCATTACGCACAATAGCCGCACCGAGCCACCAGTATTCTACCTTGTTTGAACCTGCAAGATCATGCCCATTACATCTGCACTGTGATTGGACACTCTGACCGTGGCTGACTCGTGTTATGATTCGTAGTCGTTTAAGGTACTTTGTAAACTTTGTGGTCATGGTCAGTGGCACATGCCAGCTCAGTCAAGGCATTGCGCACAATAGCCACACCGAGCCACCAGTACTGAACCTTGCTTGCACTTGCAAGATCATGCCTAGTAAATCTGCACTGTTATTGGACACTCTGGTCGTGGCTGACTCATGTTATGTTTCATAGCCGTTTAAGGTACTTGGTAAACTTTGTGGTCATGGTCAGTGGCACATGCCAACTTTGTCAAGGCATTGCGCACAATAGCGGTACCAAGCCACTGGTTTTTTACCTTGTTTGGACCTGCAAGGTCATGCCTAGTACATGTGAACTGTGATTGGTCACTCTGACTGTGACTAACTCGTGTTACGATTCGTAGAAGTTAAAGTCACTTGGTAAACTTTGTGGTCATGGTCAGTGGCACATGCTAACTTTGTCAAGGCATTGCGCACAATAGCCACACCGCGCCACCTGTGTTCTATCTTGTTTGTACCTGCAAGATCATTCCGAGTACATCTGCACTGTGATTAAACACTCTGATTGTGGCTGACTCGTGTTACGATCAATAGAAGTAAAAGTCACTTTAAAACACTTGTGTTCATGGTCAGTGGCACATGCCAACTTTGTCAAAGCATTGCGCACAACAGCCACACCAAGCCACCAGTATTCTACCTTGTTTATACCTGCAAAGTTATGCCCAGAATATCTGCACTGTGATTGGACACTCTTACCGTTGCTGACTCGTGTTATGATTCATAACCGTTTAAGGTACTTGGTAATGTTTGTGGTCATGGTCAGTGGCACATGCCAACTTTGTCAAGGCATTGCGCACAATAGCCTTGCCAAGCCACCGGTTTTTTACCTTGTTCATACGTGCAGGGCATGCCTAGTACATCTGAACTATGATTGGGCACTCTGACCGTGGATGACTCGTGTTACGATCCGTAGAAGTTAAAGTCACCTGGTAAACTTTGTGGTCATCGTCAGTGGCACATGCCACCTTTGTCAAGGCATTGCGCACGTTAGCAACACGGAGCCACCAGTATTCTACCTTGTTTGTACCTGCAAGATCATGCCTAGTACATCTGCACTGTGATTGGATACTCTGACCGTGGCTGACTTTTTTTGTGATCAATAGAAGTAAAAATCACTTGGATACATTAGTGGTCATGGTCAGTTGCACATGCAAACTTTGTCAAGGTGTTGCGCATAATAGCCACACCGAGCAACCAGTATTCTACCTTGTTTGCACCTGCAAGATCATGCCTAGTACATCTGCACTATGATTGGACACTCTGACGGTGGATGACTCGTGTTATGATTCATAGAAGTTAAAGTCACTTGGTAAACTTTGTGGTCATGGCCAGTGGCACATGCCAACTTTGTCAAGGCATTGCAGACAATAGCCACACCGAGCCACCAGTATTCTACCTTGTTTGAACCTGTAAGATCATGCCTAGTATATTTGCATTGTGAGTGGACACTCTGACCGTGGCTGACTCGTTGTATGATCAATAGACGTAAATGTCACTTGGATACATTTGTGGTCATGGTCAGTGGCACATGCCAACTTTGTCAAGGCATTGCGCACACTAGCCACACCGAGCCACCAGTATTCTACCTTGTTTATACCTGCAAGGTCATGCCCAGTATATGTGCACTGTGATTGGACACTCAGACCGTGGCTGACTCGTGTTGTGATTCATAGCCGTTTAAGGTACTTGGTAAGCTTTGTGGTCCTGGTCAGTGGCACATGCCAACTTTGTCAAGGCATTGCGCACAATAGCCGTGCAAAGCCAATGGGTTTTTACCCTGTTTATACCTGCAATGTCATGCATATTATATTTGCACTGTGATTGGGTACTCTGACCGTGGCTGACTAATGTTATGATTCGTAGAAGTTAAAGTCACTTGGTAAGCTTTGTGGTCATGGTCAGTGGCACATGCCAACTTTGTCAAGACATTGCGCACAATAGACACACCAAGCCACCAGTATTCTACCTTGTTTGTACCTGCAAGATCATGTCTAGTATATGTGCACTGTGATCGGACACTCTGACCGTGGCTGACTCGTGTTATGATCAATAGAAGTAAAAGTTACGTGGATACATTTGTTGTCATGGTCAGTGGCACATGCCAACTTTGTCAAGGCATTGCGCATAATAGCCACACCAAACCACCAGTATTCTACCCTGTATATACCTGCATGGTCATGCCCAGTATATCTACACTGTGATTGGACACTCTGACCGTGGCTGACTTGTGTTATGATTCATAGCCGTTTAAGGTACGTGGTAAACTTTGTGGTCATGGTCAGTGGCACATGCCAACTTTGTCAAGGCATTGCGCACAATAGCCGTGCCAAGCCACCGGGTTTTTACCTTGTTTATACCTGTAAGGCCATGCATATTATACGTGCACTGTGATTGGGCACTTTGACTGTGGCCGACTCGTGTTACCATTCGTAGAAGTTAACGTCACTTGGTAAACTTTGTGGTCATGGTCAGTGGCACATGCCAAATCTGACAAGGCATTGCACACAATAGCCACACCGACCCACCACTATTCTACCTTTCTTGAACCTGCAAGATCATGCCTAGTACATCTGCACTGTAATTAAACACTCTGACCGTGGCTGACTCGTATTATGCTCAATAGAAGTAAGAGTCACCCGGATATATTTGTGGTCATGGTCAGTGGCACATGCCAACTTTGTCAAGGCATTGGGCACAATAGCCACACCGAGCCACCAGTATTCTACCTTGTTTATAAGTGCAAGATCATGCCCAGTATATCTGCACTGTGATTGGACACTCGGACTGCGGCTGACTTGTGTTATGATCAATAGAAGTAAAAGTCACTTTGATACATTTTTTGTCATGGTCAGTGGAACATGCCAACTTCGTCAAGGCATTGCGCATAACAGCCACACCAAGCCACCAGTATTATACCTTGTTTGCACCTGCAAGATCATGCCTAGTACATTTGCACTGTGATTGGTCACTCTGACCGTGACTGACTCGTGTTTTGATCAATAGAAGTAAAAGTCATTTGGATACATTTCTGGTCATGGTCAGTGGAACATGCCAACTTTGTCATGGCATTGCGCACAATAGCCACACCGAGCCACCAGTATTCTACCTTGTTTGAACCTGCAAGATCACGCCTAGTACATCTGCACTGTGATTGGACACTCTGACCGTGGCTGACTCGTGTTCTGATCAATAGAAGTAAAAGTCACTTGGATACATCTGTGGTCATTGTCAGTGGCACATGCCAACTTTGTCAAGGCAGTGCGTACAATAGCCACACCGAGCCACAAGTATTCTACCTTGTTTCTACCTGCAAGGTCATGCCCAGTATATCTGCACTGTGATTGGACACTCTGACTGTTGCTGACACGTGTTATGATTCATAGCTGTTTTAGGTACTTGGTAAACTTTGTGGTCATGGTCAGTGGCACATGCCAACACTATCGAGGCATTGCGCACAATGGCCGTGCCAAGACACCAGTTTTTTACCCTTTTTATACCTACAAGTGCCTAGTACATCTGAACTGTGACTCGGCACTCTGACCATTGCTGACTCGTGTTACGATTCGTAGAAGTTAAAGTCACTTGGTGAACTTTGTAGTCATGGTCAGTGGCACATGCCAACTTTGTCAAGGCATTATGCACAATAACCACACCGAGCCACCAGTAGTATACCTTGTTTGTACCTGCAAGGACATGCCTACTACATTTGCACTGTGTTTGGACACTCTGACCGTGTCAGACTCGTGTTATGACCAGTAGAAGTGGAAGTCACTTGGATACATTTGTGGTATTGGTCAGTGGCACATGCCAACTTTGTCAAGGCACTGCGCACAATAGCCACATTGAGCCACCAGTATTCAACCTTGTTTATACCTGGAATGTCATGCCCTGTATATCTGTACTGTGATTGGACACTCTTACCATGGCTGACCCGTGTTATGATTCATAGCCGTTTAATGTACTTGGTAAGCTTTGTGGTCATGGTCAGTGGCACATGCCAACTTTGTCAAGGCATTGCGCACAATAGTCGTGCCAAGCCAACGATTTTCTACCCTGTGTATACCCGCAATGTCATGCATATTAGATTTGCAATGTGATTGGGTACTTGACCGTGGCTGACTCGTGTTATGATTTGTAGAAGTTAAAGTCACTTGGTAAGCTTTGTGGTCATGGTCAGTGGCACATGCCAACGTTGTCAAGACATTGTGCACAATAGCCATACCAAGCCACCAGTATTCTACCTTGTTTGTACCTGCAAGATCATGTCTAGAATATATGCACTGTGATCGGACACTCTGACCATGGCTGACTCGTGTTATGATCAATATAAGTAAACGTTACGTGGATACATTTGTGGTCATGGTCAGTTGCACATGCCAACTTTGTCAAGGCATTGCGCATAATAGCCACACCGAACCACCAGTATTCTACCCTTTATATACCTGCATGGTCATCCCCATTATATCTGCACTATGGTTGGACACTCTGACCGTGGCTGACTTGTGTTATGATTCGTAATAGTTAGAGTCACTTGGTAAACTTTGTGGTCATGGTCAGTGGCACATGCCAACTTTGTCAAGGCATTGCGCACAATAGCCACACCGGGCCACCAGTATTCTACCATTTTTACACCTGCAAGATCATGCCTAGTACATCTGCACTGTGATTGGACACTCTGACCATGGCTGACTCGTGCTATGATCAATATAAGTAAAAGTCACTTGGATAAATTTGTGGTCATGGTCAATGGCACATGCCAACTTTTGTCAAGGCATTGTGCACAATAGCCCCACTTAGCCACCAGTGTTATACCTTGTTTATACCTGCAAGGTCACGCCCAGTATATCTGCACTGTGTTTGAACACTCTGACCGTGGCTGACTCGTGTTGTGATTTACAGCCGTTTAAGGTACTTGGTAAACTTTGTGGTCATGGTCAGTGGCACATGCCAACTTTGTCAAGGCATTGCGCACAATATACACACCAAGCCACCAGTATTCTACCTTGTGTGCACCTGCAATATCATGCCTAGTACATCTATACTGTGATTGGACACTGTGACCGTGGCTGACTCGTGTTATGATCAATAGAAGTAAAAGTCACTTGGATACATTTGTGGTCATGGTCAGTGGCACATGCCAACTTTGTCAAGGCATTGCACACAATAGCCACACCGAGCCACCAGTATTGTACCTTGTTTGTACCTACAAGGTCATGCCTAAAACATGTACACTGTGATTGGACACTCTGACCATGGCTGACTCGTGTTTTGATCAATAGAAGTAGAAGTCACTTGCATACATTCGTGGTCATGGTCAGTGGCACATGCCAGCTTTGTCAAGACATTGTGCACAATAGGCACACTGAGCCACCAGTATTCCACCTTGTTTGCANCTGCAAGATCATGCCTAGTACATCTGCACTGTGATTGGACACTCTTACCGTGGCTGATCCGTGTTATTACTTGTAGTAGTTAAAGCCACTTGGTAAACTTTGTGGTCATGGTCAGTGGGTTATGCCACCTTTGTCAAGGCATTGTGCACAATAGCCACACAGAGCCACCAGTATTCTACGTTGTTTGAACATGCAAAATCATGCCTAGTACATCTTGTCAGAAGAATGGAATGAATGGGAGCGGGAAGAACAGAAGCAAGCAGAAGCAGTCGAGCATGCTGGAGCTCGGTAGCGCAGTGACGGAAGCAGAAAGGTGCGTGTAGATCCAAGGAGTTAGTCGCAGAGCCTTGAGTAGAGCGAGGCGGCGGGGCTCCGAGGCAGACAAGAGAAGAGAAGATCAAGGCGAGTGATGCGATGAGGTTGAGCGAATGATTGAAAGTGACGAGGCCAAGATCTGTGAGGAGAGAGTGGTGAGAAAAAGACGACATAGGCGAGCAGAGCGAGAGCACGGTGGAAAATCCGCGGAACCAAAGGGAACAGGATGGATAGATTTGTTCTGGTTAGCTTTTTCAAGGTAATGAACGTCCTCGTTATATCCAACAGAACAGGGGTAAACGGCTTCTTTCCGCTAGCCACACGCGGGTGACAGATTTATCACTTTATTACGGGATCACTTGACGTGTCGGTTCAAACAGTCATGAGATCGGAGAGCTGGTGAGTCAAGGTGGTTCTGATGATACTTTAACCTTGTCGAGGCTCGGATTTACCAAGAGGTGGGAGGAGTGAGTCTGGTTCTTACTGTATCTCCAACACATCTGCACTGTGATTGGACACTCTGACCGTGGCTGACTCGTGTTATGATTCATAGCCGTTTAAGGTACTTGGTAAACTTTGTGGTCATGGTCAGTGGCACATGCCCTTTTTTTCAAGGCATTGCGCACAATAGCCATGCCAAGCCACTGGTTTTTACCCTTTTTATACCTGCAAAATCATGCACATTAGATGTACGCTCTGATTGGGCACTCTGACCGTGTATGACTCGTGTTACGATGCGTGGAAGTTAAAGTCACTTGGTAAACTTTGTGGTCGTGGTCATTGGCACATGCCAACTTTGTCAAGGCATTGCGCACAGTAGCCACACCGAGCCAACAGTATTCTACCTTGTTTATACCTGCAAGATCATGACTAGTACATCTGCACTGTGATTGGATACTCTGACCGTTTCCGACTCATGTTACGATGCGCAAAAGTTAAAGTCACTTGGTAAACTTTGCGGTCATGGGCAGTGGCACATGCCAACTTTGTCAAGGCATTGCGCACACTAGCCACACAGCGCCACCAGTATTCTACCTTGTTTTTACCTGCAAGGTCATGCCCCGTTTATCTACAATGTGATTGGACACTCTGACCGTGGTTGAATCGTGTTATGATCGATAGAAGTCAAAGTCACTTGGATACATTTGTGGTTATGGTCAGTGGCACATGCCAACTTTGTCAAGGCATTGCGCACAATAGTCGTGCCAAGCCACTGATTTTTAACCCTGTTTATACCTGCAAGGGCATGCATATTAGATGTACGCTGTGATTGGACACTGTGACCGTGGCTGACTCGTGTTATGATTCATAGCCGTTTAAGATACTTGGTAAACTTTGTGGTCATGATCAGTGGCACATGCCAGCTTTGTCAAGGTATTGCGTACAATAGCCGTGCCAAGCCACCAGTATTCTACCTTGTTTGTACCTGTAAGGTCATGCCTAGTACATCTGCACTGTGATTGGACACTCTGACCGTGGCTGACTCGTGTTACGATACGTAGAAGTAAAAGTCACTTGGTAAACGTTTTGGTCATGGTCAGTGGCACATGTTAATTTTGTCAAGGCATTGCGCACAATAGCCACACCGATCTACCAGGATTCTACCTTGTTTGAACCTGCAAGGTCATGCCCAGTATATCTGCACTGTGATTGGACACTCTGAACGTGGCTGAATCGTGTCACGATTTGTCGACGTTAAAGTCACTTGGTTAACTTTGTTATCATGGTCTGTGGCACATGCCAACTTTGTCAAGGCATTGCGCACAATAGCCACAACGAGCCACCAGTATTCTACAAAATTTTCACCTCCAAGATCATGCCTAGTACATCTGCACTGTGATTCGACACTCTTACCATGGCTGACTCGTGTTATGATCAATAGAAGTAAAAGTCACTTGGATATATTTGTGGTCATGGTCAGTGGCACATGCCAACTTTGTCAAGGCATTGCGCACAACAGCCACACCGAGCCACGAGCATTCTGCCTTGTTTATACCTGCAAGGGCATGCCCATAATATCCCCACTGCGATTGGACACTCTTACTGTGGCTGACTCGTGTTATGATTCATAGCCATTTAAGGTACTTGGCAATTTTTGAGGTCATAGTCAGTAGCACATGCAAATTTTGTCAAGGCATTGCGCAGAATAGCCGTGCCAAGCCACCGGGTTTTTACCTTTTTTATACCTGCAAGGTCATGCATATTAGATGTGCACTGTTATTGGGCACTCTGACTGTGGCTGACTCGCGTTACGATTCGTATAAGTTAAAGTCACTTGGTAAAATTTGTGGTCATGGTCAATGGCACATGCCAACTTAATCAAGGCATTGCGCACAATAGCCGTGCCAAGTCACCGGTTTTTTACCTTGTTTACACCTGCAAGATCATGCCTAGTACATCTGAACTGTGAGTGGGCACTCTGACTGTGGCTGACTCGTGTTATGATTCGTAGAGGTTAAAGTCACTTGGTAAACTTTGTGGTCGTGGTCAGTGGCACATGCCAACTTTGTCAAGGCATTGCGCACAATAGCCACACCGAGCCACCAGTATTATACCTTGTTTGCGCCTTCAAGATCATGCCTAGTACATATGTACTGTTATTGGACACTCAGACCGTGGCTGACTTGTGTTATGATCAATAGAAGTAAAATTCACTTGGATACATTTGTGGTCATGGTCAGTGGCACATACCAACTTTGTCAAGGCATTGCGCACAATAGCCACACTGAGCCACAGTATTCTACCTTGTTTGTACCTGCAAGATCATGCCGAGTACATGTGCACTTGGATTGGACGCTCTAACCATGGCTGACTCGTGTTATGATCAATAGAAGTAGAGGTCACTTGGATATATTTGTGGTCATGGTCAGTGGTACATGCCAACTTTGTGAAGGCATTGCGCATATTAGTTACACCGAGCCACAAGTATTGTACCCTTTTTATACCTGCAAGGTCATATCCAGTATATCTACACTCTGATTGGACACTCTGACCATGGCTGACTTGTGTTATGATTAATAGAAGTTAAAGTCACTTGGATACATTTGTGGTCATGGTCAGTGGCTCATGCCAACTTTGTCAAGGCATTGCACACAATAGCCACACTGAGCCACCAGTATTCTACCTTGTTTGTACCTGCAAGATCATGCCCAATATATCTGCCCTATGATTGGACACACTGACCGTGACTGACTCGTGTTATGATTCATAGCCGTTTAAGGTATTCTACCTTGTTTGTACCTGCAAGATCATGCCCAATATATCTGCCCTATGATTGGACACACTGACCGTGACTGACTCGTGTTATGATTCATAGCCGTTTAAGGTATTCTACCTTGTTTGTACCTGCAAGATCATGCCCAATATATCTGCCCTATGATTGGACACACTGACCGTGACTGACTCGTGTTATGATTCATAGCCGTTTAAGGTATTCTACCTTGTTTGTACCTGCAAGATCATGCCCAATATATCTGCCCTATGATTGGACACACTGACCGTGACTGACTCGTGTTATGATTCATAG
Source organism: Penium margaritaceum (assembly GCA_023375785.1). Lineage (NCBI taxonomy): Eukaryota > Viridiplantae > Streptophyta > Zygnematophyceae > Desmidiales > Peniaceae > Penium > Penium margaritaceum. Next base: position 189,851 of record SZWC01000259.1, on the reverse strand, counting down.
CCGTTTAAGGTATTCTACCTTGTTTGTACCTGCAAGATCATGCCCAATATATCTGCCCTATGATTGGACACACTGACCGTGACTGACTCGTGTTATGATTCATAGCCGTTTAAGGTATTCTACCTTGTTTGTACCTGCAAGGTCATGCCTAGTACATCTGCAATATGATTGGACACTCTGACCGTGGCTGACTCGTGTTATGATCAATAGAAGTAAAAGTCACTTGGGTACAATTGTAGTCATGGTCTGTAGCACATGCCAACTTTGTCAAGGCATTGCGCACAATAGCCACATCGATCCACCAGTAGTCTACCTTGGTTATACATGTAAGGTCATTCCCAGTGTATCTGCACTATGATTGGACACTTTGACCGTGGCTGACTCGTGTTATGGTTCATAGCCGTTTAATGTATTTGGTAGACTTTTTGGTCATGGTTAGTGGCACATGCCAACTTTGTCAAGGCATTGCGCACAATAGCCGTGCCAAGCCACCGGTTATTTACCTTGTTGATACCTACAAGGTTATCCATATTAGATGTGCACTGTGATTGGGCACTCTGACCGTGGCTGACTCGTGTTACGATTCATATGAAGAAAAAGTCACTTGGTAAACTTTGTGGTCATGATCAGTGGCACATGCCAAGTTTGCCAAGGCATTGCGCACAATACCCACACCGAGCCACCAGTATTATACATTGTTTATACCTGTTAGGTCATGACCATTATATCTGCACTGTGATTGGACACTCTGACTGTGGCTGACTCGTGTTATGATAAATAGAAGTAAAAGTCACTTGGATACGATAGTGGTCATGGTCAGTGGCACGTGCCAAAATTGCCAAGGTAAAATATAAAATTACCACACCGAGCCACCAGTATTCTACATTGTTTATACCTGTAAGGTCATGGCCAACATATTTGCACTGTGATTGGACACTCTGACCGTGGCTGACTTGTGTTATGATCAATAGAAGTAAAAGTCACTTGGATACATTTGTGGTCATGGTCAATGGCACATGCAAACTTTGTCATGGCATTGCGCACTATAGCCATACCGAGTCACTAGGATTATACCTTGTTTGTACCTGCAAGATCATGCCTAGTGCATCTGCACTTTGATTAAACACTCTGACCGTTGCTGACTTATGTTTTGAACAATAGAAGTAAAAGTCACTTCGATACATTTGTGGTCATGGTCAGTGGCACATCCCAACTTTGTCAAGGCATTGCGCACAATAGCCAAGCCAAGCCACTGGTTTTTTACCTCTTTGAAACCTGCAAGGTCATGCATATTAGATGTGCACTGTGATTGGGTACTCTGACTATGAATGACTCGTGTTACGATGCGTATAAGTTAAAGTCACTCAGTAAACTCTGTGGTCATGGTGAGTGGCACATGTCAAATTTGTCAAGGCATTGCCCACAATAGCCATACCGAGCCACCAGTATTCTACCTTGTTTACACCTGCAACATCATCCCTAGTACATCTGCACTGTGATTGGACACTCCGACCGTGGCTGACTCGTGTTATGATTCATAGCCGTTTAAGGTACTTGGTAAACTTTGTGGTGATGGTAAGTGGCACATGCCAACTTTGTCAAGGCATTGCACACAATAGACACACCGAGCCGCCAGTATTCTACCTTGTTTGCACCTGCGAGATCATGCCTAGTACATCTGCACTGTGATTGTACACTCTGACCGTGGCTGACTTGTGTTATGCTCAATAGAAGTGAAAGTCACTTGGATACATTTGTGGTCATGGTCAGTGGCACATGTCAACTTTGTCAAGGCATTGCACACAATAGCCACACCGAGCCACCAGTATTCTACCTTGTTTGTACCTGCAAGTTCATGCCCAGTACATTTGCACTGTGATTGGACACTCTGACCGTGGCTGACTCGTGTTATGATCAATAGAAGTAAAAGTTACTTGGATACATTTGTGGTCATGGTCGGTGGCACATGCCAACTTTGTCAATGCATTGCACACAATTTCCACACCGAGCCACCAGTATTCTACCTTGTTTATACATGTAAGGTCATGCCAAATATATCTGCACTGTGATTGGACACTCTGACCGTGGTTGACTCGTGTTATGATCAATAGAAGAAAAGGTCACTTGGATACATTTATGGTCATGGTCAGTGGCACATGCCAACTCTGTCATGGCATTGCGCTCTATAGCCACACCGATCCACCCGTATTCTACCTTGTTTGTACCTGCAAGATCACGTCTAGTGCATCTGCACTATGATTAAACATTCTGACCGTGGCTCACTCATGTTATGATCAATAGAAGTGAAAGTCACTTGGATACATTTGTGGTCATGGTCAGTGGCACATGCAACGTTTGTCAAGACAGTGCGTACAATAGCCATACCAAGCCACCAGTATTCCACCTTGTTTCCACTTGTAAGATCATGCCTAGTACATCTGCACTGTGATTGGACACTGTGACCGTGGCTGACTCGTGTTATGATGTATAGTCGTTTAAGGTACTTGGTAAACTTTGTGGTCATGGTCAGAGGCACATGCCAACTTTGTCAAGGTATTGCGCACAATAGCCGTGCCAAGCCACCGGTTTTTTACCTCTTTTATACCGGCAAGGTCATGCATATTAGATGTGCGCTGTGATTCGGTACTCTGACCGTGAATAACTTGTGTTACGATGCGTAGAAGTCGAAGTCACTTGGTAAACTCTGTGGTCATGGTCAGTGGCACATGCCAACTTTGTCAAGGCATTGCCCACAATAGCCACACCGAGCCACCAGTATTCTACCTTGTTTACACCAACAACATCATGCCTAGTACATGTGCACTGTGATTGGACACTCTGACCATCTCCGACTTGTGTTATGATTCGTAGAAGTTAAAGCCACTTGGTACACTTTGTGGTCATGGTCAGTGGCACATGCAAACTTTGTCAAGGCATTGCGCACAATAGCCACATCGAGCCACCAGCATTGAACCTTGTTTGAACCTGAAAAATCATGCCTAGTACATCTGCACTGTGATTGGACACTCTGACCGTGGCTGAGTAGTGTTATGATTCATAGCCGTTTAAGGTACTTGGTAAATGTTGTGGTCATGGTCAGTGGCACATGCCAACTTTGTCAAGGCATTGCGCACAATAGCCGTGCCAAGCCATCGGTTTTTACCTCTTCTATACATGCAAGGTCATGCATATAAGATGTGCGCTGTGATTGGGTAATGTGACCGTGAATGACTCGTGTCACGATGCGTAGAAGTTAAAGTCACTTTGTAAACGTTGTAGTCATGGTCAGTGGAACATGCCAACTTTGTCAAGGCATTGCGCACAATAGCAACACCGAGCCACCAGTATTCTACATTGTTTATACCTGCAATATCATGCCTAGTACATTTGCACTGTGATTGGACACTCTCACCGTCTCCGACTCGCGTTACGATTCGTAGAAGTTGAAGTCACTTGGAAAACTTTGTGGTCATGGACAGTGGCACATGCCAACTTTGTTAAGGCATTGCGCATAATAGCCACACCGAGCCACCAGTATTCTACCTTGTTTGTACTGTACGGTCAGTTCAGTATATCTGCATTGTGATTGGACACTCTGACCGTGATTGAATCATGTTATGACCAATAGATGTAAAAGTCACTTGGTTACATTTGTGGTCATTGTCTGTGGCACGTGCCAACTCCGTCAAGGCATTGCGCACAATGGCCACACCGACCCACCAGTAATCTATCATGTTTGTACCTGCAAGATCATGCCCAGTACATCTGCACTGTGATTGGACTCTCTGACCGTGGCTGACTTCTGTTATGATTCAAAGCCGTTTAAGGTACTTGGTAAACTCTGTGGTCATGGTCAGTGGCACATGCCAACTTTGTCAAGGCATTACGCACAATAGACACACCAAGCCACCAGTATTCTACCTTGTGTGCACCTGCAATATCATGCCTAGTACATCTGCAGTGTGATTGGACACTGTGACCGTGGCTGACTCCTGTTATGATCAATAGAAGTAAAAGTCACATGGATACATTTGTGGTCATGGTCAGTGGCACATGCCAACTTTGTCAAGGCATTGCGCACAATATACACACCAAGCCACCAGTATTCTACCTTGTGCGCACATGCAATATCATGCCTAGTACACCTGCACTGTGATTGGACACTGTGACCATGGCTGACTCGTGTTATGATCAATAAAAGTAAAAGTCACTTGGATACATTTGTGGTCATGGTCAGTGGCACATGCCATTTTTGTCAAGGCATTGCACACAATAGCCACACCAAGCCACCAATATTGTACCTTCTTTGTACCTACAAGATCATGCCTAAAACATCTACACTATGATTGGACACTCTGACCATGGCTGACTCGTGTTTTGATCAATAGAAGTAGAAGTCACTTGCATGCATTTGTGGTCATGGTCAGTGGCACATGCCAACTTTGTCAAGGCATTGTGCACAATAGGCACATTGAGCCACCAATATTCCACATTGTTTGCACCTGCAAGATCATGCCTAGTACATCTGCACTGTGATTGGAAACTCTTACCGTGGCTGATCCGTGTTATTACTTGTAGTAGTTAAAGCCACTTGGTAAACTTTGTGGTCATGGTCAGTGGCATATGCCACCTTTGTCAAGGCATTGTGCACAATAGCCACACAGAGCCACCAGTATTCTACGTTGTTTGAACATGCCTAGTACATCTTGTCAGAATACTGGAATGAATGGGAGCGGGAAGAACAGAAGCAAGCAGAAGCAGTCGAGCATGCAGGAGCTCGGTAGCGCAGTGACGGAAGCAGAAAGGTGCGTGCAGATCCAAGGAGTAAGTCGCAGAGCCTTGAGTAGGGCGAGGGGGCGGGGCTCCAAGGCAGACAAGAGAAGAGAACATCAAGGCGAGTGATGCGATGAGGTTGAGCGAAGGATTGAAAGTGACGAGGCGAAGAGCTGTGAGGAGAGAGTGGTGAGCGAAAGACGACAGAGGCGAGCAGAGCGAGAGCATGGTGGAAAAGCCGCGGAACCGAAGGGAACAGGATGGATAGATTTGTTCTGGTTAGCTTTTGCAAGGGAGTGAACTTCCTCGTTATATCCAACAGAACAGGGGTAAACGGCTTCTTTCCGCTAGCCAGACGCGGGTGACATATTTATCACTTTATTAAGGGATCACTTGACGTGTCGGTTCAAACAGTCATGAGATCGGAGAGCTGTTGAGTCAAGGTGGTTCTGATGATACTATAACCTTCTCGAGGCTCGGATCTACCAAGAGGTGGGAGGAGTGAGTCTGGTTCTTACTGTATCTCCAACACATATGCACTGTGATTGGACACTCTGACCGTGGCTGACTCGTGTTATGATTCATAGCCGTTTAAGGTACTTGGTAAACTTTGTGGTCATGGTCAGTGGCACATGCCCTTTTTTTCAAGGCATTGCGCACAATAGCCGTGCCAAGCCACTGGTTTTTACCTCTTTTATACCTGCAAAATCATGCATATTAGATGTATGCTGTGATTGGGCACTCTGACCGTGGATGACTCGTGTTACGATGCGTGGAAGTTAAAGTCACTTGGTAAACTTTGTGGTCATGGTCATTGGCACATGCCAACTTTGTCAAGGCATTGCGCACAATAGCCACACCGAGCCACCAGTATTCTACCTTGTTTATACCTGCAAGATCATGCCTAGTACATCTGCACTGTGATTGGATAGTTTGACCGTCTCCGACTCATGTTACGATGCGTAGAAGTGAAAGTCACTTGGTAAACTTTGTGGTCATGGGCAGTGGCACATGCCAATTTTGTCAAGGCATTGCGCACACTAGCCACACAGCGCCACCAGTACTCTACCTTGTTTTTACCTGCAAGGTCATGCCCAGTTTATCTGCAATGTGATTGGACACTCTGACCGTGGTTGAATCGTGTTATGATCAATAGAAGTCAAAGTCACTTGGATACATTTGTGGTTATGGTCAGTGGCACATCCCAACTTTGTCAAGGCATTGTGCACAATAGTCGTGCCAAGACACCGGTTTTTTTCCTTGTTTATACCTGCAAGGGCATGCATATTACATGTACGCTGTGATTGGACAGTGTGACCGTGGCTCACTCGTGTTATGATTCATAGCCGTTTTAGATATTTGGTAATCTTTGTGGTCATGATCAGTGGCACATGCCAACTTTGTCAAGGTATTGCGCACAATAGCCGTGCCAAGCCACCAGTATTCTACCTTGTTTGTACCTGCAAGATCATGTCTAGTACATCTGCGCTGTGATTGGACACTCTGACCGTGGCTGACTCGTGTTACGATACGTAGAAGTTAAAGTCACTTGGTAAACGTTTTGGTCATGGTCAGTGGCACATGTTAATTTTGTCAAGGCATTGCGCACAATAGCCACACCGATCTACCAAGATTCTACCTTGTTTGAACCTGCAAGGTCATGCCCAGTATATCTGCACTGTGATTGGACACTCTGAACGTGGCTGAATCGTGTCACGATTTGTAGACCTTAAAGTCACTTGGTAAACTTTGTTATCATGGTCTGTGGCACATGCCAACTTTGTCAAGGCATTGCGCACAATAGCCACAACGAGCCACCAGTATTCTACAAAATTTGCAACTCCAAGATCATGCCTAGTACATCTGCACTATGATTGGACACTCTGACCATGGATGACTCGTGTTTTATCAATAGTAGTAAAAGTCACTTGAAAACATTTGTGGTCATGGTCAGTGGCACATGCCAACTTTGTCAAGGCATTGCGCACAATAGCCAAAATGAGCCACCAGTATTCTACCTTGCTTATACCTGCAAGGTCATGCCCCGTATATCTGCACTGTGATTGTACACTCTGACCGTGGCTGACTCGTGTTATGATTCATAGCCGTTTGAGGTACTTGGTAAACTTTGTGGTCATCGTCAGTGGCACATGCCAAATTTGTCAAGGCTTTGAGCACAATAGCCATGCCAAGCCACCACATTTTCACCTTGTTTATACCTGCTAGGTCATGAATAATAGATGTGCACTGTGATTGGACACTCTTACCATGGCTGAATCGTGTTATGATCAATAGAAGTAAAATTCACTTGGATACATTTGTGGTCATGGTCAGTGGCACATGCCAACTTTGTCAAGGCATTGCGCACAACAGCCACACCGAGCCACCAATATTCTGCCTTGTTTATACCTGCAAGGGCATGCCCATAATATCCCCACTTCGATTGGACACTCTTACAGTGGCTGACTCGTGTTATGATTCATAGCCGTTTAAGGTACTTGGTAAACTTTGAGGTCATGGTCAGTAGCACATGCTAATTTTGTCAAGGCATTGCGCAGAATAGCCGTGCCAAGCAACCGGGTTTTTACCTTGTTTATACCTGCAAGGTCATGCATATTAGATGTGCACAGTGGTTGGGCACTCTGACTGTGGCTGACTCGCGTTACGATTCGTAGAAGTTAAAGTCACTTGGCAAACTTTGTGGTAATGGTCAGTGGCACATGCCAACTTTGTCAAGGCTTTGCGCACAATAGCCGTGCCAAGTCACCGGTTTTTTACATTGTTTACACCTGCAAGGTCATGCCTGGTAAATCTGAACTGTGAGTGGGCACTCTGACTGTGGCTGACTCGTGTTACGATTTGTAGAGGTTAAAGTCACTTGGTAAGCTTTGTGGCCATGGTCAGTGGCACATGCCAACTTTGTCAAGGCATTGCGCACAATAGCCACACCGAGCCACCAGTATTCTACTTTGTTTGCACCTGCAGGACCATGCCTAGTACATCTGCACTGTGATTGGACACTCTGACTGTGGCTGACTCGTGTTATGATTTGTAGAAGTTACATTCACCTGGTAAACTTTGTGGTCATGGTCAGTGGCACATGCCAACTTTGTGAAGGCACTGCGCACAATAGCTACACCCAGCCACCAGTGTTCTACCTTGTTTACACCTGCAAGATCATGCCTAGTACATATGCACTGTGATTGAACACTCTGAACATAGCTGGCTTGTGTTATGGTCAATATAAGTTAAAGTCACTTGGATACATTTGTGGTCATGGTTAGTGGCACATGCCAACTTTGTCAAGGCATTGTGCACAATAACCACACCGAGCCACCAGTATTCTACCTTGTTTATACCTGCAAGGTCATGGTGGGTATATCTGCTCTGTGATTGGACACTCCTTCCGTGGCTGACTTGTGTTATGATTCATAGCCGTTTAAGGTACTTGGTAAACTTTTTGGTCATGGTGAGTGGCACATGCCAACTTTGTCAAGGCATTGCGCACAATAGCCGTGTCAATCCACCGGGTTTTTAACTTTTTTATACCTGCAAGGTCATGCATATTAGATGTGCATTGTGATTGGACACTCTCGCCGTGGCTGACTCGTGTTATGATCAATAGACGTAAATGTCACTTGGATACATTTGTGGTCATGGTCAGTGGCACATGTTAATTTTGTCAAGGCATTGTACACAATAGCCACACGGAGCCACCACTATTGTACCTTGTTTATAAATGCAAGGTCATTCCCAGTATATCTGCATTGTGATTGGACACTCTGACTGTGGCTGACTCGTGTTACGATTTATAGCCGTATAAGGTACTTGGTAAACTTTGTGGTCATGGTCAGTGGCACATGCCAACTTTGTCAAGGCATTGCGCACAATAGCCACACCGAGCTACCAGTATTGTACCTTGTTTACGCCTACAAGATCATGCCTAGTAAATATGTACTGTTATTGGACACTCTGACCGTGGCTGACTTGTGTTATGATCAATAAAAGTAAAAGTCACTTGGATACATTTGTGGTCATGGTCAATGGCACATGCCAACTTTTTCAAGGCATTGCGCACAATAGCCACACCGAGCCACGGTATTCTACCTTGTTTTTACCTGCAAGATCATGCCGAGTACATCTGCACTATGATTGGACACTCTAACCGTGGCTGACTCGTGTTATGATCAATAGAAGTAAAAGTCACTTGGATACATTTGTGGTCATGGTCAGTGGCACATGCCAACTTTGTCAAGGCATTGCGCATAATAGTTACACCGAGCCACCAATATTGTACCTCTTTTATACCTGCAAGGTCATGTCCAGTATATCTACACTGTGATTGGACACTCTGGCCATGGCTGACTCGTGTTATGATTAATAGATGTAAAAGTCACTTGGATACATTTGTGGTCATGGTCAGTGGCACAGGCCAACTTTGTAAAGGCATTGCACACAATAGCCACACTGAGCCACCAGTATTCTACCTTGTTTGTACCTGCAAGGTCATGCCTAGTACATCTGCATAGTGATTGGACACTCTAACCGTCACTGACTCATGTTATGATCAATAGAAGTAAAATTCACTTGGATACATTTGTGGTCATTGTCAGTGGCACATGCCAACTCTGTCAAGGCATTGTGCCCAATAGCAACACCCAGCCACCAGTATTCTACCTTTTTTGTACCTGCAAGATCATGCCCAGTATATCTGCCCTGTGGTTGGACACTCTGACCATGACTGACTCGTGTTATAATTCATAGCCGTTTAAAGTATTCTACCTTGTTTGTACCTGCAAGGTCATGCCAAGTACATATGCAATATGATTGGACACTGTGACCGTGGCTGACTCGTGTTATGATCAATAGAAGTAAAAGTCACTTGGATACAATTGTAGTCATGGTCTATAGCACATGCCAACTTTGTCAAGGCATTGCGCACAATAGCCACATCGAGCCACCAGTAGTCTACCTTGGTTATACATGTAAGGTCATTCCCAGTGTATCTGCACTATGATTGAACACTTTGACCGTGGCTGACTCGTGTTATGGTTCATAGCCGTTTAATGTATTTGGTAGACTTTTTGGTCATGTTTAGTGGCACATGCCAACTTTGTTATCATTCTTAATTTTGAAAACTACCCTCTAATATTACACCCTCTTATTTTACGCCCTTTACCCATAGGAACCCTTATACTGTCATTTGGACATCATATGAACACTGTGCGAGCTGGTTTAGTGCTTAAAGAGCTAGATTCTGGAGCGATAGGTCCTAGGTTTGAATCATCGTACGCGCAATA
>SZWC01000259.1:138375-148835 GCA_023375785.1 Penium margaritaceum | reverse complement strand
GCAATGCCTTGACAAAGTTGGCATGTGCCACTGACCATAACCACAAATGTATCCAAGTGACTTTGACTTCTATTGATCATAACACGATTCAACCACGGTCAGAGTGTCCAATCACAGTGCAGATAAACTGGGCATGACCTTGCAGGTAAAAACAAGGTAGAATACTGGTGGCGCTGTGTGGCTATTGTGCGCAATGCCTTGACAAAGTTGGCATGTGCCACTGCCCATGACCACAAAGATTACCAAGTGACTTTAACTTATACGCATCGTAACATGAGTCGGAGACGGTCAGAATATCCAATCACAGTGCAGATTTACTAGGCATGAACTTGCAGGTATAAACAGGGTAGAATACTGGTGGCTCGGTGTGGCTATTGTGCGCAATGCCTTGACAAAGTTGGCATGTGCCAATGACCATGACCACAAAGTTTACCAAGTGACTTTAACTTCCATGCATCGTAACAGGAGTCATCCACGGTCAGAGTGCCCAATCACAGCGTACATCTAATATGAATGATTTTGCAGGTATAAAAGAGGTAAAAATCAGTGGCTTGGCACGGCTATTGTGTGCAATGCCTTGAAAAAAAGCGCATGTGCCACTGACCATGACCACAAAGTACCTTAAATGGCTATGAATCATAACATGATTCAGCCACGGTCAGAGTGTCCAATCACAGTGCAGATGTGTTGGAGATACAGTAAGAACCAGACTAACTCCTCCCACCTCTCGGTAAATCCGAGCCTCGAGAAGGTTCTATTATCATCAGAACCACCTTGACTCAACGGCTCTCCGATCTCCTGACTGTTTGAACCGACATGTCAAGTGATCCCCTAATAAAGTGATACATCTGTCACCCGCGTCTGGCTAGCGGAAAGAAGCCGTTTACCCCTGTTCTGTTGGATATAACGAGGACGTTCATTCCCTTGCAAAAGCTAACCAGAAGAAATTTATCCATCCTGTTCCCTTTGGTTCCGTGGCTTTTCCACCGTGCTCTCAATCTACTCGCCTCTGTCGTCTTTCGCTCACCACTCTCTCCTCACAGCTCTTCGCCTCGTCACTATCAATCCTTCGCTCAACCTCATTGCATCACTCGCCTCGATCTTCTCTTCTCTTGTCTGCCTCGGAGCCCCGCCGCCTCGCCCTACTCAAGGCTCTGCGACTAACTCCTTGGATCTGCACGCACCTTTCTGCTTCCGTCACAGCGCTACCGAGCTCCTCCATGCTCGACTGCTTCTGCTTGCTTCTGTTATTCTCGCTCCCACTCATTCCATTCTTCTGACAAGATGTACTAGGCATGATTTTGCATGTTCAAACAAGGTAGAATACTGGTGGCTCTGTGTGGCTATTGTGCACAATGCGTTGACAAAGTTGGCATGTGCCACTGACCATGACCACAAATGTATCCAAGTGACTTTGACTTCTATTGATCATAACACGAGTCAGCCACGATCATAGTGTCCAATCCCAGTGCAGATGTACTAGGCATGATATTGCAGGTGCACACAAGGCAGAATACTGGTGGCTCGGTGTGGCTATTGTGCGCAATGCCTTGACAAAGTTTGCGTGTGCCACTGACCATGACCACAAATGTATCCAAGTGACTTTGACTTCTATTGATCATAACACGAGTCAGCCACGATCATAGTGTCCAATCCCAGTGCAGATGTACTAGGCATGATATTGCAGGTGCACACAAGGCAGAATACTGGTGGCTCGGTGTGGCTATTGTGCGCAATGCCTTGACAAAGTTTGCGTGTGCCACTGACCATGACCACAAATGTATCCAAGTGACTTTGACTTCTATTGATCATAACACGAGTCAGCCACGATCATAGTGTCCAATCCCAGTGCAGATGTACTAGGCATGATATTGCAGGTGCACACAAGGCAGAATACTGGTGGCTCGGTGTGGCTATTGTGCGCAATGCCTTGACAAAGTTTGCGTGTGCCACTGACCATGACCACAAATGTATCCAAGTGACTTTGACTTCTATTGATCATAACACGAGTCAGCCACGATCATAGTGTCCAATCCCAGTGCAGATGTACTAGGCATGATATTGCAGGTGCACACAAGGCAGAATACTGGTGGCTCGGTGTGGCTATTGTGCGCAATGCCTTGACAAAGTTTGCGTGTGCCACTGACCATGACCACAAATGTATCCAAGTGACTTTTACTTCTATTGATCATAACACGAGTCAGCCACGATCATAGTGTCCAATCCCAGTGCAGATGTACTAGGCATGATATTGCAGGTGCACACAAGGCAGAATACTGGTGGCTTGGTGTGTCTATTGTGCGCAATGCCTTGACAAAGTTGGCATGTGCCACTGACCATGACCACACAGTTTACCAAGTACCTTAAACGGCTTTGAATCATAACACAAGTCAGCCACGGTCAGAGAGTCCAATCACAGTGCAGATGTACTGGTCATGATCTTGCAGGCACAAACAGGGTAGATTACTGGTAGGTCGGTGTAGCCATTGTGCGCAATGCCTTGACAGAGTTGGCACGTGCCACAGACAATGACCACAAATGTATCCAAGTGACTTTTACATCTATTGGTCATAACACGATTCAATCACGGTCAGAGTGTCCAATCACAGTGCAGATATACTGAACTGACCGTATAGTACAATAAAGGTAGAATATTGGTGGCTCGGTGTGGCTATTGTGCGCAATGCTTTAACAAAGTTGGCATGTGCCACTGTCCATGACCACAAAGTTTTCCAAGTGACTTCAACTTATACAAATTGTAACTCAAGTCGGAGATGGTCAGAGTGTCCAATCACATTGCAAATGTACTAGGCATGATCTTGCACGCATAAACAAGGTAGAATACTGGTGGCTCAGTGCGGCTATTGTGCACAATGCCTTGACAAAGTTGGCATGTGCCACTGGCCATGACTACAACGTTTACTATGTGACTTTAACTTCTACGCATCGTAACACGAGTAATTAACAGTCAGAGTACCCAATCACAAAGCACGTCTAATATGCATGACCTTGCATGTATAGAAGAGGTAAAAACCGGTGGCTTGGCACGGCTATTGTGTGCAATGCCTTGACAAAGTTGGCATGTGCCACTGACCATGACCACAACGTTTACCAAGTACCTTAAACGGCTATGAAACATAACACTACTCAGCCACGGATAGAGTGTCCAATCACAGTGCAGATGTACTATGCATGAGTTTGCAGGTTCAAACAGGGATGAATACTGGTGGCTCGATGTGGCTACTGTGCGCAATGCCTTGACAAAGTTTGCGTGTGCCACTGACCATGACCACAAAGTGTACCAAGTGGCTTTAACTTATAGGAATCGTAACACGAGTCGGAGATGGTCAGAGTGTCCAATCACACTGCAGATGTACTAGGCATGATGTTGCTGGTGTAAACAAGGTACAATACTTGTGGCTCGGTGTGGCTATTGTGGGGAATGCCTTGACAAAGTTTCCATGTGCCACTGACAATGACCACAGAGTTTACCAAGTGACTTTAACATCTACACATCGTAACACGAGTTATTCACGGTCAGAGTACCCAATCACAGCGCACATCTCATATGCATGACCTTGCAGGAATAAAATAGGTAAAAAACCGGTGGCTTGGCACGGCTATTGTGCGCAATACCTTGACAAAGTTGGCATGTGCCACTGACCATGACCACAAAGTTTACCAAGTACCTTAAACAGCTATGAATCATAACACGAGTCAGCCACTGTCACAGTGTCCAATCACAGTGCAGATGTACTAGGCATGATCTTACAGGTGCAAACAAGGTGGAATACTGGTGGCTTGGTGTGGCTATTGTACGCACTGCCTTGACAAAGGTTGCATGTGCCACTGACCATGACCACAAATGTATCCAAGTGACTTTCACTTCTATTGATCATGACATGAGTCAGCCACGGTCAGAGTGTTTAATCATAGTGCAGATGCACTAGACGTGATCTTGTAGGTACAAACAAGGTAGAACACTCGTGGCTCGGTGTGGCTATAGTGCGCAATGCCATGACAAAGTTGGCATGTGCCACTGACCATGACCACAAATGTATCCAAGTGACCTTTTCTTCTATTGATCATAACACGAGTCAACCACGGTCAGAGTTTCCAATCACAGTGCAGATACATTTGGCATGACCTTACATGTATAAACAAGGTAGGATACTGGTGGCTCGGTGTGGCAATTGTGTGAAATGCATTGACAAAGCTGGCATGTGCCACCGACCATGACCACAAACGTATCCAAGTGACTTTTACTTCTATTGATCATTACACGAGTCAGCCACGGTCAGAGTGTCCAATCACAGTGCAGATGTACTAGGCATGAACTTGCAGGTACAAACAAGGTAGAATACTGGTGGCTCGGTGTGGCTATTGTGTGCAATGCCTTGACAAAGTTGGCATGTGCCACTGACCATGACCACAAATGTATCCAAGTGAATTTTACTTCTATTGATCATAACACGAGTCAGCCACGGTGAGAGTGTCCAATCACAGTGCAGATATATTGGCCATGACCTTACAGGTATAAACAAGGTAGAATACTGGTGGCTCAGTGTGGTAATTTTGTGCAATGCCCTGACAAATTTGGCATGTGCCACTGACCATGACCACAAACGTATCCAAATGACTTTTACTTCTATTGATCATAACACGAGTCAGCCGTGGTCAGAGTGTCCGATCACAATGCAGATATACTGGTCATGACCTAACAGGTGTAAACAATGTAGAACACTGGTGGCTCGGTGTGGGTATTGTGCGCAATGCCTTGGAAAACTTGGCATGTGCCACTGACCATGACCACAAAGTTTACCAAGTGACCTTTTCTTCATATGAATCGTAACACGGGTCAGCCACGGTCAGAGTGCCCAATCACAGCGCACATCTAATATGGATAACCTTGCAGGTATCAACAAGGTAAATAACCGGTGGCTTGGCACGGCTATTGTGCGCAATGCCTTGAAACAAATGGCATGTGCCACTAACCATGACCAAAAAGTCTACGAAATACATTAAATGGCTATGGATCATAACACGAGCCAGCCACTGTCAAAGTGTCCAATCATAGTGCAGATACACGGGGAATGACCTTACATGTATAACCAAGGTAGACTACTGGTGAATCGATGTGGCTACTGTGCGCAATGCCTTGACAAAGTTGGCATGTCCTACATACCATGACCACATTTGTATCCAATTGACTTTTACTTCTATTGATCATAACACGAGTCAGCCACGGTCAGAGTGTCCAATCATATTCCAGATGTAATAGGCATGACCTTGCAGGTATAAACAAGGTAGAATACCTTAAACGGCTATGAATCATAACACGAGTCAGTCACGGTCAGAGTGTCCAATCATAGGGAAGATATACTGGGCATGATCATGCAGGTACAAACAAGGTAGAATACTGGTGGCTCGGTGTTGCTATTGTGCACAATGCCTTGACATAGTTGGCATGTGCCACTGACAATGACCACAAATGTATCCAAGTGACTTTTACTTCTCTTGATCATAACACGAGTCAGCGACGGTCAGAGTGTCCAATCACAATACAGACGTATTAGGCATGGCCTTGCAGGTTCAAACTGGGTAGAATACTTGTGGCTCAGTGTGGCTATTGTGTGCAATGCCTTGACAAAGTTGGCATGTGCCACTGACCATGACCACAAATGTATCCAAGTGACTTTCACATCTATTAATCATAACACGAGTCAGCCATGGTCAGAGTGTCCAATCAGAGTGTAGATATACTGGACATAACCTTGCAGGTATAAAGAAGGTACAATACTAGTGGCTCGGTGTAACTATTATGCGCAATGCCTTCACAAAGTTGGCATGTGCCACTGACCATGACAAAAAATATATCCAAGTGACTTTTACTTCTTTCGATCATAACACGAGTCAGCCACGGTTAGAGTGTCCAATCACAGTGCAGATGTACTCGGCATGATCTTGCAGGTAAAAACAAGGTAGAATGCTGTGGCTCGGTGTGGCTATTGTGCGCAATGCCTTGACAAAGTTGGCATGTGCCACTGACCATGACCACAAATGTATCCAAGTTTCTTTTACTTCTATTGATCATAACACAAGGCAGCCACGGTCAAAGTGTCCAATAACAGTACATATTTACTAGGCATGATCTTGTAAGCGCAAACAAGGTACAATACTAGTGGCTCGGTGTGGCTATTGTGTGCAATTCCTTGACAAAGTTGGCATGAGCCACTGACCATGACCACAAAGTTTACCAAGTACCTTAAACGGCTATAAATCATAACACGAGTCAGCCACAGTCAGAGTGTCCAATCATAGTGCAGATATACTGGGCATGACCTTGCAGGTATAAACAAGGTAGAATACTGGTAGCTCAGTCTGGCTATTGTGCGCAATGCCTTGACAAAGTTGGCATGAGCCACTGACCATGACCACAAAGTTTACCAAGTACCTTAAACGGCTATAAATCATAACACGAGTCAGCCACAGTCAGAGTGTCCAATCATAGTGCAGATATACTGGGCATGACCTTGCAGGTATAAACAAGGTAGAATACTGGTAGCTCAGTCTGGCTATTGTGCGCAATGCCTTGACAAAGTTGGCATGTGCCACTGACCGTGACCACTAAAATATCCAATTGACTTTTACTTCTATTGGTCATAACAGGAGTCAGCCACGGTCAGAGTGTCCAATCACAGCGCACATCTAGTATGCATGACCTTGCAGATTTAAATAGGGTAAAAAACCGGTGGCTTGGCACGACTATTGTTTGCAATGCCTTGAAAAAGTTGGTATGTGCCACTGACCATGACCACAAAGTTTTCCAAGTACCTTAAACGGCTATGAAGTATAACACGAGTCAGCCATGGTCAGAGTGTCCAATCACACTGCAAATGTACTAGGCATGATATTGGATGTTCAAACAAGGTAGAACACTGGTGGCTCAGTGTGGCTATTGTGAGCAATGCCTTGACAAAGTTGGCATGTGCCACTGACCATGACCACAAATGTATTCAAGTGACTTTTACTTCTGTTGATCATAACATGAGTCAGCCATTAAGAGTGTCCAATCACAGTGCAGATGTACTAGGCATGAACATGCAGGTGCAAACATGATAGAATACAGGTGGCTCGGTGTGGCTTTTGTGCGCCATGCCTCGACAAAGTTGGCATGTGCCACTCACCATGACCACAAAGTTTACCAAGTACCTTAAACGGCTATGAATCATAACACGAGTCAGTCACGGTCAGAGTGTCCAATCATAGGGCAGATATACTGGGCATGATCTTGCAGGTACAAACAAGGTAGAATACTGGTGGCTCGGTGTTGCTATTGTGCTCAATGCCTTGACAGAGTTGGCATGTGCCACTGACAATGACCACAAATGTATCAAAGTGATTTACTTCTATTGATCATAACACGAGTCAGCCACGGTCAGAGTGTCCAATCACAATGCAGATGTACTAGGCATGACCTTGCAGGTACAAACAAGGTAGAATACTGGTGGCTCAGTGTGGCTATTGTGTGCAATGCCTTCACAAAGTTGGCACAAGCCACTGACCATGAACACAAATGTATCCAAGTGACGTTTACTTCTATTGATCATAACACGAGTCAGCCATGGTCAGAGTGCCCAATCACAGTGTAGATATACTGGACATGACCTTGCAGGTATAAAAAAGGTACAATACTAGTGGCTCGGTGTAACTAATATGCGCAATGCCTTCACAAAGTTGGCATGTGCCACTGACCATGACCACAGATGTATCCAAGTGACTTTTACTTCTATTAATCATAACACGAGTCAGCCATGGTTAGAGTGTCCAATCACTGTGCAGATGTACTCGGCATGATCTTGCAGGTACAAACAAGGTAGAATACTGTGGCTCGGTGTGGCTATTGTGCGCAATTCCTTGACAAAGTTGGCATGTGCCACTGACCATGACCACAAATGTATCCAAGTGACCTTTACTTCTATTGATCATAACACAAGTCAGCCACGGTCAGAGTGTCCAATAATAGTACATATGTACTAGGCATGATCTTGTAGGCACAAACAAGGTACAATACTGGTGGCTCGGCATGGCTATTGTGCGCAATGCCTTGACAAAGTTGGCATGTGCCACTGACCATGACCACAAAGTGTACCAAGTACCTTAAACGGCTATGAATCATAACACGAGTCAGCCACAGGCAGAGTGTCCAATCATAGTGCAGATATACTGGGCATGACCTTACAGGTATAAACAAGGTAGAATACTGGTAGCTCAATGTGGCTATTGTGCGCAATGCCTTGACGAAGTTGGCATGTGCCATTGACCATGACCACAAATGTATCCAAGTGACTTTTACTTCTATTGATAATATCACAAGTCAGCCACGGTCAGAGTTGTTGACATGGTGTGCCCCTTGCCATGAGTGCCGTTGAGTTCACATCCTGGTTCGACCACTGAGGAGTGGTCGAAAACCTGATCTGGCTTTAGATTTGGATTCCTTGGAGTTTTCCATGCAGGATCGAGCTTTGAATTGCTCAATTTGAGTGAGTATTCAGAAAGTTAGCCTAGCCCGAAAATCGGGTGTCTGGGGGGTGGAATCTGGTACCCGCCATGGGTGGCGGGATAATCCACCACCAGTGATCCGAGTTCGTCTCCAACGACCTCCAAATGCACCCGGGGCATGAATGAGGTGACCATAAGGACCTCCTTGACCAGGATGAACTTCTCCTTGACTTCTGGGCGAGGAAAGGCGCTTCGACTGGTCATCGTCGAAGCGCCTCCCGTTGCCTAGCGTGCAAGGCAAGATGGGCGGCTCCACCAAGGGTTACTTCGACGGCCGTAGCAGGGGGTATACTGCTCCGTTTTGGGCGTTCTTGGATGCGTTGGAAAGCTTAGATCACAGGCCATAAGGATCTGATGTAATCTCACTATGATAAGTTACAGAAACGTGTTTTGATTCAGATCTACTGAATGCGACGTATTCTGCCCCCTCACATCCGTGATCCTTGTGCTCCACACTCTTTACCATTGGAGTCCCTTGGCTGCCCCAAACCTTGGTAGCGTGATCCAGTGATAGCTAGGCATCCTTGAGGGTGCCTCCACACCCACTAGAGCCAACAAAGGGTTATGGGCCCACGTGCATAGAAGGACCCTAGCTCTACAACGTTCACGCTACCGCCGCGCGCCATGGCACCGACCGAGCAAGAGAGCATCGGCGTCTCCAAGCTCAACGGGCTTGGCTTCCACCTTTGGAGGTGGGAGTTTGAGGTCTTCCTTGATGACAAGGGCCTGCTTGAGCTGGTCAAGGGTGAAGAAACGGCCCCTCCGGATACCGCGACGCCGGAGGAAGTGGGAGCGTACAAGAAGCGCAACAAGAAGGCGCTTGCTTTGTTGGTGTTAGCGCTAGCTCCTCCGCAGCGCGCACTGATTCAAGGATGCACGGAGGCCGCGGAGGCCTGGAAGAAACTTTGCACCATCTACCAGTCCACCAACTTTGCTAACCAGCTCTTCGTCTTCGAGAGGCTCGTCACCCTCCGAGCCAACGAAGGCGACGACATCATGGAGATCCTACAGCAGATTGAGTCCCTCACTGCCGAGTGCGTAGCCACCGGATGGAAGGTCGCTCCTCAGCTGCAAGCCATGATCCTCCTTCTGGCCTTGCCGGACAGTTGGAGTCCCATGATCACCGTCGTAGGCGGCTGGTCCGCCAATGATCTGAAGTACCCGAAGGTGGCTGAGTACGTCCGCAATGAATAGATGCGGCGTGGTGGGAGAGAGAGTGGGGCGACATCAACTTCCGCCTATGACGTCCGCCCTCAAGGTGGAGGGGGAGGCAAGAAGGGGAAGGGTGCCAACCAGGGCACCAAGAGAGGTGAAAAAAAGGGGGAGTGCTACAATTGTGGCAAACAGGGCCACTACGCACGAGATTGCCCCAACAAGAAGTCGGACCAGTCGAGGAAGGACGGGAAGAAGGACATCCAAGCCATGATGGCCAGGGAGTCTACCGACATAACAGATCCGGAAGTCACTGTCATCGACTCCGGATCAGGCCGCCACACACAATGCAACCGGGCGGCGTTTGTAACCTACGGAGCCACCGAGCGGCGCATGACAGTGGCCAACGGCAAAACAGAGTTGGCCGCGGGCGAATGCAATGTTCGCATTGAGTCGGTGGTGAACGGTAAAGTCATTCCGTGCACCATCTACGACGTGCTCCACATGCCCAACTTTGGGGCAAACCTGCTGTCAGTGAGCCGCCTTACCGACAAGGGGCTCGAGGTGCTCTTCAACAAGAAAGAGGCTATCATCCGGAAGGAGGGGGATGGCGAGGTGATTGCACGTGGCAAGAGGGAGGAGGATCTATACCTTCTCCGTACCAAGGTTCTTGCCAATGCGGTGAGGACCAACGCCGCTCACCTCGCGACGAAGGATGAAGGGGACCTGGACCTGTGGCATCGCCG
>SZWC01000259.1:125087-138080 GCA_023375785.1 Penium margaritaceum | reverse complement strand
GCAGCAGAATGGCGTCGCCGAGAGGGCAAACCGCACCATCCTCAACATGGTCCGGTCCATGTTGAGTGACGCCGGCCTCGCGCAGCGGTACTGGGGCGAGGCAACACGGACTGCGGCGTACATCATGAACCTGACGCTGACGAAGCCGCTAAAAGACGCGGAGTCCAAGGTGTGGAAGACGCCACAAGAAGTGTGGAGCGGGAGGAAGCCAACTGTGGCACACCTCCGCACTTTTGGTTGTGTTGCACATGCTGTTGTGCAGGCACGGGAGGGGCGGGGCAAGCTGGACCCACGGACACGCCGGTGCATCTTTGTCGGGTATGAGAGCGGGAGCAAGGCGTACCGGCTCTTCGACCCGCGGAGGCAGCAGATCCTGAAGAGTCACGACGTCACGTTTGACGAGGAGAGTCGTTGGACGGACAAGGATGCGGGTCTCTCCAAGCGGGTCAGCCACGGACAGAGTGTCCAATCACAGTGTAGACTAGGCATGAACTCACAGGTTCATACAAGGTCAAATGCTGGTGGCTCGCCGTGGCTATTGTGCGCAATCCATTGACAAAGTTGGCATGTGCCACTGACCATGACCACAAAGTTTACCAAGTGACATTAACTTCTAAGAATCGTAACTAGAGTCACCCACAGTCAGAGTGTCCAATCACAGTGCACATCTAATAAGCATGACATTGCAGGTATAAAAAAGGTAAAACACTGGTGACTTTGCACGGCTACTGTGCGCAATGCCTTGACAAAGTTGGCATGTGCCACTGACCATGACCACAAAGTTTACCAAGTACCTTAAACGGCTATGAATCATAACACGAGTCAGCCACGGTCAGAGTGTCCAATCATAGTGCTGATATACTAGGCATGATCGTTCTGGTGTAAACAAGGTACAATACTGGTGGCTCGATGAGGCTATTGTGCGCAATGCCTTGACAAAGTTGGCATGTGCCACTGACCATGACCACAAAGTTTACCAAGTGACTTTAATTTCTACGAAACATAACACAAGACAGCCATAGTCAGAGTGTCCAATCAAAGTGAACATATACTGGGCATGACCTTGCGGGTAAAAACAAGGTATAATACTGGTGGCTCGGTGTGGCTATTGTTTGCAATGCCTTGACAAAGTTGGCATGTGCCACTGACTATGACCACAAATGTATCCAAGTGACTTTTACTTCTATTGGTCATAACACGAGTCAGCCACGGTCAGAGTACCCAATCACAGTGAACATCCAATAAGCATGACCTTGCAGATATAAACAGGGCAAACAACCGGTGGCTTGGCACGGCTATTGTGCGCAATGCCTTGACAAAGTTGGCATGTGCCACTGACCATGACCACAAAGTTTACCAAGTACCTTAAACGGTTATGAATCGTAACATGAGTCAGCCACAATCAGATTGTCCAATCACAGTGCACATATATTGGGCATGACCTTGCAGGTATATACAAGGTAGACTACAGGTGGCCCGTTGTGGCTATTGTGCACAATGCTTTGACAAAGTTGGCATGTGCCACTGACCATGACCACAAATCTATCCAAGTGACTTTTACTTCTCTTGATCATAACACGAGTCAGCCACAGTAAGAGTGTCCAATCACAGTGCAGATGTACTAGGCATGATCTTGTTGGTACAAACAAGGTAGAATACTGGTGGCTCGGTGTGGCTATTGTGCGCAAGGCCTTGACAAAGTTGGCATGTGCCACTGACCATGACCACGAAGTTTATCAAGCACCTTAAACGGCTATGAATCATAACACAAGTCAGCCACAGGCAGAGTGTCCAATCACACTATAGATGTATTGGGCATGACCTTACAGGTATAAACAAGGTAGAATACTGGTGGCTCGGTGTGGCTATTGTGTGCAATGCATTGACAAAGTTGGCATGTGCCACTGACCATGACCACAAATGTATCCAAGTGAATTTTACTTCTATTGATCATAACACGAGTCAGCCACGGTCAGAATGTCCAATCACAGTGCAGATATACGGGCATGACCTTGCAGGTATAAGCAAGGGAGAATAATGGTGGCTCGGTGTGGCTATTGTGCACAATGCCTTGACAAAGTTGACATGTTCCACTGACCATGACCACAAATGTATCCAAGTGACTTTTACTTCTATTGATCATAACACGAGTCAGCCACAATCAGAGTGTCCAATCACAGTGCAGATGTACTACGCATGATCTTGCAGGTGCAAACAAGGTAGAATACTCGTGGCTCTGCGTGGCTATTGTGCGCAATGCCTTGACAAAGTATGTATGTGCCAATGACCATGACCAGAATATTACCAAGTACCTTAAACAGCTATGAATCATAGCACGAGTCAGCCACGGTCAGAGTGTCCAATCACAGTGCAAATGTATTAGGCATGATATTGCAGGTTCAAACAAGGTAGACTACTGGTGGCTCGATGTGGCTATTGTGCGCAATGCCTTGGCAAAGGTGGCATGTGCCACTGACCATGACCTCAAATGTATCCAAATGACGCATACTTCTATTAATCATAACACAAGTCAGCCACGGTTAGAGGGTCCAATCAAAGTGCATATATACTAGGAATGATCTTACAGATATAAACAAGGTAAAAAACCAATGGCTTGGCACGGCTATTGTGCGCAATACCTTGACAAAGTTGGCATGTGCCACTGACCATGACCACAAAGTTTATCAAGTACCTTAAACGGCTATGAATCACAACACGAGTCAGCCACGGTCAGAGTGTCCAATCAGAGTGCACATATACTGGGCATGACTTTCCAGGTATAAACAAGCTAGAATACTGGTGGCTTGGTGTGGCTAGTGTGCGCAATGCCTTGACAAAGTTGGCATGTGCCACTGACCATGACAACAAATGTATCCAAGTGACTTTTACGTCTATTGATCATACAACGAGTCAGCCACGGTCAGAGTGTCCAATCACAATGCAAATATACTAGGCATGATCTTGCAGGTGCAAACAAGGTAGAATACTAGTGGCTCGGTGTGGCTATTGTGCGCAATGCCTTGACAAAGTTGTCATGTGCCACTGGCCATGATAACAAAGTTTACCAAGTGACTTTAACTTCTATGAATCATAACACGAGTCAGCCACGGTCAGAGTGTCCAATCACAGTGCAGATGTACTAGGCATGATCTTGCAGGTGCAAACAAGGTAGAATACTGGTAGCTCAGTGTGGCTATTGTGCGCAATTCCTTGACAAAGTTTGCATGTGTTGAAATAGTATGTACCTTGTCCACTGCCTGGCTGGCTAGCTACACATAGAGACAAGGCATGCACTGCTCTGTGGAGTACGTCCCCTTGGTCTGTTCTCAGATGGGCCAGGAATGCACTACCCATAATGGGTATGTCCCCTGTGCCTCATCATAGGAACCATACCTTTTTGGCATGGTTGAATAGGCACCAGAGACTCTAACAATAGATCGCGGGTTCAAACCCCGCGACGGCCACAATTTTCTTTGTCGCAAAAACTGGGACAGGAAGCTTCTGTGACGCTTACTAAAAGCCTGGCTTGAGGATGACACTTGGCGGTCTAAGGACGCGCCAAGTAGGATTGTAGGTTGAGGTTGGCCCCAGTGGAGCCACTACAAGCAGAAGCCTTAGCAAAGCTCTGCAAGTATAAAAGCATGTACCTTGCATGCATCCATTTACAGTTCTTGCCTTTTAGACTCCTCACACGGTGTCCAACCAAAGGTAGACACTAAAGACCAACATGCGGACTTCGTAAGGTTGCAAACCAAACGAACCTAAAGTGTGGATCCCTCGTTAGAGGGTGATATGTTATCTTGGCTGCAATACCAAGAGCGGTTGGCGGCCTCCCCTGTCGGGACCCGTTTTCTAGACCGTTGCTATCCGGCGCATTGACAAAGGGTTATGGGCCCACACTTCTGGTTCTAAGGCACGCTTCCAAGACCGACTAGCGCGTGGTCTTGTAGGGCG
Source organism: Penium margaritaceum (assembly GCA_023375785.1). Taxonomy (NCBI): domain Eukaryota; kingdom Viridiplantae; phylum Streptophyta; class Zygnematophyceae; order Desmidiales; family Peniaceae; genus Penium; species Penium margaritaceum. The sequence goes on along the minus strand of SZWC01000259.1, from coordinate 134,126 downwards.
CACAGGTACAACAGGGACACGACCATCGGACAGCTCCATCTGCTCCATCGGCTCCATCGGCTTCTTCAGGTAGGGTGCGCGCACGTGGCGGACTAGGGGACGAGGAACAGCTCTGTCCATGTTGGACACGACTCTCGAGCCCCAACGGGATTAAGCTCTACCCTTTTTTTAGAAGGTGGTACGACCCCGAGTCCGTTCTCTCACGACGGCACCATCGCCTTAGGCGATCATCGGCTGGAGGGGTATGCAACGGAACCAACTGCACCTTTGACAACGGTCACAGCCAGCAGCCTCATCAGCCTCATCGGCCTCAACGAAGCAGAGTAGCAGCGAAGTAGAGAAGACGAGAAACCGCCAAAAATGGCGGATCCGACTCCAGCCCGCCTTGAGGCGGGTATGTCCAAATTCACGGGGACAGGTTTTCCCTTGTGGAAATGGCAATTTGAGATTGTCATGAACGTGCGTGGCTACCTCGACATCCTAAAAGGGATCGAGACAGCACCCGCCGATGCGACCATGACGACGCATGCGGCTGACCTTGCAGCATGGACGATGAAGAACAACATGGCTCTCGCCATTCTTGTGACGTCCATCAACGAGACTCAACACTCCCACATCACAGGATGCACGTTGGCTGCCGAGGCCTACGCAAAGCTGTCACGCGTGCATCAATCGAACGCTCTAGCAAACCGCCTCTTAATCTTCCAACGGTTGATGTTGATGAGGGTGAGCGAAGGAGAACCGATACCCGCATCTTTGCAGTCGTTTGACAACGTGCTGCAAGAGGTCCAGCAAATGGAATGGAAGCTCGACTCCAACATGCGTGCCATGATCCTTCTAATGGCGCTGCCGGAAAGCTGGGGGTCCTTGATCACCGTATTCGGCGGTTGGATGGAGGCGGATCTGACGTATGAGGCTGTCGCCGAACACGTCCGCAACGAGTCCATGCGACGCAGTGGCAGTGAGGCAAACATCTCAGCCTATGCCTCTCGCTTCAGTGGACAAAGTGCAAGCTTTCGCTCCAATCAAGGCAACAGCGGAAGCGGTGGCGGTGGAGGGACAGGCAACGGTGGTGGGAAGAGTTCCAATAAGCCCGGCAACTGTCACAACTATGGCAAGGCTGGGCACTGGGCTAGGGACTGCCGTAGTCCCAAAAAAGAAGGCGGGAGCAAAGGTGGAAAGGAGAAGAAAGAGCTCACCAACATGATGGCTAGAGGGCTGCCCATGAAGGGGGCAGCGATCCTTAGGCCCGGGGAATTCGCCCTTGACTCGGGCACCAACCACCACTCTTAAAAAGAGAAGGGTGGATTTGTCTCCATGGCCGAATCTGTCATGCGCATCAAGTGTGCAAACGGGGGCGTCGTCCAAGCCATGGGCGAAGGGGACAAGGTGATCACGTTCAACGTGAACGGTGCGGAGAAGGCGGTCAACCTTCAAAAGGTGGTGTACATGCCCTCCTTCGCAGCCAACCTGTTGTCCGTGTCACAAATCACCGACAACAACGTGACAGTGGTGCTCACCAACAAGGAAGCGGTGGCCCTAAAAAACGAGGACATCCAGATTTTGTACACCAAAGACGACCTCATGCTTCAAGTTCCAAGAGTCGACGGTCTCTACGTGCTTCAAACCAAAGTCACCAAGGCGTTGGATGAGGGACTCGCATGTGCGACCAAGACAGTGGCACCCGAGCCAAAGGATGCACCGCCGGCAACCACTGCGACCGCCACATCAACCAAGGACACTGACATTGAGCTGTGGCACCGGCGATTTGGCCATGTGGCCAACAGCACCCTGCAGAAGATGCAGGAGGAAGAGGTAGTCCGTGGAATGGAAGGGTGCACCATAAAGCATGGCGAAGGGTGTGCATTGTGTGAACCATGCCTCCAAGCGAAGGCAAAGAAGAAGTCGTTTGGGAGAGGAGGTCAACGAGCGGAGCATGTCTTGGAACTGATACACAATGACGTGTGTGGACCCTTCCGCACACCGTCTAACGGAGGAAGCAAGTACTTCCTGACCTTCATTGATGACCACAGCCGCGAGTTGTGGATCTACTTCCTCAAAACAACGGGAGAGGTCAAGGAGAAGCTCCTCGAGTTCGTTGCCATGGTGGAGCGGCAAACGTCCAAGAAGGTGAAGACGCTTCGAAGTGACAACGGGGGTGAGTACAAGGCATGCAAGCCTTGGCTCAAGCATCATGGCATCCGCCACGAGCAGACCACCCCATACAATCCCCAAAGCAACGGCGTGGCCGAGAGGATGAACCAGACCCTGCTCGGCATGGTGCGAAGCATGCTCTTCGACGCCAATCTCCCACCTCGCTTTTGGGCTGAAGCAGCAACAACAGCCTGCTACCTCTTGAACCTCACACCAGCGACCGCCTTGCGGAAGCGTGGAAAGGAGCAGGACAAGCAGTTGAAGACCCCACAGGAAGCATAGTCGGGAAAGAAACCCAACAAATCCCATCTGAATGTGTTTGGGTCAACTGCATGGGTGAAGATCCAGTCGGGAGAAGGTGGAGGCAAGCTTGACGCACGTTNTGCTTGAGTCCGGAGACCAAGCGCCCGACAACTGGCTCGCTTTGCCAGCAAGTGGTAGGAATGGGAGAGATGCTGCGGAGGATGATGCAGCATCTGACATGGACGCGGATTCCGAGGCGTCCAGGGCTTCCGAGTCTGACTTGGAGTCTGACGACTCTTATGACGACGACGACGACGACAAACCACCACCTGTGGAAGCACCAGCACCAAAGCAAGAAGCCGCACCACTACCCAGGCGCAGTTTGCGACCAAAGAAAGCACCTTTGCGGTATGAGGATGATTGGACCGGCCTTAGCTGGTCGTGCATGGCTCAGGGAGAGCCATCCACATTGGCGGAGGCGATGAATGGCCCAGATGCGGCCAAGTAGAAGGTGGCAGTGGACAGCGAGCTCGCGTCCATTGCCGAGAACGGCACGTGGGTGCTGGTGGATAGACCCGACAAGGCCCACGTGGTGGGATCCAAGTGGGTCCTTCGAGTGAAGAAGAAGTAAGACGGCAGCATTGACAAGTTCAAGGCAAGGGTAGTGGCTAAGGGGTTATCTCAACGCCCGGGCTCCGAGTACGATGAGACGTTCGTGCCCGTCGTGACCTTTGCCTCCATCCGCTCTCTCCCTGGCATTGCAGCCGCAAAGAACCTGGAGATACACCAGATGGACGTCAGGAAAGCTTTTCTTTATGGGAAGCTTGACAAGGAAGTGCTGATGGAGGTGCCCGAAGGAGTCGAAGCTCCCGAGGGTAAGGTGTGCACGTTGGTGAAAGCGCTCTACGGGCTCAGACAAGCCCCAAGGATGTGGTACAAAGAGATGGACGGTTTCATGACCGGTCTCTCCTTCGCGCATTGCCAGAGTGATCCGAGCGTGTACGTGCGCGATGATGGGAGAGGGCTGATGCTGGTTGCGCTGTACGTGGATGATCTGATCATCCGCTCGTCTTCAGTTGAGCTACTGGATGAGCTGAAGTCTCACCTCAACAACAGGTTCAAGATGAAGGACATGGGTCCTCTCGAGTACTACATCGGGATCGCCATCCACCGCAATCGAGTAGCAGGCACCATCGAACTCAACCAAACCAAATACATCGGTGAGGTACTGAAGGGCTACCACATGGAAGACTGCAAACCTGTCAGCACCCCAATGACGACCGATACAAAGCTGAAGGCCTCCATGTCACCAAGCAACGAAGCAGAACAAAGGGGGATGCAAGACATCCCCTACCAGTCCGCCGTGGATAGCATCATGTACGCCATGGTAGGGACTCGTCCCGACATCTGCTATGCTGTGTGACAAGTGAGCAGATTCGTGGCCAACCCTGGGCCACAACATTGGCAGGCAGTCAAGCGCATCTTGCGCTACCTGCAGAAGACACGTCACATGGGCCTCATCCTTGGAGACCAAGAAGGAACGGAACCCCTTCGCCTAAAGTGCTACACCGATGCTGACAGGGGAGGAAACCTCGATGACAGGAAATCCACCTCTGGATACATGCGCATCTTGAATGGCGTTGCCATCTCATGGGCCAGCAGGAAGCAGGATTGTGTTTATGTGTCCACGGCTGAGGCAGAGTATGTTGCTCAATCTGAGTCGTGCAAAGAGACTCAGTGGCTGCGCAGCTTGCTTGGCAAAATGACAGTACCACAGAAGGATGCCACGGTCGTACACGTGGACAACATGAGTGCCATCTCAATGGCTGAAGACGAGATCATCTCCCGGCGAACGAAGCACATCGACATACGTTACCACTACTCACGTGACCTGGTCATGAAGAACGTGGTGGAGTTGCAGTACTACGGAACAAAGAGCATGCTTGCTGACTGCATGACCAAGCCGCTGGAGAGCGACTTGCACTATACACGCATTCGTGGATTCGGCATGAGGAGTGCGGCAGAGGAAGGGTGAGCCCCAAGGCATTGATGGAGCCCAGCAAGCGCCAGATGGACAGAGGTGCAAGGGATGGATTTGTTGAAATAGTATGCACCTTGTCCACTGCCTAGCTGGCTAGCTACACATACAGACAAGGCATGCAATGCTTTGTGGAGTACGTCCCCTTGGTCTGTTCTGAGATGGGCCAGGAATGCACTACCCATAATGGGTATGTCCGCTGTGGCTCATCATAGGAACCATACCTTTTTGGCATGGTTGAATAGGCACCAGCGTCTCTAACAAGAGATCGCGGGTTGAAATTTGTGGCCATCGCGGGGTTTGAACCCGTGATCTCTTGTTAGAGACTCCGGTGCCTATTCAACCATGCCAAAAAGGTATGGTTCCTATGATGAGCCACAGGGGACATACCCATTATGGGTAGTGCATTCCTGGCCCATCTCAGAACAGACCAAGGGGACGTACTCCACAGAGCATTGCATGCCTTGTCTATATGTGTAGCTAGCCAGCTAGGCAGTGGACAAGGTGCATACTATTTCAACAAATCCCTCCCTTGCACCTCTGTCCATCTGGCGCTTTCTAGGCTCCATCAATGCCTTGGGGCTCACCCTTCCCCTGACGCACTCCTCATGCCGAATCCACGAATGCCTGCATAGTGCAAGTCGCTCTCCTGTGGCTTGGTCATGCAGTCAGCAAGCATGCTCTTTGTTCCGTACTGCTGCAAGTCCACCACGTTCTTCATGACCAGGTCACGTGAGTAGTGGTAACGTATGTCGATGTGCTTCATTCGCCGGGAGATGATCTCGTCTTCAGCCATTGAGATGGCACTCATGTTGTCCACGTGTACGACCGTGGCATCCTTCTGCGGTACTGTCATTTCGCCAAGCAAGCTGCGCAGCCACTGAGTCTCTTTGCACAACTCAGGTTGAGCAACATACTCTGCCTCAGCCGTGGACACAGAAACACAATCCTGCTTCCTGCTGGCCCATGAGATGGCAGCGCCATTCAAGATGCGCATGTATCCAGAGGTGGATTTCCTGTCATCCAGGTTTCCTCCTCAGTCAGCATCGGTGTAGCACTTTAGGCAAAGGGGTTCCGTTCCTTCTTGGCCTCCAAGGAAGAGGCCCATGTGATGTGTCTTCTGCAGGTAGCGCAAGATGCGCTTGACTGCCTGCCAATGTTGTGGCCCAGGGTTGGCCACAAATCTGCTCACTTGTCACACAGCATAGCAGATGTTGGGACGAGTCCCTACCATGGCGTACATGATGCTATCCACAGTGGACTGGTAGGGGATGTCTTGCATCCCCCTTTGTTCTGCTTCGTTGCTTGGTGACATTGAGGCCTTCAGCTTTGTATCGGTCGTCATTGGGGTGCTGACAGGTTTGCAGTCTTCCATGTGGTAGCGCTTTAGTACCTCACCGATGTATTTGGTTTGGTTGAGTTCGATGGTGCCTGCTACTCGATTGCGGTGGATGGCGATCCCGATGTAGTACTCGAGAGGACCCATGTCCTTCATCTTGAACCTGTTGTTGAGGTGAGACTTCAGCTCATCCAGTAGCTCAACTGAAGACGAGCGGATGATCAGATCATCCACGTACAGCGCAACTAGCATCAGCCCTCTCCCATCATCGCGCACGTACACGCTCGGATCACTCTGGCAATGCGCCAAGGAGAGACCGGTCATGAAACCGTCCATCTCTTTGTACCACATCCTTGGGGCCTGTCTGAACCCGTAGAGCGCTTTCACCAACGTGCACGCCTTACCCTTGGGAGCTTCGACTCCTTCGGGCACGTCCATCAGCACTTCCTTGTCAAGCTTCCCATAAAGAAAAGCTGTCCTGACGTCCATATGGTGTATCTCCAGGTTCTTTGCGGTTGCAATGCCAAGGAGAGAGCGGATGGAGGCAAAGGTCACGACGGGCGCGAACGTCTCATCGTACTCGGAGCCCGGGCGTTGAGAGAACCCCTTAGCCACTACCCCTGCCTTGAACTTGTCAATGCTGCCGCCTTACTTCTTCTTCACTCGAAGGACCCACTTGGATCCCACCACGTGGGCCTTGTCGGGTCTATCCACCAGCACCCACGTGCCGTTCTCGGCAATGGACGCGAGCTCGCTGTCCACTGCCACCTTCTACTTGGCCGCATCTGGGCCATTCATCGCCTCCGCCACTGTGGATGGCTCTCCCTGAGCCATGCACGACCAGCTAAGGCCGGTCCAATCATCCTCATACCGCAAAGGTGCTTTCTTTGGTCGCAAACTGCGCCGGGGTAGTGGTGCGGCTTCTTGCTTTGGTGCTGGTGCTTCCACAGGTGGTGGTTTGTCGTCGTCGTCGTCGTCGTCATAAGAGTCGTCAGACTCCAAGTCAGACTCGGAAGCCCTGGACGCCTCGGAATCCGCATCCATGTCAGATGCTGCATCATCCTCCGCAGCATCTCTCCCATTCCTACCACTTGCTGGCAAAGCGAGCCAGTTGTCGGGCGCTTGGTCTCCGGACTCAAGCAGCACTATCCACTCTCCCGCTTTGGGAGCGAGGATCGGGTCCAACAGCTCTCCCCTTCCAAGGATGCGTTCATCAAACACGACGTCGCGGCTTCTCACGAGCTTGCCTGCTGCCTGGTCCCAAAGCCGATAGGCTTTGTGTGACGTGTCGTACCCAACCATGACGCACTTCCTCGAACGTGCGTCAAGCTTGCCTCCACCTTCTCCCGACTGGATCTTCACCCATGCAGTTGACCCAAACACCTTCAGATGGGATTTGTTGGGTTTCTTTCCCGACCATGCTTCCCTGTGGGGTCTTCAACTGCTTGTCCTGCTCCTTTCCACGCTTCCGCAAGGCGGTCGCTGGTGTGAGGTTCAAGAGGTAGCAGGCCGTTGTTGCTGCTTCAGCCCAAAAGCAAGGTGGGAGATTGGCGTCGAAGAGCATGCTTCGCACCATGCCGAGCAGGGTCTGGTTCATCCTCTCGGCCACGCCGTTGCTCTAGGGATTGTACGGGGTGGTCTGCTCGTGGCGGATGCCATGATGCTTGAGCCAAGGCTTGCATGCCTCGTACTCACCCCCGTTGTCACTTCGAAGCGTCTTCACCTTCTTGGACGTTTGCCGCTCCACCATGGCGATGAACTCGAGGAGCTTCTCCTTGACCTCTCCCTTTTTTTTGAGGAAGTAGATCCACAACTCGCGGCTGTGGTCATCAATGAAGGTCAGGAAGTACTTGCTTCCTCCGTTAGACGGTGTGCGGAAGGGTCCACACACGTCACTGTGTATAAGTTCCAAGACATGCTCCGCTCGTTGACCTCCTCTCCCAAACGACTTCTTCTTTGCCTTTGCTTGGAGGCATGGTTCACACAATGCACACCCTTCGCCATGCTTCATGGTGCACCCTTCCATTCCACGGACTACCTCTTGCTCCTGCATCTTCTACAGCGTGCTGTTGGCCACATGGCCAAATCGCCGGTGCCACAGCTCAGCGTCAGTGTCCTTGGTTGATGTGGCGGTCGCAGCGGTCACCGGCGGTGCATCCTTTGGCTCCGGTGCCACTGTCTTGGTGGCACATGCGAGTCCCTCATCCAACGCCTTGGTGACTTTGGTTTGAAGCACGTAGAGACCGTCGACTCTTGGAACTTGAAGCATGAGGTCGTCTTTGGTGTACAAAATCTGGATGTCCTCGTTTTTGAGGGCCACCGCTTCCTTGTTGGTGAGCACCACTGTCATGTTGTTGTTGGTGATTTGTGACACGGACAACAGGTTGGTTGCGAAGGAGGGCATGTGCACCACCTTTTGAAGGTTGACCGCCTTCTCCGCGCCGTTCACGTTGAACGTGATCACCTTGTCCCCTTCGCCCATGGCTTGGATGACGCCGCCGTTCGCACACTTGATGCGCATGACAGATTCGGCCATGGAGACAAATCCACCCTTCTCTTTTGAAGAGTGGTGGTTGGTGCCCGAGTCAATGGCGAATGCCCTTGGCCTAAGGATCGCTGCCCCCTTCATGGGCAGCCCTCTAGCCATCATGTTGGTGAGCTCCTTCTTCTCCTTTCCACCTTTGCTCCTGCCTTCTTTCTTGGGACTACGGCAGTCCCTAGCCCACTGCCCAGCCTTGCCACAGTTGTGACAGTTGCCGGGCTTCTTGGAACTCTTCCCGCCACCGTTGCCTATCCCTCCACCGCCATCGCTTCCGCTGTTGCCTTGATTGGAGCGAGAGCTTGCACTTTGTCCACTGAAGCGAGAGGCATAGGCTGAGATGTTTGCCTCACTGCCACTACATCGCATGGACTCGTTGCGGACGTGTTCGGCGACAGCCTCATACGTCAGATCCGCCTCCTTCCAACCGCCGAATACGGTGATCAAGGACCCCCAGCTTTCCGGCAGCGCCATTAGAAGGATCATGGCACGCATGTTGGAGTCAAGCTTCCATTCCATTTGCTGGACCTCTTGCAGCACGTTGTCAAACGACTGCAAAGATGCGGGTATCGGTTCTCCTTCGCTCACCCTCATCGACATCAACCGTTGGAAGATGAAGAGGCGGTTTGCTAGAGCGTTCGATTGATGCACGCGTGACAGCTTTGCGTAGGCCTCGGCAGCCAACGTGCATCCTGTGATGTGGGAGTGTTGAGTCTTGTTGATGGA
>SZWC01000259.1:98171-124756 GCA_023375785.1 Penium margaritaceum | reverse complement strand
AAACCTGTCCCCGTGAATTTGGACATACCCGCCTCAAGGCGGGCTGGAGTCGGATCCGCCATTTTTGGCGGTTGCTTGTCTTCTCTGCTTCGCTGCTACTCTGCTTCGTTGAGGCCGATGAGGCTGATGAGGCTGCTGGCTGCGACCGTTGTCAAAGGTGCAGTTGGTTCCGTTGCATACCCCTCTTGCCGATGATCGCCTAAGGCGATGGTGCCGTCGTGAGAGAACGGACTCGGAGTCGTACCACCTTCTAAAAAAGGGGTAGATCTTAATCCCGTTGGGGCTCGAGGGTCGTGTCCAACATGGACAGAGCTGTTCCTCGTCCCCTAGTCCGCCACGTGCGTGCACCCTACCTGAAGAAGCCGATGGAGCCGATGGAGCAGATGGAGCTGTCCGATGGTCGTGTCCCTGTTGTACCTGTGCGCCCTGCAAGACCATGCGCTAGTTGGTCTTGGAAGCGTGCCTTAGAACCAGAAGTGTGGGCCCATAACCCTTTGTCAATGCGCCGGATAGCAACGGTCTAGAAAACGGGTCCCGACAGGGGAGGCCGCCAACCGTTCTTGGTATTGCAGCCAAGATAACATATCACCCTCGAACGAGGGATCCACACTTTAGGTTCGTTTGGTTTGCAACCTCAAGAAGTCCGCATGTTGGTCTTTAGTGTCTACCTTTGGTTGGACACTCTGTGAGGAGTCTCAAAGGCAGGAACTATAAATGGATGCATGCAAGGTACAGGCTTTTATACTTGCAGAGCTTTGTTAAAGCTTCTGCTTGTAGTGGCTCCACTGGGGCCAACCTCAACCTACAATCATACTTGGCGCGTCCTTAGACCGCCAAGTGTCATCCTCAAGCCAGGCTTTTAGTAAGCTTCGTAGAAGCTTCCTGTCCCAGTTTCTGGCACAAAGAAAATTGTGGCCGTCGCGGGGTTTGAACCCGCGATCTCTTGTTAGAGACTCCCGTGCCTATTCAACCATTCCAATAAAGTATGGTTCCTATGATGAGCCACATGGGACATACCCATTATGGGTAGTGCATTCCTGGCCCATCTCAGAACAGACCAAGGGGACGTACTCCACAGAGTAGTGCATGCCTTGTCTGTATGTGTAGCTAGCCAGCCAGGAAGTGGACAAGGTGCATACTATTTCAACACATGCAAACTTTGTCAAGGAATTGCGCACAATAGCCACACCGAGCAACCAGTATTCTACCTTGTTTGCACCTGCAAGATCATGCCTAGTACATCCGCACTGTGATTGGACACTCTGACCGTGGCTGACTCGTGTTATGATTCATAGAAGTTAAAGTCACTTGGTAAACTTTGTTATCATGGCCAGTGGCACATGCCAACTTTGTCAAGGCATTGCGCACAATAGCCACACCGAGCCACCAGTATTCTACCTTGTTTGCACCTGCAAGATCATGCCTAGTATATTTGCACTGTGATTGGACACTCTGACCGTGGCTGACTCGTGTTATGATTCATAGAAGTTAAAGTCACTTGGTAAACTTTGTTATCATGGCCAGTGGCACATGCCAACTTTGTCAAGGCATTGCGCACAATAGCCACACCGAGCCACCAGTATTCTACCTTGTTTGCACCTGCAAGATCATGCCTAGTATATTTGCACTGTGATTGGACACTCTGACCGTGGCTGACTCGTTGTATGATCAATAGAGGTAAAAGTCACTTGGATACATTTGTTGTCATGGTCAGTGGCACATGCCAACTTTGTCAAGGCATTACGCACACTAGCCACACCGAGCCACCAGTATTCTACCTTGTTTATACCTGCAAAGTCATGCCCAGTATATGTGCACTGTGATCGGATACTCTGACCGTGGCTGACTCGTGTTGTGATTCATAGCCGTTTAAGGTACTTGATAAACTTTACGGTCATGGTCAGTGGCACATGCCAACTTTGTCAAGGCATTGCGCACAATAGCCCTGCCAAGCCATCGGTTTTTTACCTTGTTTATATCTGTAAGATCATTCCTAGTATATATGCACTTTGATTGGACACTCTAACCGTGGCTGACTTGTGTTATGATCAATAGAAGTATAAGTCATTTGGATACATTTGTGGTCATGGTCAGTGGCATATGCCACCTTTGCCAAGGCATTGCGCACAATAGCCACATCGAGCCACCAGTAGTCTACATTGTTTGAACCTGCAAGATCATGCCTAATTCATTTGCACTGTGATTAGACAATCTGACCGAGGCTGACTCGTGCTATGATTCATAGCCGTTTAAGGTAATTGGTAATATTCTGGTCATGGTCATTGGCACATGACAACTTTGTCAAGGCATTGCGCACAATAGCCACACAGAGCCACGAGTATTCTACCTTGTTTGCACTTGCAAAATCATGCGTAGAACATCTGCACTGTGATTGGACACTCTGACTGTGGCTGACTCGTGTTATGATCAATAGAAGTAAAAGTCACTTGGATACATTTGTGGTCATGGTCAGTGGCACATGTCAACTTTGTCAAGGCATTTTGCACAGTAGCCACACCGAGCCACCATTATTCTCCCTTGCTTATACCTGCAAGGTCATGCCATTATATCTGCACTGTGATTGGACATTCTGACCGTGGCTGACTCGTGTTATGATCAATAGAAGTAAAATTCACTTGGATACATTTGTGGTCATGGTCAGTGGCACATGCCAACTTTGTCGATGCATTGCACACAATAGCCACATTGAGCCACCAGTATTCTACCTTGTTTATACCTGTAAGCTCATGCCCAATATATCTACACTGTGATTGGACACTCTGCCTGTGGCTGACTTGTGTTATGATTCATAGCCGTTTAAGGTGCTTGGTAAACTTCCTGGTCATGGTCTGTGGCACATGCCAACTTTGTCAAGGCCTTGCGCAAAATAGCCACGCCGAGCCACCAGTATTGTACCTTGTTTGTACCTGCAAGATCATGCCTAGTACATCTGCACTGTGATTGGACACTCTTACTGTGGCTCACTCGTGTTATGATCAAGAGAAGTAAAAGTCACTTGGATACATTTGTGGTCATGGTCAGTGGCACATGCCAACTTTGTCAAACCATTGTGCACAATAGCCACACCGGGCCACCAGTAGTCTACCTTGTTTATACCTGCAAGGTCATGCCCAGTATATCTGCACTGTGATTGGACACTCTTACTGTGGCTCACTCGTGTTATGATCAAGAGAAGTAAAAGTCACTTGGATACATTTGTGGTCATGGTCAGTGGCACATGCCAACTTTGTCAAACCATTGTGCACAATAGCCACACCGGGCCACCAGTAGTCTACCTTGTTTATACCTGCAAGGTCATGCCAAGCATATGTGCACTGTGATTGGACAATCTGATTGTGGCTGACTCGTGTTACGATTCATAGCCGTTTAAGGTACTTTGTAAACTTTGTGGTCATGGTCAGTGGCACATGCCAACTTTGTCAAGGCATTGCGCACAATAGCCGTGCCAAGCCACCGGTTTTGTGCCCTGTTTATATCTGCAAGGTCATGCATATTGGATGTTCACTGTGATTGGGTACTCTGACCGTGGCTGACTCGTGTTATGACCAATAGAAGTAAAAGTCACTTGGATACATTTGTGGTCATGGTCAGTGGCACGTGCCAACTTTGTGAAGGCATTGCAAACAATAGCCACACCGAGCCACCAGTATTCTACCTTGTTTTTACCGGCAAGGTCATGCCCAGTATATGTTCACTTTGATTGGACACTCTGACTATGGCTGTCTTGTGTTATGTTTCATAGAAATTAAAGTCACTTGGTAAACTTTGTGGTCATGGTCAGTGGCACATGCCAACTTTGTCAAGGCATTGCGCACAATAGCCTCATCGAGCCACCAGTATTGTACCTTCTTTACACCAGAACGATCATGCCTAGTATATCAGCACTATGATTGGACACTCTGACCGTGGCTGACTCGTGTTATGATTCATAGCCGTTTAAGGTACTTGGTAAACTTTGTGGTCATGGTCAGTGGCACATGCAAACTTTGTCAAGGCATTGCGCACAGTATCCGTGCAAAGTCACCAGTTTTTTACCTTGTTTATACCTGCAATGTCCTGCTTATTAGATGTGCACTGTGATTGGGCACTCTGACCATGGCTGACTCTAGTTACGAGTCTTAGAAGTTAAAGTCACTTGGTAAACTTTGTGGTCATGGTCACTGGCACATGCCAACTTTGTCAAGGCATTGCGCACAATAGCCACACCGAGCCACCAGCATTTGACCTTGTATGAACTTGTGAGTTCATGCCTAGTCCATGCACACTTTGATTGGACACTCTGACCGTGGCTGACTCGTGTTATGATTCATAGAAGTTAAAGTCACTGGGTAAACTTTGTGGTCATGGTAAGTGGCACATGCAAACTTTGTCAAGGCATTGCGCACAAAAGCCACACCGAGCGACCAGTGTTGTACCTTAATTACACCTGCAAGATCATGCGTGGTATGTCTGCACTGTGATTGGACACTCTGACCGTGGCTGACTTGTGTTATAATTCATAGCCGTTTAAGGTACTTGGTAAACTTAGTGGTCATGGTCAGTGGCACATGCCAACTTTGTCAAGGCATTTTGCACAGTAGCCGTGCCAAGCCACCTGGTTTTTACCTTGTTTATACATGTAAGGCCATGCATATTAGATGTGCACTGTGATTGGGCACTTAGACTGTGGCCGACTCTTGCTACGATTCGTATAAGTTAACGTCACTTGGTAAACTTTGTGGTCATGGTCAGTGGCACATGCCAGCTTTGACAAGGCATTGCACACAATAGCCACACCGAGCCACCAGTATTCTACCTTGCTTGAACCTGCAAGATCATGCCTAGTACATTTGCACTATGATTGGACACTCTGACCGTGGCTGACTCGTGTTATGCTCGCTAGAAGTAAAAGTCCCCCGGATACATTTGTGGTCATGGTCAATGGCACATGCCAACTTTCTCAAGGAATTGCGCTCAATATCCACACCGAGCCACCAGTATTCTACCTTGTTTATAAGTGCAAGAGCATGCCCAGTACATCCACACTGTGATTGGACACTCGGACCGTGGCTGACTTGTGTTATGATCAATAGAAGTAAAAGTCACTTGGATACATTTATGGTCATGGTCAGTGGCACATGCCAACTTTGTCAAGGCATTGCGCATAACAGCCACACCGAGCCACCATTGTTATACCTTGTTTGCACCTTCAAGATCATGCGTAGTACATCTGCACTGTGATTGGTCACTCTGACCATGACTGACTCATGTTTTGATCAATAGAAGTAAAAGTCACTTGGATACATTTGTGGTCATGGTCAGTGGCACATGCCAACTTTGTCATGGCATAGCGCACAATAGCTACACTGAGCCACTCGTATTCTACCTTGTTTGAACCTGCAAGATCACGCCTAGTACATCTGCACTATGATTGGACACTCTGACCGTGGCTGACTCGTGTTATGATCAATAGAAGTAAAAGTCACTTGGATACTTTTGTGGTCATGGTCAGTGGCACATGCCAGCTTTGTCAAGGCANTGCGCACAATAGCCACACCGAGCCATGAGTATTCTACCTTTTTAATACCTGCAAGGTCATGCCCAGTATATCTGCACTGTGATTGGACACTCTGACCGAGGCTGACACGTGTTATGATTCATAGCCGTTTTAGGTACTTGGTAAACTTTGTGGTCATGGTCAGTGGCACATGCCAACTTTGTCAAGGCATTGCGCACAAAAGCCGTGCCAAGACACCGGTTTTTTACCCTTTTTATACCTACAGGGTCATGCATAGTACATCTGAACTGTGACTGGGCACTCTGACCATGGCTGACTCGTGTTACGATTCGTAGAAATAAAAGTCACTTGGTGAACTTTGTGGTCATGGTCAGTGGCACATGCAAACTTTGGCAAGGCATTGCGCACAGTATCCATGCAAAGTCACCAGTTTTTTACCTTGTTTATACCTGCAATGTCATGCTTATTAGATGTGCA
Organism: Penium margaritaceum; assembly: GCA_023375785.1. NCBI lineage: Eukaryota > Viridiplantae > Streptophyta > Zygnematophyceae > Desmidiales > Peniaceae > Penium > Penium margaritaceum. The sequence goes on along the minus strand of SZWC01000259.1, from coordinate 118,761 downwards.
CTGTGATTGGGCACTCTGACCGTGGCTGACTCTAGTTACGAGTGTTAGAAGTTAAAGTCTCTTGGTAAACTTTGTGGTCATGGTCAGTGGCACATGCCAACTTTGTCAAGGCATTGCGCACAATAGCCACACCGAGCCACCAGCATTTGACCTTGTATGAACCTGTGAGTTCATGCCTAGTCCATCTACACTTTGATTGGACACTCTGACCGTGGCTGACTCGTGTTATGATTCATAGAAGTTAAAGTCACTGGGTAAACTTTGTGGTCATGGTAAGTGGCACATGCAAACTTTGTCAAGGCATTGCGCACAATAGCCACACCGAGCCATGAGTATTCTCCCTTTTTAATACCTGCAAGGTCATGCCCAGTATATCTGCACTGTGATTGGACACTCTGACCATGGCTGACTCTTGTTACGATCAATAGAAGTAAAAGTCACTTGGATACTTTTGTGGTCATGGTCAGTGGCACATGCCAACTTGGTCAAGGCATTGCGCACAATAGCCACACCGAGCCATGAGTATTCTCCCTTTTTAATACCTGCAAGGTCATGCCCAGTATATCTGCACTGTGATTGGACACTCTGACCATGGCTGACTCTTGTTACGATCAATAGAAGTAAAAGTCACTTGGATACTTTTGTGGTCATGGTCAGTGGCACATGCCAACTTGGTCAAGGCATTGCGCACAATAGCCACACCGAGCCATGAGTATTCTCCCTTTTTAATACCTGCAAGGTCATGCCCAGTATATCTGCACTGTGATTGGACACTCTGACCATGGCTGACTCTTGTTACGATCAATAGAAGTAAAAGTCACTTGGATACTTTTGTGGTCATGGTCAGTGGCACATGCCAACTTGGTCAAGGCATTGCGCACAATAGCCACACCGAGCCATGAGTATTCTCCCTTTTTAATACCTGCAAGGTCATGCCCAGTATATCTGCACTGTGATTGGACACTCTGACCATGGCTGACTCTTGTTACGATCAATAGAAGTAAAAGTCACTTGGATACTTTTGTGGTCATGGTCAGTGGCACATGCCAACTTGGTCAAGGCATTGCGCACAATAGCCACACCGAGCCATGAGTATTCTCCCTTTTTAATACCTGCAAGGTCATGCCCAGTATATCTGCACTGTGATTGGACACTCTGACCATGGCTGACTCTTGTTACGATCAATAGAAGTAAAAGTCACTTGGATACTTTTGTGGTCATGGTCAGTGGCACATGCCAACTTGGTCAAGGCATTGCGCACAATAGCCACACCGAGCCATGAGTATTCTCCCTTTTTAATACCTGCAAGGTCATGCCCAGTATATCTGCACTGTGATTGGACACTCTGACCATGGCTGACTCTTGTTACGATCAATAGAAGTAAAAGTCACTTGGATACTTTTGTGGTCATGGTCAGTGGCACATGCCAACTTGGTCAAGGCATTGCGCACAATAGCCACACCGAGCCATGAGTATTCTCCCTTTTTAATACCTGCAAGGTCATGCCCAGTATATCTGCACTGTGATTGGACACTCTGACCGAGGCTGACACGTGTTATGATTCATAGCCGTTTTAGGTACTTGGTAAACTTTGTGGTCATGGTCAGTGGCACATGCCAACTTTGTCAAGGCATTGCGCACAAAAGCCGTGCCAAGACACCGGTTTTTTACCCTTTTTATACCTACAAGGTCATGCATAGTACATCTGAACTGTGACAGGGCACTCTGACCATGGCTGACTCGTGTTACGATTCGTAGAAATAAAAGTCACTTGGTGAACTTTGTGGTCATGGTCAGTGGCACATGCCAACTTTGTCAAGGCATTACGCACAATAACCACACCGAGCCACCAGTGTTCTACCTTCTTTGTACCTGCAAGGTCATGCTCAGTACATTTGCACTGTGATTGGACACTCTGACCGTGGCAGACTTGTGTTATGATTAATAGAATTAGAAGTCACTTGGATACATTTGTGGTCATGGTCAGTCGAACATGCCAACTTTGTCAAGGCATTGCACACAATAGCCACACCAAGCCACCAGTATTCTACCTTGTTTATACTTGGAAGGTCATCCCAGTATATCTGTACTGTGATTGGACACTCTTATCATGGCTGACCCGTGTTATGATTCATGGCCGTATAAGGTACTTGGTAAACTTTGTAGTCATGGTCAGTGGCACATGCCAACTTTGTCAATGCATTGCGCACAATAGCCGTGCCAAGCCACAGGGTTTTTACCTTGTTCATATCTGTAAGGCCATGCATATTATACGTTAACTGTGATTGGGCACTTTGACCGTGGCCGACTCGTGTTACGATTCGTAGAAGTTAACGTCACTTGGTAAACTTTGTGGTCATGGTCAGTGGCACATGCCAACTCTTACAAGGCATTGCACACAATAGCCACACCAAGCCACCAGTATTCTACCTTGCTTGAACATGCAAGATCATGCTTAGTACATCTGCACTGTGATTGGACACTCTGACTGTGGCTGACTCGTGTTATACTCAATAGAAGTAAAAGTCACCCGGATACATTTGTGGTCATGGTAAGTGGCACACGCCAACTTTGTCAAGGCATTGGGCACAATAGCCACACCAAACCACCAGTATTCTACCTTGTTTATAAGTGCAAGATCATGCCCAGTACATGTGCACTGTGATTGGACACTCGGACCGCGGCTGACTTGTGTTACGATCAATAGAAGTAAAAGTCACTTGGATACATTTGTGGTCATGGTCAGTGGCACATGCCAACATTGTCGAGGCATTGCGCACAACAGCCGTGCCAAGACACCAGTGTTTTACCCTTTTTCTACCTACAAGGTCATTCCTAGTACATCTGATCTGTGATTGGGCACTCTGACCATGGCTGACTCGTGTTGTGATTTACAGCCGTTTAAGGTACTTGGTAAACCTTGTCGTCATGGTCAGTGGCACATGCCAACATTGTCGAGGCATTGCGCACAACAGCCGTGCCAAGACACCAGTGTTTTACCCTTTTTCTACCTACAAGGTCATTCCTAGTACATCTGATCTGTGATTGGGCACTCTGACCATGGCTGACTCGTGTTGTGATTTACAGCCGTTTAAGGTACTTGGTAAACCTTGTCGTCATGGTCAGTGGCACATGCCAACATTGTCGAGGCATTGCGCACAACAGCCGTGCCAAGACACCAGTGTTTTACCCTTTTTCTACCTACAAGGTCATTCCTAGTACATCTGAACTGTGACTGGGCACTCTGACCATGGCTGACTCGTGTTACGATTCGTAGAAGTTAAAGTCACTTGGTGAACTTTGTGGTCATGGTCAGTGGCACATGCCAACTTTGTCAAGGCATTACGCACAATAACCACAATGAGCCACAAGTATTATAGCTTGTTTGTACCTGCAAGGTCATGCCTAGTACATTTGTTGTGTGATTGGACACGCTGATCGTGGCAAACTGGTGTTATGTTCAGTAGAAGTGGAAGTCACTTGGATACATTTGTGGTCATGGTCAGTGGCACATGCCAACTTTGTCAAGGCACTGCGCGCAATAGCCAAACCGAGCCACCAGTATTCTACCTTGTTTATACCTGGAAGGTCATGCCCAGTATATCTGTACTGTGATTGGACACTCTTACCATGGCTGACCCGTGTTATGATTCATAGCTGTTTAATGTACTTGGTAAGCTTTGTGGTCATGGTCAGAGGCACATGCCAACTTTGTCAAGGCATTGCGCACCATATCCGTGCCAAGCCAACGGTTTTTTACCCTGTTTATACCTACAATGTCATGCATATTATATTTGCAATGTGATTCGGTACTCTGACCGTGGCTGACTCGTGTTATGATTCGTAGAAGTTAAAGTCACTTGGTAAGCTTTGTGGTCATGGTCAGTGGCACATGCCAACTTTGTCACGACATTGCGCACAATAGCCACACCAAGCCACCAGTATTCTACCTTGTTTGTACCTGCAAGATCATGTCTAGTATATATGCACTGTGATCGGACACTCTGACCGTGGCTGACTCGTGTTATGATCAATAGAAGTAAACGTTACGTGGATACATTTGTGATCATGGTCATTTGCACATGCCAACTTTGTCAAGGCATTGCGCATAATAGCCATACCAAACCACCAGTATTCTACCCTTTATATACTTGCATGGTCATGCCAAGTATATCTGCACTGTTATTGGACATTCTGACCGTGGCTGACTCGTGTTATGATTCGTAGAAGTTAGAGTCACTTGGTAAACTTTGTGGTCATGGTCAGTGGCACATGCCAACTTTGTCAAGGCATTGCGCACAATAGCCAAACCGAGCCACCAGTATTCTACCATTTTTACACCTGCAATATCATGCCTAGTACATCTGCACTGTGATTGGACACTCTGACCATGGATGACTCGTGCTATGATCATTATAAGTAAAAGTCACTTGGATACATTTGTGGTCATGGTCAGTGGCACATGCCAACTTTTTCAAGGCATTGTGCACAATAGGCCCACCGAGCCACCAGTATTATACCTTGTTTATACCTACAAGGTCACGCCCAGTATATCTGCACTGTGTTTTCACACTCTGACCATGGCTGACTCGTGTTGTGATTTACAGCCGTTTAAGGTACTTGGTAAACTATGTTGTCATGGTCAGTGGCACATGCCAACTTTGTCAAGGCATTGCGCACTATAGCCACACCGGGCCACCAATATTCTACCTTGTTTGTACCTGCAAGATCATGCCTAGTACATCTGCACTGTGGTTGGACACTCTGACCGTGGCTGACTCGTCTTATGATCAATAGAAGTAAAAGTCACTTGGATACATTTGTGGTCATGGTCAGTTGCACATGCCAACTTTGTCAAGGCATTGCGCACAATAGCCACACCGAGCCACCAGTACTCTACCTCGTTTATACCTGCAAAGCTATGCCCATTATATCTGCACTGCGATTGGACACTCTGACTGTGGCTGACTCGTGTTATTATCAATAGAACTAAAATTCACTTGGATACATTTGTGGTCATGGTCAGTGGCACATGCCAACTTTGTCAATGCATAGCGCACAATAGCCACACCGAGCCACCAGTATTCTACCCTATTTATACTTGTAAGGTCATGCCCAGTATATCTGCACTGTGATTGAACACTCTGCCTGTGGCTGACTTGTGTTATGATTCATAGCGTTTTAAGGTATTTGGTAAACAATGTGGTCATGGTCCGTGGCACATGCCAACTTTGTCAAGGCCTTGCGCACAATAGCCACACCGAGCCACCAGTATTCTACCTTGTTTATACCTGCAAGGTCATGCCCATTATATCTGCACTGCGATTGGACACTCTGACTGTGGCTGACTCGTTTTACGATTCATAGCCGTTTAAGGTACTTGGTAAACTTTGTAGTCATGGTCAGTGGCACATGCCAACTTTTTCAAGGCATTGCGCATAAAAGCAGTACCAAGCCACCGGTATTTTACCCTGTTTATATCTGCAAGGTCATGCATATTAGATGTTCACTGTGATTGGGTACTCTGACTGTGGCTGACTCGTGTTATGGCCAATAGAAGTAAAAGTCACTTGGATACATTTGTGGTCATGGTCAGTGCCACGTGCCAACTTTGTCAAGGCATTGCGCACAATAGCCACACCATGTCACCAGTATTCTACCTTGTTTGTACCAGCAAGTTCATGCCCAGTATATGTTCACTGTGATTGGACACTCTGACCATGGCTGACTCGTGTTATGATTCGTAGAAATTAAAGTCACTTGGTAAACTTTGTGGTCATGGTCGATGGCACATGCCAACTTTGTCAAGGCATTGCGCACAATAGCCTCACCGAGCCACCACCATTGTACCTTGTTTACACCAGAACGATCATGCCTAGTATATTAGCACTATGATTGGACACTCTGGTTGTGGCTGACTCGTGTTATGATTCATGGCCGGTTAAGGTACTTGGTAAACTTTGTGGTCATGGTCAGTGGCACATGCCAATTTTGTCAAGGCATTGCGCATAGTAGCCGTGCCAAGTCACCGGTTTTTTGCCTTGTTTATACCATAATATCATACTTATTAGATGTGCACTGTGATTGGGCACTCTGACCATGGCTGACTCTTGTTACGATTCATAGAAGTTAAAGTCACTTGGTAAACTTTGTGGTCATGGTCAGTGGCACATGCCAACTTTGTCAAGGCATTGCGCACAATAGCCAAACCGAGCCACCAGCATTCTACCATTTTTACACCTGCAATATCATGCCTAGTACATCTGCACTGTGATTGGACACTCTGACCATGGATGACTCGTGCTATGATCATTATAAGTAAAAGTCACTTGGATACATTTGTGGTCATGGTCAGTGGCACATGCCAACTTTTTCAAGGCATTGCGCACAATAGGCCCACCGAGCCACCAGTATTATACCTTGTTTATACCTACAAGGTCACGCCCAGTATATCTGCACTGTGTTTGGACACTCTGACCATGGCTGACTCGTGTTGTGATTTACAGCCGTTTAAGGTACTTGGTAAACTTTGTGGTCATGGTCAGTGGCACATGCCAATTTTGTCAAGGCATTGCGCATAGTAGCCGTGCCAAGTCACCGGTTTTTTGCCTTGTTTATACCATAATATCATACTTATTAGATGTGCACTGTGATTGGGCACTCTGACTATGGCTGACTCTTGTTACGATTCATAGAAGTTAAAGTCACTTGGTAAACTTTGTGGTCATGGTCGATGGCACATGCCAACTTTGTCAAGGCATTGCGCACAATAGCCAAACCGAGCCACCAGCATTCTACCATGTTTATACCTGCAAGATCATGCCTAGTACATCTGCACTGTGGTTGGACACTCTGACCGTGGCTGACTCGTCTTATGATCAATAGAAGTAAAAGTCACTTGGATACATTTGTGGTCATGGTTAGTGGCACATGCCAACTTTGTCAAAGCATTGTGCACAATAGCCACACCGGGCCACCAGTATTCTACCTTGTTTATACCTGCAAGGTCATGCCCATTGTATCTGCACTGCGATTGGACACTCTGACTGTGGCTGACTCGTTTTACGATTCATAGCCGTTTAAGGTACTTGGTAAATTTTGTAGTCATGGTCAGTGGCACATGCCAACTTTTTCAAGGCATTGCGCATAAAAGCAGTGCCAAGCCACCGGTTTTTTACCCTGTTTATATCTGCAAGGTCATGCATATTAGATGTTCACTGTGATTGGGTACTCTGACCGTGGCTGACTCGTGTTATGGCCAATAGAAGTAAAAGTCACTTGGATACATTTGTGGTCATGGTCAGTGGCACATGCCAACTTTGTCAAGGCATTGCGCACAATAGCCACACCNTACCTTGTTTGTACCAGCAAGGTCATGCCCAGTATATGTTCACTGTGATTGGACACTCTGACCATGGCTGACTCGTGTTATGATTCGTAGAAATTAAAGTCACTTGGTAAACTTTGTGGTCATGGTCGATGGCACATGCCAACTTTGTCAAGGCATTGCGCACAATAGCCTCACCGAGCCACCAGCATTGTACCTTGTTTACACCAGAATGATCATGCCCAGTATATCAGCACTATGATTGGACACTCTGACTGTGGCTGACTCGTGTTATGATTCATGGCCGGTTAAGGTACTTGGTAAACTTTGTGGTCATGGTCAGTGGCACATGCCAATTCTGTCAAGGCATTGCGCACAGTAGCCGTGCCAAGTCACCGGTTTTTTGCCTTGTTTATACCTACAATGTCATGCTTATTAGATGTGCACTGTGATTGGGCACTCTGACCATGGCTGACTCTTGTTACGATTCATAGAAGTTAAAGTCACTTGGTAAACTTTGTGGTCATGGTCAGTGGCACATGCCAACTTTGTCAAGGCATTGCGCACAATAGCCACACTGAGCCACCAACATTTGACCTTGTCTGAACCTGTAAGATCATGCCTAGTCCATCTACACTGTGATTGGACATTCCGACTGTGGCTGACTCGTGTTATGATTCGTAGAAGTTAAAGTTACTTGGTAAATTTTGTGGTCATGGTAAGTGGCACATGCCATTTTCGTCAAGGAATTGCGCACAATAGCCACACCGATCCACCAGTATTGAACCTTGTTTACACATGCAAGATCATGCCTGGTATATCTTCTCTGTGATTGGACACTCTGACCGTGGCTGACTTGTGTTATGATTCATAGCCGTTCAAGGTACTTGGTAAACTTTGTGGTCATGGTCAGTGGCACATGCCAACTTTGTCAAGGCATTGCGCACAATAGCCGTGCCAAGCCAACAGTTTTTTTCCCTTTTTATACCTGCAATGTCATGCATATTAGATTTGCACTGTGATCGGGTACTTTGACCGTGGCTGACTCGTGTTATGATTTGTAGAAGTTAAAGTCACTTGGTAAGCTTTGTGGTCATGGTCAGTGGCACATGCCAAACTTGTGAAAACAGTCCGCACAATAGCCACACCAAGCCACAAGTATTCTACCTTGTTTGTACATGCAAGATCATGTCTAGTATATCTGCATTCTGGTCAGACACTCTAACTGTGGCTGACTCGTGTTATGATCAATAGAATTAAAAGTTACGTGGATACGTTTGTGATCATGGTCAGTGGCACATGCCAACTTTGTCAAGGCATTGCGCATAATAGCCACACCGAACCGCCAGTATTCTATCCTGTATATACCTGCATGGTCATGCCTAGTATATCTGCACTATGATTTGACACTCTCACCGTGGCTGACTCGTGTTATGATTCGTATAAGTTAGAGTCACTTGGTAAACTTTGTGGTCATGGTCAGTGGCACATGCCAACTTTGTCAAGGCATTGCGCATAATAGCCACACCGAACCGCCAGTATTCTATCCTGTATATACCTGCATGGTCATGCCTAGTATATCTGCACTATGATTTGACACTCTCACCGTGGCTGACTCGTGTTATGATTCGTATAAGTTAGAGTCACTTGGTAAACTTTGTGGTCATGGTCAGTGGCACATGCCAACTTTGTCAAGGCATTGCGCACAATAGCCACTCCGGGCCACCAGTATTCTACCATTTTTACATCTGCATGATCATGCATAGTACATCTGCACTGTGATTGGACACTATGACCATGGCTGACTCGTGCTATGATCAATAGAAGTAAAAGTCACTTGGATACATTTGTGGTAATGGGCATTGGCACATGCCAACTTTTTCAAGGCATTGTGCACAATAGCCACACCGAGCCACCAGTATTATACCTTGTTTATACCTGCAAGGTCACTCCCAGTATATCTGCACTGTGTTTGGACACTCTGACCGTGGCTGACTCATGTTGTGATTTATAGCCGTTTAAGGTACTTGGTGAACTGTGTGGTCATGGTCAATGGCACATGCCAACTTTGTCAAGGCATTGCGCACAATAGCCACACCGGGCCACCAATATTATACCTTTTTTGTACTTGCAAGATCATGCCTAGTACATCTGCACTGTGGTTGGACACTCTGACCGTGGCTGACTCGTGTTATGATCAATAGAAGTACAAGTCACTTGGATACATTTGTGGTCATGGTCAGTGGCACATGCCAACTTTGTCAATGCATTGCACACAATAGCCGTGCCAAGCCACTGATTTTTTACCTTGTTTATACCTGCAAGGTCATGCATATCAGATGTGCACTGTGATTGGACACTTTGACCGTGGCTTACGTGTGTTATGATTCATAGCTGTTGAAGGTACTTGGTCAACTTTGTGATCATGGTCAGTGGCACATGCCAACTTTGTCAAGGCATGCGCTCAATAGCCAGACCGAGCCACCAGTATTCTTCCTTGTTTGCACCTGCAAGATCATGCCTAGTACGTCTGCACTGTGATTGGGCACACTGACTGTGGCTGACTCGTGTTACGATTCGTAGAAGTAGAAGTCACTTGGTAAACATTGTCGTCATGGTCAGTGGCACATGCCAGCTTGTCAGAATAATGCAACGAGTGGGGACAGCAAGAGCAGAAGAAGCAAAACCAATGGAGCATGCACGAGTTTGGTAGAAAAGTGATGGAAGCAGGAGGTGAGTGCAGGTCCAAGGAGTTAGTCGCAGAGCCTCGAGAGAGGCGAGTCGCCGGGGCTCCGAGATAGACAGGAGGAATAGAAATCGACGCGAGAAGTGATGTCAGTGAACACATAAATCCGACACCCTCCCTGAATCTGACTCGCTTCTTGTAAGGCTCGTCCGCTCATTCGGTCCGCAAGGGCATCTGTTGGGTGTGAGTATGGTCCCTGGGACGTGTCCTTGTAGCAGTCACTGACCAGCCGAATGCGAGTCGAGGCCACCACTCGACAGTTTTGCAGTATTGGTGGTTCAGTTGCTGGCGGAGGCATGGGACAACAGCATGCGTGAAGTAGGTCTATCCACATGTCAGTGAGGGTGCATCTGCGTTTACGGATGAGTGGATGGAAGATGGGAGCAGTGATGGTGAGTAGTGCTCCTCGAATTTCTTCCACCACAAAGGGCACCAGTGTAGAGTGAAATATGGCAGGGAAGCATCTCCCTCCTTTGTAGAGAGGGTAGTGGTGCAGGGTATAGGAGATAGGGACGCCTTTGATGTAGCAGAGGTGGAAGAGGTTACAGAAGTCTTGCGACCACTGAAGAATGTTATTTGCTCCACTTGCAGTGAGGATCTGTCCATCACACTTGGTGAGGAAGTGCCGAGGGAAGGACGATAAGTTGACCGGCCTATAAATACAAGTGGTGGTGTTGATGAGGGGACGATTTGCTGGGAGAGGCGACCTTTTGGCGATGACGGTCATGAGCCTTGAGGACAGAAAGGAACTGTGGTCGGGCCCAGCTTGGTGCTGGGAGATGCTGATGGGGAGGAGAACACAGGGATTTTGGGTGCAGGGAGGAGGCATTGTGCGTTGAGGAAGTTTGTGTGTGGGTGCAGGTTGTCACCAGACTGGTGATGCGACCAGGCAAGTCGTTGTGTCGTGTGGGATGCAGTTGAGGAACCGGAGGAACTGAGGAGATCTGCGTCGTTGGAAGGGCAGAACATTGTAGGGTGCTGAAAAAATCTGCGTGGGCACAGGTCGTTGCAGAGTGGGCGATGCGACCGGGAAAATCCTTGTGCTGAGTTGGCAATGAGTAGCCGATGATGGCGGAGGAGTGCTGAGCTGTAGAGCGGGAACAGGGGCACAACCACGTGCGCTGGGGAAGTTTCGGCATGGGCGCTGTCGTCGCAATCCGGGCGATGCGACCGGGCGGATCCTGGTGCCGAGATGATGGAGGAAAGCGAGTGCGGGCTAAGAGCTGCTTGACGGAGGAGTGGACGCATGGGTGAATCCACGTGCATTGCAAAATAGAGGGGAAGGATGCGGCAAGGGGAAGGTGGTTGCAAACGCGCGGTGAGAAATCTGCTGCCGGTGTGGGTGCAGGCTGCTGCGAGAACAGACAGCTAGCTCATGCAGGTCCTTCAATTGGCCACAGATACTGATGATGAGCGAGCGGAAGTTGATGAAAGAAGAGTAGGAGCATGGACAAAACCACGTGCGCTGTATAAGTTTTCGGCGTGGGCGCAGGTCGTCGCAAAGCCGGCGATGCGATCGGGCGGATCCTTGGGCCGAGCGGAGGATGAAGTGGAAGCAAAGTGGAAGCTGTGGAAGCTGATGACTGAGTTGGAACAGGGGGGAACCGCGTGCGCTAATGACGAGGGCTGCTGAGGAAGGCTGATGCGGAGGCGGCGCGGACGATGCAGAGGACGATGGGCGATGCGAGGAAGGCAGATGAGGTTGTGTTGAGGCAGGAGGCTGGGGTGGTAATAACGAGGAGGGCTGAAGGCAACAGATGAAGATGAGGATGATGCAAAGATGAAGGAGTGAGAGGATGATGAAGAAGAAGAGGGCATGGCGGAGGTGGAGGATGGAGGTCGCGTCCGAAAGTAGATGGCGAGAAGAGAGGCGGCACGGTAGTGAGCGCGAGTGAGGCGGCCAAGTACTCTGCTTCCAGGAGAGTGACGGCTTGTTCCCCAGTAGGCCCGAGAGCGAAAGGCGGGAAGACTGGCAGTGTCCGATGTCCTGGTAGCGAGAGGAAGTTGGCTGCAGCGGCGAGAGTCATGCGGCGAGGAGGGACACTGGTTCACTGATATCAGGAGAGTGACGGCTTGTTCTACAGTTGGCTCGCAATGGGAGAAGGAAGACTGGTGGTGTCTGATGTCCTGGCGGCGAGAATTACGCTGCTTCTGCTGACATTGTGAGAAGATGGTGCGAGGATGCGGCTCGAGAGGGATAATGCAGAAGAGCTAATGATGTTGAGGTTGATGCAGTAGAGGTGGCTGATGAGAGGAGGTGAGGGAGACGGAGGCACTTGCAGCGGCTGAGGTGATGAGAGGTAGCAGGTTGCGGATGGCAAGAAGCTCCTCGGGAGTTGACGGTGGGCGGCGGCTTGGAAGGTGCTTGCGGCTGATGTGGACGACAGGTCACCAAGTGTCAGCCACGGGCGCATAATGGGCGCAGGGCTTGTTTGGATGAGGAGACGTTTCTGCGGCGCAAAAAACACTTCAAGAGGGACTGCTGATGTCAGTTACTGGCAAAGCAGAGAGGTGCAAAGTGGTGGTGGTGGCGACGGAGGAGTGCAGATCCCAGAGGGGAAGCAGTGATGGCGGCAGTACGGTGACTCGGTCACAAGGCACCAGGTGATGTCACCGGATGCTCTGATACCATGTCAAAAGAATGCAACGAGTGGGAACAGCAAGAGCAGAAGCAAGCAGAAGCAATGGAGCATGCATGAGTTTGGTAGGAAAGTGACGGAATCAAAAGGTGAGTGCAGGTCCAAGGAGTTAGTCGCATAGCCTCGAGAGAGGCGAGGCGCCGGGGCTTCGAGGTAGACAGGAGGAGAAGAGATCGACGCGAGTGATGCAAGGAGGTTGGCCAAAAGGTCAAAGGTGACGAAGCGAAGAGAGGGTTGAGACTGGTGAGGGAAGGCTGTAGGAGCATATTAAGAACACGGCAGCGAAGCCATGGAACCAAAGGGGACAGGATGAGCAGAACTGTTCTGGTTAAGTTTGGAGGGAATGAACATCCTCCACATATACAAGGAACAGGACTCAACAAAAAGGACAACGGCTTCTTCGCTAGCCGGACGCGAGTGACTCTTCGTCACTTTGGGCGGCAACGGTTTGCAGGAGACCGTTGGACCGTTTGTGTGCTCTCGCTGCAGAGAGATGATCACGACCTCTTCTCAAATTACCCAAGGCCTTTCCGCATCAAGAAGCAAAGTCAGAGAACACAGACTTCTGACACAACTTTGTCAAGGCATTACGCACAATAGCCACACCAAGCCAGCAGTATTCTATCTTGTTTGCACCTGCAAGATCATGCCTAGTACATCTGTACTCTGATTGGACACTTCGACCGTGGCTGACTCGTGTTATGATCAATAGAAGTAAAAGTCACTTGGATACATTTGTGGTCATGGTCAGTGGCACATGCCAACTTTGTCAAGGCGTTGCGCACAATAGCCACACCGAGCCACCAATATTCTGGCTTGTTTATACGTGCAAGTTCATGCCCAGCATATCTGCACTGTAATTGGACACTCTGACCATGGCTGACTCGTGTTATGATTCATAGCCGTTTAAGGTACTTGGTAAACTTTGTGGTCATGGTCAGTGGCACATGCCAGCTTTGTCAAGGCATTGCGCACAATAGCCGTGCCAAGCCACGTGGTTCTGACCTTGTTTATACCTGCAAGGTCATGCCTACTCTATCTGAGCTGTGATTGCGCACTCTGCCCGTGGCTGACTCGTGTTACGATTCGTCGAAGTTAAAGCCACTTGGTAAACTTTGTGGTCATGGTCAGTGGCACATGCCAACTTTGTCAAGGCATTGCGCACAATAGCCAAACCGAGCCACAGCTATTCTACCTTGTTTATACCTATAAGGTCATGCCCAGTTCATCTGCACTGTGATTGGACACTCTGACCGTGGCTGACTTGTGTTATGATTCATAGCCGTTTCAGGTACTTGGTAAACTTTGTGGTCATTGTCAGTGGCACATGCCAACTTTGTCAAGGAACTGCGCACAGAAGCCATGGCAAGCCACCGGTTTTTTACCTTGTTTATACCTTCAAGGTCATGCCTAGTACATCTGAAGTGCGACTGGGCACTCTGACTGTGGCTGACTCGGTAAACTTTGTGGTCATAGTCAGTGGCACACGCCAACTTTGTCAAGGCATTGCGCACAATAGCCACACAGAGCTACCAGTATTGTACCTTGTTTGCACATGCAAGATCATACCTGGTAAATCTGAACTCTTATTGGACACTCTGACCGTGGCTGACTTGTGTTATGATCAATAGATGTAAAAGTCACTTGGATACATTTGTGGTCATGGTCAGTGGCACGTGCCAACTTTTTCAAGGAATTACGCACATTAGCCACACCGAGGCACCAATATTCTACCTTGTTCATACCTGCAAGATCATGCCCAGTACATGTGCACTGTGATTGGACACTCTGATCGTGGCTGACTCATGTTATGATGAATAGGAGTAACAGTCACTTGGATACATTTGTCGTCATGGTCAGTGGCACATGCACACTTTGTCAAGGCATTGCGTACAACAGCCACACCGAGCTACCAGTAGTCTACCTTGTTTGTACCTGCTAGATCATGCACAGTACATCTGCTTTGTGATTGGACACTCTGATCGTGGCTCACTTGTGTTATGATTCATAGCCGTTTGAGGCACTTGGTAAACTTTGTGGTCATGGACAGTGGCACATGCCAACTTTGACAAGGCATTGCGCACAATAGCCGTGCCAAGCCACCCTTTTTACCTTGTTTATATCTGCATGGTCATGCCTAGTACATCTGAGTTGTGATTGGGCACTCCGACTGTGGCTGACTCGTGTTACGATTCGTAGAAGTTAAAGTCACTTGGTCAACTTTGTGGTCATGGTCAGTGGTACATGCCAACTTTGTCAAGGCATTGCGCACAATAGCCGTGCCAAGTCACCGGTTTTTTACCTTGTTTACACCTGCAAGGTCATGCCTAGTACATCTGAACTGTGAGTGGGCACTCTGACTGTGGCTGACTCGTGTTACGATTCGTAGAGGTTAAAGTCACTTGGTAAACTTTGTGCTCATGGTCAGTGGCACATGCCAACTTTGTCAAGGCATTGCGCACAATAACCACACCAAGCCACCAGTATTCTACATTGTTTACACCTCCAAGATCATGCCTAGTAGAGCTGCACTGTGATTGGACACTGTGACTCTGGCTGACTCGTGTTATGATTTGTAGAAGTTAAAGTCACCTGGTAAACTTTGTGGTCATGGTCAGTGGCACATGCCAACTTTGTGAAGGCACTCCGCACAATAGCCACACCCAGCCACCAGTGTTCTACCTTGTTTACACCTGCAAGATCATGCCTAGTACATATGCACTGTGACTGGACACTCTGAACGTAGCTGGCTTGTGTTATAGTCAACATAAGTAAAAGTCACTTGGATACATTTGTGGTCATGGTTTCTGGCACATGCCAACTTTGTCAATGCATTGTGCACAATAACTGATAGCTACTGAGCTAAGCACCCCCGGCAGAGAAGCCGCAAAACCGAAAAGCTCACAAAGGTTCTTACACCTTCTTCCTTTGCAGGTATGTGTCATGCACCCCAAACTTAATCAGGCATACACTTCACCTTCAAGAGTACTAACACCTTAGCATTACATCTCAAGAAGAGCTCAAGTTGTCAATACGCAAAAGAGCATCAAGCAAGGGTTGATTGATCAGCATGCAAGACAAGTCCTTTCATAGCTGTCTGTCCAGTCCTATAACTCAAAAGCACATTCCGGGGAAGTGGCCTGAACCAGCCACGTCACCAATAGACTTGCACTGTGGGCTTGACACATAAGCATCCTAGTGTCAAGGTGACAGACCAACCATGTAGCGTCCAAGAAGCTACGGACTTTCTTTCTTGGAAGCTTCCACAGCAAACAAGATATGCATGGGGCCAGGATCGACCTCATGACCTCTCACTTGGCCAAATCAACAGAATGGCCAAGGTAACCACTCACCCACATGGTGTACTCACAAGTCATATCTCAAAAGAGACAGAGCATAGTTGAGTCACACTACAACGGATCTAGGGGTCATACCTCCACAAGGGGCAGAGCATTCCTGATCCGTCCTACAACACTGAACAAGGGGCATAAATATTCAACAAATCTCTCCCTTGCACCTTGCGTCAGTGACCATCATCATTCGTCATCACTTGCGTTGACCATGCCAATACCTTGCCTGCCCGCCTGGTGGAGATCCTTGTCCACTGGCTTTGTAAGCATGTCAGCCCGGTTGAGCTTGGTACCGACATACTCGAGCTCCACTGTTTGCTTGTAAACCAAGTCTCGAGCATATTGGTAGCGGATCTTGATGTGCTTTGTGTGCCTCGACAGGACGGGGTTCTTTGAAATGTCAATGGCGCTCATGTTGTCAATCTTGATGACCGTCGCCGTTGCTTGTGGTGCCTTCATCTCAGATAGCAAGCTTCGTAGCCACTGCATCTCTTTACACACCTCAGCCAAGGCGATGTACTCAGCTTCAGCTGTTGACAGAGAGACACATTCTTGCTTGCGACTTGCCCAACTGACTGCACCTCCATTCAACATACACACAAAGCCGGAGGTAGATTTTCTGTCATCAATATTCCCTCCCCAATCAGCATCAGTGTAGCACATGAGACGGAGTGATGCGGATCCAGCAATGCCTCCAAACTGGAGGCCTCCGTGGCGCGTCCTCTGAAGGCAGCGCATGATGCGCTTCAC
Source organism: Penium margaritaceum (assembly GCA_023375785.1). NCBI lineage: Eukaryota > Viridiplantae > Streptophyta > Zygnematophyceae > Desmidiales > Peniaceae > Penium > Penium margaritaceum. The sequence goes on along the minus strand of SZWC01000259.1, from coordinate 101,949 downwards.
GGCTTGCCAATGAAGTGGACCGGGATTCGCCACAAACCGACTCACCTGCCCAACAGCATGGGCTATATCAGGTCGGGTGGCGACCATGGCATACATCAAACTGCCCATCGCAGACTGATATGGGATGCCAAGCATGTCAGTTTTCTCCGCTTTGTTGGATGGGGACATGGAGGTGGAGTGTTTGCACTCCGAGCTCATGTGTGTGGTGGCAGGTTTGCAATCTGCCATGTTGTATCGTTTGAGGATGGAGTCGATGTATTTTGTCTGGTTCAGGCTGATTGTACCTGCTGCTCTGTCGCGCTTGATGGCAATTCCAAGATAGAAGTCAAGAGGACCCATGTCCTTCATCTCGAATCTGCTACTCAGCTGCCCCTTGAGATCGTCTAGCAGCTGCGTTGAAGAGGAGCATAGAATCAGGTCATCAACGTACAAGGCGACCAACATTGTCCATTTGTCACTCTCATGCACGTACATGCTGGGATCATTATCGCAGTGCATGAAGGACTCCTTGGCCATGAACGTGTCCATCTCCTGGTACCAAAGTCTTGGCGCTTGTTTTAGCCCATAGAGTGCCTTCACCAACCTGCACACCTTGCCCTAAACAGCATCAACCCCCTCCGGAACCTCCATCAATACCTCCTTGTCAAGTTTGCCGTAAAGGAAGGCTGTCTTGACATCCATCTGGTGGACCTCCATGTTCTCGGCAGCAGCAATGGCGAGCATTGACCGGATGGAGGCAAACGTCACAACTGGAGCAAAGGTCTCATCGTACTCTGCGCCAGGCCGTTGGGAGAACCCCTTTGCTACCACCCGTGCCTTGTACTTGTCTATCTTGCCATCCTGTTTCCTTTTTACTTTCAGCACCCACTTGGACCCCACAACGTGAGCCCCGGCAGGTCTGTCCACCAGCACCCATGTCCCATTCTCTTCAATGGAGCTGAGTTCACTGCGAATTGCTTCGTCCCACTCTGCTTTATCAGGCCGAGTGAGTGCCTCTGCGACAGACGTTGGCTCCTCTTGAACCAAGAATGAATAGTTGAANTAGCCCATAGAGTGCCTTCACCAATCTGCACACCTTGCCCTCAGGAGCATCAACCCCCTCCGGAACCTCCATCAATACCTCCTTGTCAAGTTTGCCGTAAAGGAAGGCTGTCTTGACATCCATCTGGTGGACCTCCATGTTCTCGGCAGCAGCAATGGCGAGCATTGACCGGATGGAGGCAAACGTCACAACTGGAGCAAAGGTCTCATCGTACTCTGCGCCAGGCCGTTGGGAGAACCCCTTTGCTACCACCCGTGCCTTGTACTTGTCTATCTTGCCATCCTGTTTCCTTTTTACTTTCAGCACCCACTTGGACCCCACAACGTGAGGCCCGGCAGGTCTGTCCACCAGCACCCATGTCCCATTCTCTTCAATGGAGCTGAGTTCACTGCGAATTGCTTCGTCCCACTCTGCTTTATCAGGCCGAGTGAGTGCCTCTGCGACAGACGTTGGCTCCTCTTGAACCAAGAATGAATAGTTGAATCCTATCCATTCACCCCTATCTGCGTCATAATGCTGCCGAGGTACTTTGAGGCGTGAAGAGCTCCTTCAACCTGCTAGCTGGTGCTGTTGATGCGGAGGTTGGAGGTCTGGTTCGTCGTTGATGATGGGAGGGGCATCCTCCTCATGTTCCGGAGGATCAGATACGTCGGAATCAGAGTCTGACTCCTGCTAGTCATCTTCATGAGCTCCTCTCCCTGTTGCAGCACCTATCCCATGCCATTGTGCTGGTGCTTTGTCTCCCTCTTCAAGGAGAGGGAGCCACTCTCCCTTTTTTGGAGCGTTCTTGAGTTCGAGAAGCTCTCCCTTGCTCACAGAGCTTTCGTGGAAATCCACGTCTTTGCTGTGGATGACCTTCTTGGCTCCTTGGTCCCACAGTCAATAAGCTTTGTGGGCGGTGTCATAGCCGATGAAAATGCACTTTCGTGCTCTTGCATTGAGCTTTCCAGGGCCCTCACCGGCCTGGACCTTGGCAAACCCGGTGCAACCAAACACCTTGAGATGGGAGGCGTCCGGCTTCTTGCCTGACCATGCTTCTTGAGGCATCTTCAGCTGCTGTGTCTGCTTCTTCTTGCCTCTCCTTCGCAGAGCTACTGCAGGTGTGAGGTTCACAAGGTAGGTAGCCGTAAGTGCTGCTTCAGCCCAGAACCTAGGAGGAAGCTTGGCGTCAAAGAGCATGCACCTAGTCATGCCTAGGAGCATCTGGTTCATCCTCTCTGCTACGCCGTTGCTTTGAGGTGAGTAGGGCGTAGTTTTCTGGTGTTCAATGCCCTGTGTCTTGAGCCACTCCCTGCAAGCTTCATACTCTCCCCCGTTGTCCGTCTTGAATGCCTTCACCTTCTTTCCACCCTGTCGCTCAACCATAGCGACATAGGCCTGCAGATTCTCCTTCACCTCACTTTTCTTTTTGAGAACGTATATCTAGACTTTGCGGCTGTTGTCGTCGATGCATGTGAGGAAATATCTGCTGCCTCCATTTGACGGTATGCAAAAGGGACCACATACGTCAGAGTGGACAAGATCAAGAGGTGCAAGAGCGCGCGTGCCATTGCGCTTGAACGGTTTCCTTTTCACCTTGCCTTGAAGACATGGCTCACACATGATCTCTGCTCCCACCACCTCATCACCTAGCTCCATCCCACGCACTAGCTCCTGCTTTCCCATGAGCTCCAATGTGCGATCAGCCACGTGCCCAAAGCGCCTGTGCCAAAGGTTCTTAGAGGATGTGCACAGGCTAGAATGAGCAGCCCCAGTGGCTGCATTTTCTTGTGGTTTTGTTGCCAAATCATCTGTTGCCACTGCTTCCGCTACTCCAACATGTCCTTCCTCATATGATTCTGCATCGTTGCTCTCCTCATCATCACTCTCCACCAAATATTCAGCCGTTGGAGTTGTCGTCTTGGTCTACAAGACGTAGAGTCCATCGACACGAGGAACCTGTGCGATAACCTTCTTGGCAGAGTAGGAGATGTTGATGTCCTTGGTAGGAACTATCACCGCTTCCTTCTCTGTAAAGACCACTGTCATGCCATGGTTAGTTGTTTTAGAGACGGAGAGCAGGTTGGCTGTGAAGGAGGGCAAGTAGACCACTCCCTCTAGCTTGAGGTCGGAATCTCCACCGTTGACACCCACTGTGACCAGCTTGTCACCAATCCTCTCAGCTGCCTCAACCTTGCCGTTGGCGACCCTGAAGTTCTTGTTACATGGAGCAAGAGAGATAAATTCTCTCTTCTCGTAAGTGGTGTGCTCGTTTGTGCCCGAGTCAAGGCCATAGGCTCCTGGCCTGAGTATCGCCCTCCCTTTGTTGGAGGCACACTCAGCCATCAAGCTTGTGGGATCCTTCCCACCATTTCCCCCTCGCCAGTCATCCCCGTCTCCTCCCTCTTTCTTGGGTGCACGGCACTCTCGAGCCCAGTGTCCAGCCTTGCCACAGTTATGGCAGTTTCCTTGGCGCTTTGTATCCCTTCCACTGTTGCTAGTGCTGTTGTTTCCCCTGAACCCAGAGGAGGAGGTATTGCGGAAGGTGCCACTGTTTCGTGAGGCAAAGGCAGCCATGTTTGCTTCACTGCTGCTACGACGCATGGCTTCATTCCGCACATACTCAGAGACGGTGGTGTAGGAAACTAGATCTTCAGTCCACCCTCCAATCACCGTTATCATGGGGCCCCAACTTTCCGGCAGCGTCATCAGAAAAATCATAGCCTGCATGTCCGATTTCAGGTCCCACCCCATGCC
>SZWC01000259.1:52142-80431 GCA_023375785.1 Penium margaritaceum | reverse complement strand
GTACTAGGCAGGATCTTGCAGGTACAAACAAGGTAGAATACTGGTGGCTCGGTGTGGCTATTATGCGCAATGCCTTGACAAAGTTGGCATGTGCCACTGACCATGACCTCAAAGTTTACCAAGTGGCTTTAACTTCTACGAATCGTAACACGAGTCACCCACAGATAGAGCGCCCAATCACAGTGTACATACAATATTCATGTCCTTGCAGGTATAAAGAAGGAAAGAAACCGGTGGCTTGGCACGGCTATTGTACGCAATGCCTTGACAAGCTTGACATGTGCCACAGACCATGACCACACTGTTTACCAAGTACCTTAAACAGCTATGAATCATAACAAGAGCCAGCCACGGTCAGAGTATCCAATCACCGTGCAAATATACTAGGTATGACCTTGCAAGTATATACAAGGTAGAATACTGGTGGCTCAGTGTGACTATTGTACGCAATGCCTTAACAAAGTTGGCATGTGCCCTTGACCATGACCACACATGTATCCAAGTACCTTAAACTGTCAGGAAAATGTGGGTTGCGGACCAAGCAGGATAACAGGAAAACACGTGGTGCGGAAGATACCACAAAAGTGCGGAAGACTGACGGAGGATGACGTCACAGCCGGAACAGAAGTGTGCGGGTAAGAGAAGACTGCGCGAGAAGCGAAAGCGACGAAGCGCTGAGGATGGGTGATGAAAAGTGAAATTCCAAATGTGAAGAGGGATTGGGCGAAAGGCCACCGCGGTTCGGGTATCGCAGCGGATGAGGAGCGGACAACAGCTTCAAGGATTGGTTGTGAGGCACGGCTGATTGTAGGTCAAAGGCTTGAGTGAAAGCGANGGTGATGAAAAGTGAAATTCCAAATGTGAAGAGGGATTGGGCGAAAGGCCACCGCGGTTCGGGTATCGCAGCGGATGAGGAGCGGACAACAGCTTCAAGGATTGGTTGTGAGGCACGGCTGATTGTGGGTCAAAGGCTTGAGCGGAAGCGAGAGGCCAAGAGCCCGGAATGCTTTGCTGACAAGGTAGATGATTGAGTGAAGGCAAACGATTGGAGCAATAAGAGCGATGAGAGACAATGCGCGGTGATGAGTAAACGATGATGAAGGAAAATGAGGAGGAATATACTGAGGCAAATAGAGTACAGGGCTCCTACTGCTATTAGTTCTAGTCCTAGAGATTCAAGTACAAGTGTCTACACCCATTAGGGTGGACGGTGCGAGACGTGAAGCCGGAGCCGCCATTGTGCTGTTGCTGCAGCTTCTGTGTCTGCGCGGTGCGAGGGCGCGGTACGGCTCCGCACGATCTTGTGCTATTTGGGGTCCTTCCTGGTTGAGTGGAGGACATGCTTGTCCTGCCGACCTTGCGTTGGTTGTAGCCATGATAACCAGACCAAGGAACAGGACTGTTGTCGGCAGATCTTGCGGGTCGTCAGGTGGCGTTGGATGTCCGCTGGCGTTGGTCGTGGTGAGTTCGGACGGTCGGGTGGCCAGACCGGAGAAGTCTGATTGGTCACACCACATGGGCCATTCGGGTGGCAGGACGCGGGAGGTGAACCGGGACTGGGCTGGCTTTTCCTTTTCCCGCTGAGTGGATGTCGAGGGGATAGTCGGATGATGCCAGGGAGACAGAGAAGAGCCCGGTTGAGCCGTGTGAGTCTTGAGCAGAATTCGGACAGCCCCCTTCAAGATCACACGGCTCGCAAGTAAGAAACCAAGGAGGGAGGCCAGTTGCTTTTCCGCTGCCCATAGAGGATGAGAAGACTGGTGGGCAGTCGGCTACGTCTTGAGGAGAGGATGGGAAGGGTAACCGCTGCTCGTTTCCCCAGACGAGAGGAGGTTGGAATTCTTCTACATGATCTAGAGAAACTGTAGGAGGGAGAAACAAGTGGCTGGAGGAGTGGGTTCATTCATCCACGCTGTTGAACGCTGTGTTTGCAGGTGCGAGGGAAGAGTTGAGTCAAAATGAAGTTCAGAGAGAATGTGAAAGGCTAGGGATAGTAGCGAGGTAGTCTCGATGGAGTTGCATAATGGTGAAGGCGGGGGTGAGGTGCTCCATAGGTTTGGAGGAAGGAGAAAAGATTCGAGTGAAGATGATACTGGCAGCAGACATGCTAACAATGTGGAGAGTTCAAGGTAGCAAGTGGTAGGAGGATTGAGGGATGATGTGCAAGGGGATGGCAGGTGAGGTACAGAAGGGGTCAAGGTTGAAGGAGCTGAGCATGACAGCTGAACTCATGATGGTACTTGAGCAATTACAGAGATGTCAGCTGTTGGATCTTTGAGGGAGTCGGACAAATGAGGAGATGGAGAGGTTGGCTGATTGCAGGAGGACAAGAGAGGAGAACTTGTTGAGTGAGGTGTGTCAGCTTGAGATGCCGGAAAAGGGGATGCAGGTTGGGAAAACCCAAGAGGAACTGCAGGGGCAGGTGGTTGCGCTGGTACGTTTGCTGGGGAAATTTCAATAAGAGAGCTTGGCAGAGCGGATGCAGGTACAGGGAGGAGTTTCTCAGCAGGCAGTGAAACGAGTGTGTTGGAAAGTGCTGGTTTCTCACAGGAAACCTTGGAATTGGAGACAGTGGAGGGAGTAGGTGGAGCCGAAGCTGAGTCATCACATGACAGCTGCGCGCGTTTTGGAGGCGGAATGTAGCGATCTGTGGTCTTGGTGAGAGGAGGCGAGGAGGGCGAGTGTGATACGGGTTCATTTCTGGAGGGAGGCTTGCTTTGTGGTGAAGAAGGTGCGGTTACTGAGGAAGTTATCGTCTGCTGCGAGGTGGCACCACCAATGGAGGTACCATAGTTGCGGAGCATGAACTGGTTTAGTTCTTCACGGGAGAAGATTGGAGTGTCAGAGAAGAGGAGAAGACCCATAGCGGCGGCAGGATNAGGGAGTAGGTGGAGCCGAGGCTGAGTCATCACATGACAGCTGCGCGCGTTTTGGAGGCGGAATGTAGCGATCTATGGTCTTGGTGACAGGAGGCGAGGAGGGCGAGTGTGATACGGGTTCATTTGTGGAGGGAGGCTTGCTTTGTGGTGAAGAAGGTGCGGTTACTGAGGAAGTTATCGTCTGCTGCGAGGTGGCACCACCAATGGAGGTACCATAGTTGCGGAGCATGAACTGGTTTAGTTCTTCACGGGAGAAGATTGGAGTGTCAGAGAAGAGGAGAAGACCCATAGCGGCGGCAGGATCGAGAGAGGCTTCAGGTGAGGCGGCTTGAGGCGAGGAGAGAAGATCATCAGGATACAGGTAGTCATCGTAGTAGTAGTCTAGATAGTCGTCCTGAAAAGGAGGAAGGACTTCTGGAGGAGGAGGAGTGCATTTGAAGGTCAACATGATGTCGGTGGCATGAGAGGATTAGGATGGCGGACGTTTGCAGAATATAGTGGCAATTCAGCAGTTGTCCTTGTTATAGTTACGCGCCCATACATGTCTCTGGTTACTTGGATGACTGCAAAACTGGGCACAGGGGCGAACCTCGTGCGCGACGTTGGAGAATGCAGATGTTGCAAGATTGTTGAACGCTGCGTCCATACACAGTGCTGTTCAACCTTGCAGTTGGAAGAAGAAGGGAGAGGCGAAGCTGCAGCTGGCTGGCGCGACACGGCTCGATGAATCCAATGTTAGTGGGAGTGAGGAGGCAGCGGAGAGAGTCAGGATCTTTCTCTGGGCTCTGATACCATGTCAGGAAAATGTGAGCAGCGGACCAAGCAGGATAACAGGGAAATACGTGGTGCGGAAGTTACCACGAAAGTGTGGAAGACTGACGGAGGATGACGTCACAGCAGGAACAGAAGTGTGCGGGTAAGAGAAGACAGCGCGAGAAGCGGAAGCAACGAAGCGCTGAGGATGAGTGATGAAAAGTTGAATTCCAATAGTGAAGAGAGATTGGGCGAAAGGCCATTGCGGTTCGGGTACCGCAGCGGATGAGGAGCGGACAACAGCTTCGAGTATTGGTTGTGAGGCACGGCTGATTGTGGGTCAAAGGCTTGAGCGGAAGCGAGAGGCCAAGAGCCCGGAATGCTTTGCTGACACGATAGATGATTGAGCTAAGGCAAACGATTGGAGCGATAAGAGCGATGAGAGACAATGCNTCGAGGATTGGTTGTGAGGCACGGCTGATTGTGGGTCAAAGGCTTGAGCGGAAGCGAGAGGCCAAGAGCCCGGAATGCTTTGCTGACACGATAGATGATTGAGCTAAGGCAAACGATTGGAGCGATAAGAGCGATGAGAGACAATGCGTAGTGATGAGGAAATGACGATGACGGAAACTGAGGAGGAATATTCCGAGGCAAATAGAGTACATGGCTCCTACTGCTATTAGTACTAGTCCTAGAGGTTAGAGTAAAAGTGTCTACACCCATGAGGGTGGACGGTGCGAGACGTGAAGCCGGAGCCGCCATTTTGCTGTTGCTGCACCTTCTGTGCCTGCGCGGTACAAGGACGCGGTGCGGCTCCGCACAATCTTGTGCTCTTTGGGGTCCGTCTCGGTTGAGTGGAGGACGTGCTTCTCCTGCCGACCCTTGGTTGTAGCCATGATAACCAGACCAAGGAACAGGAATGTTGTCGGCAGATCTTGCCGGTCGTCAGGTGGCGTTGGAGGTCCGTTGGCGTTGGTCGTGGTGAGTTCGGACGGTTGGGTGGTCAGACCGGAGAAGTCTGATTGGTCATACCACTCGGGCCGTTCGGGTGGCAGGGCACGGGAGGTGAACCGGGACTGGGCTGGCTTTTTCATTTCCCGCAGAGTTGATGTCCAGGGGAGAGTCGGATGATGTCAGGGAGACAAAGAAGAGCCCGGTTGAGCCGTGCGAGTCTTGAGCAGAACTCCGACATAAACGGGTATGAATCATAACACAAGTCAGCCATAATCAGAGTGTCCAATCACATTGCAGACGTACTAGGCATGATCTTGTGGGTGCAAACAATGTAGAATACTGGTGACTCCGTGTGGCTATTGTGCGCAATGCCTTGACAAAGTTGGCACGTGCCACTGACCACGACCACAAATGTATCCAAGTGACTTCTACTTCTATTGATCATAACACGAGTCAGCCACAGTCAGAGTGTCCAGTCACGGTGCAGATGTACTAGGCATGACCTTGAAGGTATAAAAAAGGAAAAAAACCGGTGTCTTGGCACGGCTATTGTGCACAATGCCTTGACAAAGTTGGCACGTGCCAATGACCATGACCACAAAGCTTACCGAGTACATTAAACGCCTATCAATCATAGCATGGGTCAGCCACGGTCAAAGTGTCCAATCATAATGCATATATACTAGGCATGACCTTGGAGGTACAAACAAGGTAGAATACTGGTGGCTCGGTGTGGCTATTGTGGGCAATGCCTTGACAAAGTTGGCATGTGCCACTGACCATGACCACAAATGTATCCAAGTGACTTTTACTTCTATTGATCATAACACGAGTCAGCCACAGGTGGAGCATTCAATCACAGTGCAGATGTACTAGGCATGATCTTTCAGGTGCAAACAAGGTACAATACTGGTGGCTGGGTGTGGCTATTGTGCGCAATACCTTGAAAAAGTTGGCCTGTGCCACTGTCCATGACCACAAAGTTTATCAAGGTCTATGAATCGTAACATGAGTCCGCCACTGTCAGAGTGTCCAATCACAGTGCACATCTAATATGCATGACATTGCAGGTATAAAAAAGGTTAAAACCAGTGGCTTGACACGACTACTTTGCATAATGCCTTGATAAAGTTGGCATGTGCAACTAACCATGACCACAAAGTTTACGAAGTACCTTAAAGAGCTATGAATCATAACATGAGTCAGCAACGGTCAGAGTGTCCAATCACAGTGCAGATACACTGGGCATTATCTTGCAGGTACAAACAAGGTAGAATACCGGTGGCTTGGTGTGGCGTTTATGCGCAAAGCCTTGACAAAGTTGGCATGTGCCATTGACCATGACCACAAATAAATCCAAGTGACTTTTACTTCTATTGATCATAATACGAGTCAGCCACGGTCAGAGTGTCCAGTCACAGTGCAGATGTACTAGGCATGATCTTACAGATGCAAGAAACGTAGAATACTGGTGGCTGGATGTGGCTATTGCGTGCCATGCCTTGACAAAGTTAGCATATGCCACTGACCATGACCACAAATGTATCCAAGTGACTTTTACTTCTATTGATCATAAGACGAGTCAGCCACGGTCAGAGTGTCCAACCACAGTGCAGATGTACTAGGCATGATCTTGCAGGTACAAACAAGGTAGAATATTGGTGGCTCGGTGTGGCTATTGTGCGCAATGCCTTGACAAATTTGGCATGTGCCACTGACCATGAACACAAAGTTTACCAAGTAAATTAAACGGCTATGAATCATAACACGAGTCAGCCACGGTCAGAGTGTCCAAGCATAGTGCAGATCTACTAGGCATGGTCTTGCATGTGCAAACAAGGTAGAATACTGGTGGCTTGGCACGGCTTTTGTGCGCAATGTCTTGACAAAGTTGGCATGTGCCACTGACCATGACCACAAAGTTTACCAAGTGACTTTAACTTATACGAATCGTAACACGATTCAGCCACAGTCAGAGTGCCCAGTCACAGTTCAGATGAACTAGGCATGACCTTGCAATTATAAATAAGGTAAAAAACCGGTTGCTTGGCACGGCGATTGTGCGCAATGCCTTGACAAAACTGGCATGTGCCACTGACCATGTCCACAAAGTTTACCAAGTACCTTAAACGCCTATAAATCATAACACGAGTCAGCCACGGTCAGAGTGTCCAATCATAGTGCAGATATACTTGGCATAACCTTGCAGGTACAAACAAGATAGAAAACTGGCGGCTCGGCGTGGCTATTGTGCGCAATGCCTTGACAAAGTTGGCATGTTCCACTGACCATGACCACAAATGTATCCAAGTGACTTGTACTTCTATTGATCATAACACGAGTCAGCCACGGTCAGAGTGTCCAACCAAAGTGCAGATGTACTATACATGATCTTGCAAGTTCAAACAAGGTAGAAGAATGGTGGCTTGGTGTGGCTATTGTGTGCAATGCCTTGCCAAATTTGGCATGTGCCACTGACCATGACCACAGATATATATCCAAGTGACTTTTACTTCTATTGATCATAACACAAGTCAGCCATGGTCAGAGTGTCCAATCACAGTGCATATGTACTCGGCATGATCTTGCAGGTACAAAAAATGTAGAATACTGATGGCTTGGCGTGGCTATTGTGCGCAATGCCTTGACAAAGTTGGCATGTGCCACTGACCATGACCACAAAGCTTACCAAGTGACTTTGACTTCTAAGAATCGTAACACGAGTCAGCCACGGTCAGAGTGCCCAGTCACAGTGAACATCTAATATGCATGACCTTGCAGGCATAAACAAGGTAAAAAACCGGTGGCATGGCACGGGTATTGTGCGCAATGCCTTGACAAAAATGGCATGTGCCACTGACCATGACCACAAAATTTACCAAGTACTTTTAACGGCTATGAATAACAACACGAGTCAGCCACGGTCAGAGTGTCCAACCACAGTGCACATATACTGGGCATGACCTTGCAGGTGTAAACAATGTAGATCGGCGGTTCAGATGCGCAAACGGTAGTGTCGTGAACGCAAAGGGCGTGGGTGACAAGCTGGTGAGCATCAGCCTCAATGGTGCGGAGAAGGATCTACGGCTACGTGACGTGGTCTACATGCCCTCCTTTGTGGCAAACCTTCTGTCCGTGTCAAAAATAACAAGCAACGACATGACGGTGGTGTTCACGCAGAAGAAGGCGGTCATCGCCAGGAACGAAGACATCAAGGTCCTCTATGCCAACAAAGATCTCGTGGCACAGGTTCCATGGGTTGACGGACTCTACCAACTGCAGACAACGGCAGCAAAGAGCTCGAAAAAGGAGGGCCATGCGGGTGCAGCGGAGGCAGTGGTCTCGACACCCACGCAGGAGAGCACACCAACGAAAACTGAAAAAGCATCCTCTGCCGCAAAAGACAAAGACGTTGATCTGTGGCATAGACGCTTTGGGCATGTGGCAAACAGCACACTCCAAGTCATCCTGAAACAACAGCTGGTCCGTGGCATGGATGGTTGCAAGAAGGATGCGGTTGGATGTGGCAGCCTGTGTGAACCTTGCCTCCAAGGCAAGACCAAGCGAACGCGCTTTGAGCGCAATGGTCGCCGCGCAGAATCAGCCGTTGACCTCATTCACACCGACGTGTGCGGACCCTTTCGCACGGCGTCAAATGGTGGTAGCAAGTATTTTCTGACCTTCATAGATGACCACAGCCGCAAGGTGTGGATATTCTTCCTCAAAGCAAAGGGAGAGGTCAGAGAAAAGTTGCAGGAGTTTGTCGCCATGGTGGAGCGGCAGACCGGAAAGAAAGTCAAAGCGATGCGAAGCGACAACGGTGGAGAGTACGAGGCATGCAAGGGCTGGTTGAGGCAACATGGGATCAGCCACCAGCCCACAACGCCTTACACGCCGCAGAGCAATGGTGTTGCTGAACGGATGAATCAGACCATCCTCGGCATGGTGCGTAGCATGCTCTTTTATGCAAAGCTTCCACCGCGGTTCTGGGCGGAAGCGGCAAGAACGGCATGCGATCTCGTCAACCAAACTCCTGCGGCTGCTCTGGGCAGGCGCGGAAAGAAGAACGGAAAGCAACAGATGACACCATAAGAAGTTTGGTCAGGGAAGAAGCCGGACGCATCACACCTGAAGGTATTCGGCTGCACCGCATGGGCAAAGGTCCAGGCGGGTGAGGGTGCCGGCAAGCTGGATTCAAGAGCACGAAAGTGCGTTATGGTGGGCTATGAGACGGCCCACAAGACATATCGCTTGTGGGACCTGGCAGGAAGAAGACTCATCACCAGCCGGGATGTAACCTTTGGCGAGAGGAAAACAGGCAAGGAAGAGATGCTTGATCCCACGGAAGCTCCAAAACAGGGAGAGTGGTTGGTGCTGCTAGAGTCAGGAGATCAAGCTCCTGAAAACTGGCAAGTGGTGCCAGTGCGGCAGGCCGTGAAGAAGAGTGGTGTGCCAGGGGGAGCGGCTGCGCAGGCTGACGCAGCGGCGAGCTCCGACACAGAGTCGGAGACGTCCGAGGCCTCTGAGACCAGCTCGGAGGCCAGTGGCTCTTCAAAAGAGGAAAATTCAACTCCAGGGCAGCCAACACCACAGGAGCAACAGCATGGAAAACATCAACCAGCAATGCAACGTCGCAGCACACGACAAAAAAAACAAACTCCAAAGTACGACGCTGACACTGGAAGCTGGACTGGACTGAGCTGGTCCTGTTTGGCTCAGGGAGAGCCGCTCACTGTGGCTGAAGCACTGGCAAGGCCCGATGCGGCCAAGTGGAAGGAGGCGGTGGACAGCGAGCTCGCGTCCATCGAAGAAAATGGCACATGGGTGCTGGTGGAAAGACCCGCTAACGCTCACGTGGTGGGCTCAAAGTGGGTGCTCAGGTTGAAGCGGAAGCAAGATGATAGCATCAACAAGTACAAGGCAAGGGTCGTGGCGAAAGGGTTCTCACAACGCGCAGGTTCTAAGTACGATGAGACCTTCGCACCGGTCGTCACGTTTGCCTCCATCAGGTCCCTGCTTGCTGTCGCTGCCGCCAAAGACCTTGAGATCCACCAGATGGATGTGAAGACAGCCTTCCTTTATGGGAAGCTCGACAAGGAGGTGCTAATGGAGGTACCGGAAGGTGTCAAAGCACCCGAGGGTAAGGTGTGCAAGCTGGTGAAGGCGTTGTACGGGCTGAAACAGGCCCCACGGATCTGGTACAAGGAGATGGACAGCTTCATGGCTGAGATCTCCTTCGCACATTGCAAAAATGACCCTAGCGTCTATGTGCGGGAGGACGAACGTGGCTTGCTACTTGTGGCGTTGTACGTGGATGATCTTATCATGTGTTCTTCCTCGCAGGAGGCCCTCACGGACCTCAAGAAAAATCTGGCCAGCAGATTTAAGATGAAGGACATGGGACCTCTCGAGTACTACCTCGGGATTGCTGTTCACCGCAACCGCAAAGCAGGCACCATCGAGCTCAACCAGACCAAGTACATCATGGACATCTTGAAGCGCTACAACATGGAGGACTGCAAGCCCGTCAGCACCCNTGTTTGTCTTCTCAACGGTGGTGCGGTCTCATGGGCAAGCAGGAAGCAGGACTGCGTCTCGCTTTCTACTGCTGAGGCGGAGTACATTGCACTCTCCGAAGTTTGCAAGGAAACACAGTGGCTTCGCAGTTTGCTTGATGAGATCAAGGCACCACAAGAGGAGGCAACGGTCATCCGCATCGACAACCAAAGTGCCATGGCTATGGCAGAGGACGACATGATCTCCCGGCGTACAAAGCACATCGATATTCGGTACCACTACTCACGTGACCTTATCGCCAAGGGTGTCGTGGAACTGGAGCACGTCGCAACCAAGAAAATTCTTGCGGACTTCTTGACAAAGCCGCTAGACAGCGACTTGCATGTTGCAGGTGCTCGAGGAGTCGACATGGTGGATGCAAGAGATGAGAACTAAAGACCAAGAAAACTGACATGCACAAACACAACCTAGAGCTACAGGTTCATGCCGAAGAAAACTACCACAACAGGTGGCCTACGGTGCAAGGGAGAGATTGTTGTTCTTCTATGCCCCATGGCCACTGCTATGGGTTGACGGACAGGTTGTGCATGCACTGCTCCCTTGGACTAAGTCCCCCAAACCTTGTTCGTGGTGCAAGTCCAAGCGAGACACCAGAAGTGTAGCGCAACGGATAGCATGTTGGACTTAGGGACAAGAGGTCCTGCGATCAAGCCTTGATATGCGCGGGAGGTTTTTTGACCTTATAGCACAGGGGAAGTTTCTTAGACATTTCTCCATGCATGAGGAGAGTGCGCCACTTGGCAGTTAGTGGATGCGCCAATTGGCGAGGTGGTTTGGAGTGACCACCACAAAAGTGTCACTGCCCACACACCTTAGAAGCCAGGCCTAGGACTATATGTACCAGGCTCATTCCTCATTCTAATTACACAATCTGGCCTTAGATGCTCCTCACAGAGTCGTCCAACTAAGGAACAGTATAAAGAAGACACTGGTTGGTCGAAGCCCCAGGAGTTAGTCTTTGACTAGCACCTCGCGCGAAAGTGACCAAGTGTTAAGTGGACACAGTTGCTAGCAAGTGATTGCCTAGGAACTGCTCAGTGTGGAACCGTGATCCTGAGGGTGATANCCACTGCCCATGACCACAGATGTATCCAAGTGACTTTTACTTCTATTGATCATAACACGAGTCAGCCACGGTCAGAGTATCCAATCACAGTGCAGATGTACTAGGCATGATCTTGCAAATATAAGCAAGGTAGAATACTGGTGGCTCGGTGTGGCTATTGTGCGCAATGCCTTGACAAAGTTGGCATGTACCAATGACCATGACCACAAATGTATCCAAGTGACGTTTACTTCTATTGATCATAACAGGAGTCAGCCACGGTCAGAGTGTCCAATCATAGTGCAGATGTACTAGGCATGATCTTGCAGGTGCAAACAAGGTAGAATAATGGTGGCTTGGCATGGCTATTATGTGCAATGCATTGACAAAGTTGGCCTGTGCCACTTACCATGACCACAAAGTTTACCAAGTGACTTTAACTTATACGAATCGTTACACGATTCAGCCAAAATCAGAGTGCCCAATCACAGTTCATATGTACTAGGCATGACATTGTAGGTATAAACATAGTAAAACACCGGTGGCTTGGCACGGCTATTGTGCGCAATGCCTTGACAAAGTTGGCATGTGCCACTGACCATGACCACAAAATTTACCAAGTACCTTAAACGGCTATGAATCATATTACGCGTCAGCCACGGTCAGAGTGTCCAATCACAGTGCAGATATACTGGGCATGACCTTGCAGGTACAAACAAAGTATAATACTAGTGGCTCAGTGTGGCCATTGTGCACAACGCCTCGACAAAGTTGGCATGTGCCACTGACCATGACCACAAATGCATCCAACTGACTTTTACTTCTATTGCTCATAACACGAGTCAGCCACAATTGGAGTGTCCAATTACAGTAGAGATGTACTAGGCATGATCTTGCAGGTTCATACAAGGTAGAATGCTGGTGGCTCGTGTGGCTATTGTGTGCAATGCCTTGACAGATTTGGCATGTGCCACTGACAATGACTACAAACATATCCAAGTGACTTTCATTTCTATTGATCATAACACAAGTCAGCCACGGTCAGAGTATCCAATCATTGTACGATTTACTAAGCATGATCTTGCAGGTGCAAACAAGGTAGAATACTGGTGGCTCGGTATGGCTATTGTGCACAATGCCTTGACAAAGTTGGCATGTGCCACTGACCATGACCACAAATGTATCCAAGTGACATTTACTTTTATTGATCATAACATGAGTCAGCCATGGTCAGATTGTCCAATCGTAGTGCAGATGTACTAGGCATGATCATGCAGGTACAAACAAGGTAGAATACTGGTGGCTCGGTGTGGCTATTGTGCGCAATGCCTTGACAACGCTTGCATGTGCCTCTGACCATGCCCACAAAGTTTACCAAGTGACTTTAATTTCTAAGAATCATAACACGAGCCAGCCACGGTCAGAGTACCCAATCACAGTGCACATCTAATATGCATGACCTTGCAGGTATAAACAGGGTAAAAAACCGGTAGCTTGGCACGCCTGTTGTGCGCAATGCATTGACAGAGTTGGCATGTGCCACTGACCATGACCACAACGTTTTCCAAGTACATTAAACGGCTATGAATCATAACACGAGTCAGCCACATCAGAGATTCCAATCACAGTGCAGATGTACTAGGCATGATCTTGTAGGTGCAAACAAGGTACAATACTGGTGGCTCGGTGTCGCTATTGTACGCAATGCCTTTACAAAGTTGGCATGTGGCACTGACCATGACCACAAAGTTTACCAAGTGACTTTAACTTCTATGAATCGTAACACGAGTCAGCAACAGTCAGAGTGCCCAGACAAAGTACAGATGTACTACGCACAATATTTCAGGTGCAAAAAAGGTAGAATACTAGTGGCTTGGTGTGGCTATTGTGCGCAATGCCTTGACAAAGTTGGCATGTGCCACTGACCATGACCACAAAGTTTACCAAGTGATTTTAACTTCTAATAATCGTAACACAAGTCAGCCACAGTCAGAGTCCCCAATCACAGTACACATCTAATAAGCATGACCTTGCAGGCATGAACAAGGTAAAAAACTGGTGGCTTGGTACGGCTTTTGTGCGCAATGCCTTGACAAAGTTGGCATGTGCCACTGACCATGACCACAAAATTTACCAAGAATCTTAAACGGCAATGGATCATAACACGAGTCAGCCACGGTCAGAGCCTCCAATCACAGTGCAGATATACTGGGCATGACCTTGCAGGTATAAACAAGGTAGAATACAGGTGGCTTGGTGTGGCTATTGTGCGCAATGTCTTGACAAAGTTGGCATGTGCCACTGACCATGACCACAATTGTATCCAAGTGATTTTGACTTCTATTGATCATAACACGAGTCAGCCACGGTCAGAATGTCCAACCACATTGCAGATGTACTGGGCATGATCATGCAGGTGCATACAAGGTAGAATACTGGTGGCCCGGTGTTGCTATTTTGCGCAATGCATTGACAATGTTGGCATGTGCCACTGACCATGACCACAAAGTTTTCCAAGTGACTTTAACTTATAGGAATTGCAACATGAGTCAGCCACGTTTAGAGTGCCCAGTCACACTGCACATATAATATGCATGACCTTGCAGGTTTAAACAAGGTAAAAAACCGGTGGCTTGACACGCCTATTGTGCGCAATGCCTTGACAATGTTGGCATGTGCCACTGACCATGACCACAAAGTATACCAAGTACCTCACACGGCTACGAATCATAACACGAGTCAGCCACGGTCCGAGTGTCCAATCACAGTGCAGATGAAATGGGCATGACCTTGCAAGTACAAACAAGGTAGAATACGGGTGGCTCAGTGTGGCTATTGTGCGCAATGCCTTGACAAAAATTTCAGGTGCCACTGGCCATGACCACAAATGTATCCAAGTGATTTTTACTTCTATTGATCATAACACGAGTCAGCCACGGTCAGAGTGTCCAATCACAGTGCACATGTAATAGGCATGACCTTGCAGGTATAAACAAGGTAGAATACTGGTGGCTTGGTGTAGCTATTGTGCGCAATGCCTTGACAAAGCTGGCATGTGCCACTGACCATGACCATAAAATGTACCAAGTGACTTTAACTTCTACGAACCGTAACACGAGTCAGCCACGGTCAGAGTGTCCAATCACAGTGCACATGTAATAGGCATGACCTTGCAGGTATAAACAAGGTAGAATACTGGTGGCTTGGTGTAGCTATTGTGCGCAATGCCTTGACAAAGCTGGCATGTGCCACTGACCATGACCATAAAATGTACCAAGTGACTTTAACTTCTACGAACCGTAACACGAGTCAGCCACGGTCAGAGTGTCCAATCACAGTGCACATGTAATAGGCATGACCTTGCAGGTATAAACAAGGTAGAATACTGGTGGCTTGGTGTAGCTATTGTGCGCAATGCCTTGACAAAGCTGGCATGTGCCACTGACCATGACCATAAAATGTACCAAGTGACTTTAACTTCTACGAACCGTAACACGAGTCAGCCACGGTCAGAGTGTCCAATCACAGTGCACATGTAATAGGCATGACCTTGCAGGTATAAACAAGGTAGAATACTGGTGGCTTGGTGTAGCTATTGTGCGCAATGCCTTGACAAAGCTGGCATGTGCCACTGACCATGACCACAAAGTTTACCAAGTGACTTTAACTTGTACGAATTGTAACACGAGTCAGCCACAGTCAGAGTGGACAATCACAGTGCAAATATACTAGGCATGATCTTGCAGGTGCAAAAAAGGTA
The DNA here is from genome assembly GCA_023375785.1 of Penium margaritaceum. NCBI lineage: Eukaryota > Viridiplantae > Streptophyta > Zygnematophyceae > Desmidiales > Peniaceae > Penium > Penium margaritaceum. The sequence goes on along the minus strand of SZWC01000259.1, from coordinate 65,463 downwards.
GAATACCGGTGGCTCGGTGTGGCTATTGTGCGCAATGCCTTGTAAAAGTTGGCATGTGCCAGTGACAATGACCACAGAGTTTACCAAATAACTTTAACTTCTACGAATCGTAACACGAGTCAGCCACAGTCAGAGTGCCCAATCACAGTGCACATCTAACATGCATGACCTTGCAGGTATAAACAAGGTAAAAGACCGGTGGCTTGGCACGGCAATTGTACGACATGCCTTGACAATGTTGGCATGTGCCACTGACCATGACGACGAAGGTTATCAATTACCTTAAATGGATATGAATCATAACACGAGTCAGCCACGTTCAGAGTGTCCAATCACAGTGTACATATACTGGGCATGACCTTGCAGGTATAAACATGATAGAATACTGGTGGCTCGGTGTGGCTATTCTGCGCAACGCCTTATCAAAGTTGGCATGTGCCACTGACCATGACCACAAATGTATCCGAGTGACTTTTACTTCTATTGATCGTAACACAAGTCAGCCACGGTCAGAACGCCCAATCACAGTGCACATCTAATATGCATAAACTTTTAGGTATAAACAAGGTAAAAGACCGGTGGCTTGGTACGGCTAATATGCGCAATGCCTTGAAAAATTTGGCATGTGTCACTGACCAGGACCACAAAGTTTGCCAAGTGACTTTAACTTGTACTGATCGTAAGATGAGTCAGCCACGGTCAGAGTGCCCAATCACAGTGCACATATAGTATGCATGACCTTGCATATATAAACAAGGCAACAACCGGTGTCTTGGTACGGCTATTGTGCACAATGCCTTGCCAAAGTTGGCATGTGCCATTGACCATGACCAGAAATGTATCCAAGTGACTTTTACTTCCATTGATCATAACACGAGTTAGCCACGGCCAGAGTGTCCAATCACAGTGCAGATGTATTAGGCATGATGTTGCACGTGCAAACAAGGTAGACTACTGGTGGCTCGGTGTGGCTATTTTGCGCAATGCATTGACAAGGTTGGCATGTGCCATTGACCACGACCACAAAGTTTACCAAGTGAATTTAACGTCTACAAATCGTAACACGATTCAGCCACAGTCAGAGTGCCCAATCGCAGTTCATATGTACTAGGCATGACCTTGTACGTATAAACAAGGTAAAACACCGGTGGTATGGCACATATACTGACCATGACCTCAAAATTTACCAAGTACCTTAAACGGCTATGAATCATTACACGCGTCAGCCACGGTCACAGTGTCCAGTCACAGTGCAGATATACTGGGTATGACCTTGCAGGTACAAACAAGGGTGAATATTGGTGGCTCGGCGTGGCTATTGTGCGCAATGCCTCGACAAAGTTGGCATGTGCCACTAACCATGACCACAAATGTATCCAACTGAATTTTACTTCTATTTATCATAACACGAGTCAGCCACGGTCAGAGTGTCCAATTATAGTGCAGATGTACTAGGCATGATCTTGCAGGTTCAAACAAGGTAGAATGCTGGTGGCTCTGTGTGGCTATTGTGTGCAATGCCTTGACAAAGTTGGCATGTGCCACTGACCATGACCACAAATATATCCAAGTGACTTTTACTTCTATTGATCATAACACGAGTCAGACACGGTCGGAGTGTCCAATCACAGTGCAGATGTACTAGGCATAATCTTACAGGTACAGGAAAGGTAGAATACTGGTGGCTTGGTGTGACTATTGTGCGCAATGCCTTGACAAAGATGGCGTGTGCCACTGACCATGACCACAAATGTATCCAAGAGACTTTTCCTTCTATTGATCATTACACAAGTCAGCCACGGTCAGAGTGTCCAATCACAGTGTAGATGTACTAGGCATGATCTTACAGGTGCAAACAAGGTAGAATACGCATGGCTCGGTGTGGCTATTGTGCGCAATGCCTTGACAAAGCTGGCATGTGCCACTGACCATGACCATAAAATGTACCAAGTGACTTTAACTTCTACGAACCGTAACACGAGTCAGCCACGGTCAGAGTACCCAATCACAGTGCACATCTAATATGCATGACCTTGCTGGTATAAACAAGGTTAAAAACCGGTGGCTTGGCATGGCTAATGTGAGCAATGCCTTGACAAAGTTGGCATGTGCCACTGACCATGACCACGACGTTTACCAAGTACCTTAAATGACTATGAATCATAACACAAGTCAGCCACAGTTAGAGTGTCCAATCACAGTGCAGATGTACTAGGCATGATCTTGCAGGTACAGACAAGGTAGAATACTGGTGGCTCGGTGAGGCTATTGTGCGCAATGACTTGACACAGTTGGCATCTGCCACTGACCATGACCACAAATGTATCCAAGTTACTTTTACTTCTATTGATCATAACACGAGTCAGCCACGGTCAGAGTATCCAATCATAGTGCAAATGTGCTAGGCATGATATTGCAGATACAAAAAAGGTAGAATACTGGTGGCATGGTGTGGCTATTGTGCGCAATGCCTTGACAAAGTTGGCATGTGCCATTGACGATGACCACAAATGTATCCAAGTGAAATTTACTTCTATTGATCGTAACACAAGTCAGCCACGGTCAGAGTGTCCAATGACAGTGCAGACGTATTAGGCATGATCTTGCAGGTGCAAACAAGGTAGAATACTGGTGGCTCGGTGTGGCTATTGTGCGCAATGCCTTGACAACGTTGGCATGTGCCACTGACCACGACCACAAAGTTTACCAAGTGACTATAACTTCTACGAATCGTAACACGATTCAGCCGCAGTAAGAGTGCCCAATCACAGTTCATGTGTACTAGGCATGACCTTGTAGGTATAAACAAGGTAAAACACCGGTGGCTTGGCACGGCTACTGTGCGCAATGCCTTGACAGAGTTGGCATGTGCCACTGACCATGATCTCAAAGTTTACCAAATACCTTAAACGGCTATGAATCATAACACGTGTTAGCCACGGTCAGAGTGTCCAAGCACAGTGCAGATATACTGAGTATGACCTTGCAGGTACAAACAAGGTAGAATACTGGTGGCTAAGTGTGGCTATTGTGTGCAATGCCTCGACAAATATGGCGTGTGCCACTGACCATGACCACAAATGTATCCAATTGACTTTAACTTCTATTGATCATAACACGAGTCAGCCACGGTCAGAGTGTTCATTTACAGTGCAGATGTACTAGGCATGATCTTGCATGTTCAAACAAGGTAGAATGCTGGTGGCTCGGTGTGGATATTGTGTGCAATGCCTTGACAAAGCTGGCATGTGCCACTGACCATGACCACAAATATATCCAAGTGACTTTTATTTCTATTGATCATAACACGAGTCAGCCACAGTCAGAGTGTCCAATCCCTGTGCGATGTACTAGGCATGATCTTGCAGGTGCAAACAAGGTAGAATACCGGTGGCTCGGTGTGACAATTGTGCGCAATGCCTTGACAAAGTTGGCATGTGCCTTTGACCCTGACCACAAATGTATCCAAGTCACTTTTACTTATAGTGATCATAACACGAGTCAGCCATGGTTAGATTGTCCAATCACAGTGCAGATGTACTAGACATGATCTTGTAGGTACAAACAAGGTAGAATACTGGTGGCTCGGTCTGGATATTGTGCGCAATGCCTTGAAAATGTTTGCATGTGCCTCTGACAATGACCGCAGAGTTTACCAAGTGACTTTAACTTATATGAATTATAACACGAGTCAGCCACGGTCAGAGTACCCAATTACAGTGCACATCTAATATGCATGACCTTGCAGGTATAAATAGGGAAAAAAAACTGGTGGCTTGGCACGGCTATTGTGCGCAATGCCTTGACAAAGTTGGCATGTGCCACTGACCATGACCACAACGTTTACCAAGTACATGGAACGGCTATGAATCATAACACGAGTCAGCCACGGTCTGAGTGTCCAATCACAGTGCAGATGTACTAGGCATGATCTTGCATGTGTAAACAAGGTATAATACTGGTGGCTTGGTGTGGCTATTGTATGCAATGCCTTGACAAAGTTGGCATGTGCCACTGACCATGACCACAAAGTTTACCAAGTGACTTTAACTTCTACGAATCGTAACACGAGTCAGCAACAGTCAGAGTGCCCAATTACAGTGCAAATGTACTATGCACGATCGTTCAGGTGCAAACAAGGTAGAATAGTGGTTACATGGTGTGGGTATTGTGCGCAATGCCTTGAAAACGTTGGCATGTGCCACTGACCATTACCACAAAGCTTACAAAGTGACTTGAACTTCTAAGACTCGTAACATGAGTCAGCCACAGTCAGAGTGCCCAATCACAGTGCACATCTAATATGCATGACCTTGCAGGTATAAACAAGGTAAACAACCGGTGGCTTGGCACGGCTTTTGTGCGCAATGCCCAGACAAAGTTGGCATGTGCCACTGACCATGACCACAAAGTTTACCAAGTACCTTAAGCGGCTATGAATCATTACTCAAGTCAGCCACGGTCAGTGTGTCCAATCACAGTGCAAATATAATTGGTATTACCTTGCAGGTATAAACAAGGTAGAATACAGGTGGCTTGGTGTGGCTATTGTGCGCAATGTCTTGACAAAGTTGGCATGTGCCACTGACCATGACCACAAATGTATCCAAGTGACTTTTATTTCTATTTATCATAATACGAGTCAGCCACGGTCAGAGTGTCCAATCACAGTGCAAATGTACTAGGCATTATCTTGCAGGTGCAAACAAGGTAGAATACTGCCGGCCCGGTGTGGCTATTTTGCGCAATGCCTTGACAATGTTGGCATGTGCCACTGACCATGACCACAACGTTTTCCAAGTGACTTCAACTTCTACGAATCGTAACATGAGTCAGCCACGGTTAGAGTGCCCAGTCACAGTGCACATCTAATATGCATGACCTTATAGGTATAAGCAAGGTAAAAAACCGGTGGCTTGGCACGGCTATTGTGCGCAATGCCTTGACAATGTTGGCATGTTCCACTGACCATGACCACAAAGTATACCAAGTACCTCACACAGCTATGAATCATAACACGATTCAGCCACGGTCAGAGTGTCCAATCACAGTGCAGATGAACTTAGCATGACGTTGCAGGTACAAACATGGTAGACTACGGGTGGCTCGGTGTGGCTACTGTGCGCAATGCCTTGACAAAGTTGGCATGTGCCAATGACCATGACCACAAATGTATCCAAGTGACTTATTATTATATTGATCATAACTTTAGTCAGCCAAGGTCAGAGTGTCCAATCACAGTGCAGATGTACTAGGCATGATCTTGCAGATATTAAAAATATAGAATACTGGTGGCTCGGTGTGGCTACTGTGCGCAATGCCTTGACAAAGTTGACATGTTCCACTGACCATGGCCACAAATGTATCCAGGTGACTTTTACTTCTATTGATCATAACACGAGACAGCCACGGTCAGAGTGTCCAATCAAAGTGAAGATGTACTATGCATGATCTTGCAGGTGCAAACAAGGTAGAATACTGTTGGCTTGGCACGGCTTTTGTGTGCAATGCCTTGCCAAAATTGGCATGTGCCACTGACCATGACCACAAAGTTTACCAAGTGACTTTAACTTATACGAATAGTAACACGATTCAGCTAAAGTCAGAGTGCCCAATCATAGTTCAGATGTACTAGGCATGACCTTGTAGGTATAAACAAGGTAAAACACTGGTGGCCTGGCACAGCTATTGTGCGCAATGCCTTGACAAAGTTGGCATGTGCCACTGACCATGACCATAAAGTTTACCAAGTACCTTAAACGGCTATGAATAATAGCATGAGTCAGCCACGGTTAGAGTGTCCAATCACAGTGGAGATATACTGGGCATGACCTTGCAGGTACAAACAAGGTATAATACTGGTGGCTCGGTGTGGCTATTGTGCACAATGCCCTGACAAGTTGGCATGTGCCACTGACCATGACCACGGATGTATCCAACTGACTTTTAGTTCTATTGATCATAACACGAATCAGCCACGGTCAGAGTGTCCAATCAAAGTGCAGATGTACTAGGCATGATCTTGCAGGCTCAAACAAGGTAGAATGCTGGTGGCTCAGTGTGGCTTTTTTGTGCAATGCCTTGACAAAGTTGGCATGTGCCACTGACCATAACCACAAATACATCTAAGTGAATTTTACTTCTATTGATCATAACACGAGTCAGCCACGGTCAGAGTGTCCAATGACTGTGCAGATGTACTAGGTTTGATCTTGCAGGTGCAAACAGGGTAGAATACTGGTTGCTCGGTGTGGCTATTGCGCGCAAGGCCTTGACAAAGTTGGCATGTGCCACTGCCCATGACCACAAAGTTTACCTAGTGATTTTGATTTATACGAATCGTAACACGAGTCAGCCACAGTCAGAGTGCCCAATCACAGTGCACATCTAACATGCATGACCGTGTAGGTATAAACAAGGTAAAAAACTGGAGGCTTGGCACGGCTATTGTACGCCATGCCTTGACAAAGTTGGCATGTGCCACTGACCATGACCACAAAGGTTACCAATTACCTTAAATGGCTATGAATCAGAACACGGGTCAGCCACGTTCAGAGTGTCCAATCCCAGTGCAGATATACTGGGCATGACCTTGCAGGTGTAAACAAGGTGGAATACTGGTGGCTCGGTGGGGTTATTCAGCGCAACGCCTTATCAAAGTTGGCATGTGCCACTGACCATGACCACAAATGTATCCACGTAACCTTTACTTCTATTGATCGTAACACGAGTCAGCCACGGTCAGAGTGCCCAATCATAATGCACATCTTATATGCATGACCTTGCAGATATAAACAAGGCAAAAAACCGCTGGCTTGGCAAGGCTATTTTGCGCATTGCCTTGACAAAGTTGGCATGTGGCACTGACCATGACCACAAATGTATCCAAATGACCTTTACTTCTATTGATCATAACACGAGTCAGACACCATCAAAGTATCCAGTCACGCTATAGATATATTAGGCATGATCTTGCAGGTGCAAACAAGGTAGAATACTGGTGGCTCGGAGTGGCTATTGTACACAATGCCTTAAAAATTTGGCATGTGCCACTGACCATGACCACAAAGTTTACCAAGTTACTTTAACTTCTACGAATCGTAACACGAGTCAGCAATAGTCAGAGTGCCCAATCACAGTGCAGATGTACTATGCAAGATCTTTCAGGTGCAAACAAGGTAGAATAGTGGTGGCTTGGTGTGGCTATTGTGCGCAATGCCTTGAAAAAGTTGGCATGTGCCACTGACCACGACCACAAAGCTTACCAAGTGACTTTAACTTGTAAGAATCGCAACACGAGTCAGCCACAGTCAGAGTGCCCAGTCACAGTGCACATCTAATATGCATGACCTTGCAGGCATAAACAAGGTAAAAAACTGGTGGCTTGGCACGGCTATTGTGCGCAATGCCTTGACAACGTTGGAATGTGCCACTGACCATGACCACAACATTTACCAAGTACATTAAACGGCTATGAATCATAACACGAGTCAGCCACAGTCAGAGTGTCCAATCACAGTGCAAATATACTAGGCATGACCTTGCAGGTATAAACAAGGTAGAATACAGGTGGCTTGGTGTGGCTATTGTGTGTAATGTCTTGACAAAGTTGGCGTGTGCCACTGACCATGACCACAAATGTATCCAAGTGACTTTTACTTTTATTGATCATAACACGAGTCAGCCATAGTCAGAGTGTCCACTCCCAGTGCAAATGTACTAGGCATGATCTTGCAGGTGCAAACAAGGTAGAATACTAGTGGCTCAGTGTGGCTATTGTGCGAAATGCCTGGACAAAGTTGGCATGTGCCACTGACCATGACCACAGATGTATCAAACTGACTTTTACTTCTATTGATCATAAGACGAGTCAACCACGGTCAGAGTGTCTAATCACAGTGCAGATGTACTAGGATTGATCTTGCAGGTCCAAACAAGGTAGAATGCTGGTGGCTCAGTGTGGCTATTATGTGCAATGCCTTGACAAAGCTGGCATGTGCCATTGCCCATGACCACAAAGTTTACCAAGAGACATTTACTTCTATTGATCATGACACGAGTCAGCCACGGTCAGAGTGTCCAATCACTGTGCAGATGTACTAGGAATGATCTTGCAGGTGAAAACAAGGTAGAATACTGGTGGCTTGGTGTGGCTATTGTACGCCATGCCTTGACAAAGTTGGCATGTGCCACAGACCATGACCAGAAAGAATACCAAGTACCTTAAATGGCTATGAATCATAACACGAGTCAGCCACGTTCAGAGTGTCCAATCACAGTGCAGATATACTGGGCATGACCTTGCAGGTATAAATAAGGTAGAATACTGGTGGCTCGGTGTGGCTATTCTGCGCAATGCCTTATCAAAGTTGGCATGTGCCACTGACCATGACCACAAATGTATCCAAGTGACTGTTAATTATATTGATCGTAACACGAGTCAGCCACGGTCAGAGTGCCCCATCACGGTGCACATCTAATATGCATGACCTTTCAGGTATAAACAAGGTAAAACACCGGTGGCTTGGTACGGCTATTGTGCGCAATGCCTTGACAAATTTGTCATGTGTCACTAACCATGACCACGAAGTTTACCAAGTGACTTTAACTTATACAAATCGTAACATGAGTCAGCCACAGTTAGAGTGCCCAATCATAGTGCACATCTTAAATGCATGACCTTGCGGATATAAACAAGGTGAAAAACCGGTGGCTTGGCACGGCTATTGTGCGCAATGCCTTGACAAAGTTGGCATGTGCCACTGACCATGACCACAAATGTTTCCAAGTGACTTTTACTTCTATTGATCATAACACGAGTCAGCCACGGTCAGAGTGTCCAATCACACTGCAGGTGTACTAGGCATGATCTTGCAGGTGCAAACAAGGTAGAATAATGGTGGCTCGGTGTGCCTGTTGTGCACAATGCCTTTACAACGTTGGCATGTGCCACTGACCATGACCACAAATGTATCAAAGTGACTCTTACTTCTATTGATCATAACACGAGTCAGCCACGGTCAGAGTGTCCAATCACAGTGCAGATATACTAGGCATGATCTTACAGGTATAAACAAGGTAGAATACGGGTGGCTCGGTGTGGCTATTGTGTGCAATGCCTTGACAAAGTGCCACTGACCATGACCACAAAGGTATCCAAGTGACTCTTACTTATATTGAACTACATGAGTCAGCCACGGTCAGAGTGTCCAATCACAGTGCATATATACTGGGCATGACCTTACAGGTATGTAAAAGGTAGAATACTGGTGGCTTGGTGTGGCTATTGTGCGGAATGCCTTGACGAAGTTGGCAAGTGCCACTGACCATGACCACAAAGTTCACCAAGTACCTTAAACGACTATGAATCATAACACGAGTCTGTCAGAAGATTGCAAGTGCTTCCGTAGAATGGACGGGGCCGTGGAGACAAGCGTTTCAATGGTGGACAGAATCACGAGCAGAGGCGAAGCGGAAACGGTGAAAGAAGGTCGGAACAGAAGCGGATGATGAACCAGGTTGATAAGGAGAGGCCTGGGCGCAACACCAAAGGTGCGAGCGCTGAGATCTTTGCAGGAAGGGATTGGACGCAACACTTTGAAGGAAGGACAAAGCTTCCTTGAAGGTGCGGGCGTTGCTGACGTATGAGTGACGTTTAGCAGAAGTGAGAGGGCGCAGTGCGGGAGCACGGGCTCTGAGTTGAGATTGAAGGCAAGAGGGACTGGAGGCGGCCCAAAGGGCGAGCCTGAAGGAGAATCCAATGGATTGAGTATTCAAATGAATACATGGACTTTAAATAGCTACTTCTAGACTAGCACGCTTCGGTGAGCGGGCACAAGATTAAAGTGGCGTCTCGGGCAAGAGAGAGAGGAGGAGCGCCTCGAGACCATGACTTGGCTTTGCTAGCCGTACGCACAGAGGAGTGACGTGCGCAGGATCAATCTCCGACGGTGTGTGCGCCTTGACCTTTGTAGTATAAGACCGTTGGTTTGGTAGTGGTGAGGTTTCGCACGATTGTCGGTCGTGAGACCGTTTGGTCTTCGGTAGTATACCTCCAGAGATGAACCTACACAGTCACTCTTTATTTTCTTGATGGTTGCACCCCTTGAAGCGATCTCTGAGATAATATCTGACACCCCCCTTAGATCGGGAGAGGGGTGCAAGCCGTCAATGGTAGGCCGGGGAGTCCTGCTTTTGTGGGGGCACAGCACAGAGAAAGCTTGGGAGGTTTTGGAGGCGGTGGACGCCTCAGCACCAGGTTGTAGAGGGAGGAGAGGAAACCTGGGTGATGCAGCATGTTGTGAGCAGAGTCAGCGAGTGAAGTGGTAGAAGGTTCAGTAGAAGGGGAGAAGGCAGAGGTTTTCAGTAGTGCGTCAGGGAGTTTAATAGGGTTCTGGCAAGGCAGTGTGGGCTTGCAGTAGGAAGCAGATTGGTTCCGATCACATACCCACATGGTTCTTAGACTTCCGCCGTACTTGGGTCTGCGCAGGTTGTGGGCGGTGACAACTCTGCAGAGGCAGGCAGTCCAGATCTGCGAGGTCATGTAATGCGTTTGCATGAAGCGGTCTGCTTCCTTCAATAGGCGGTTGACGAGGAGTTTACCATGGGCGGGGGCTGTGGTTAGCAGTGTTCTGTGGGTCATGCAGTAGTATGTGAGAAAGGTGTGAAGTGGTGCATGAGCAGTGTTGGAGATGATGAGACGGGGAGGTCTTTCAAAGTGCTTGGTCTGTTGTCAGAGCCAGTCCCTGAGTGCCAGGACTGCTTCACCAAGGGTGCGGAGAGAGAGAGAACAGTGTAGTGCTGTGAGAACTGATCATGAAGGAAGAGGAAGTGATTTTGGCGGGCAGTAGAGTATGAGGATGTAGGTGGAATGAGGGCGATGTGCAGATAGTCAAAGCTGCAGATAGAGGCGTGAGAGGAGAGAGGAGAAGAGGGGGACACGGTGTATATCTTAAGACCATACTCCTCATATCCAATCTCAGTCACAGACTCGACTACTCCTAACATAACAGTATTGTTAGGAGCAGGATTGGCAGTAGCAGGGATGGAAGGAGATGGAGGAGCTTCCACGTTGTTGGCTGGGGTTGAACGCCAGCTTGAGCTTCCCATCTGGTTCTAGTAGCGCTGACGGCGCTCTTCCGCCCAGTTGGGTTGATCGCCATAGGACTTGCCGGGGTTCTGGTCCAGCCATTCGTCGGTGGCGCGGTGATTGTAGACGTGCGGCAAGTGGTTGCGGCGGCTACACTTGGTCCCTTTGAGCGGACCGTGGCGGATGGTGTAGGAGCAGGCGGGGAAGCGGTTGATCATGCGGCTGTCAGTAGTTGCGGCCATGGTTTCGAAGGCATTGGTGGCGATGGTGGTCTTGCGTGCTTGCTTGGCAGTGTAGTCCGGTTCTGCGGCCACGAGCTTGGGGCTGATGACGGCGATGGTCAGTTGGTCAACAGGCAGTTGCAGCATAATTTGACGAATGATATCATACTGACCTGGGAGGCGAGAGATGATGCCGGTGCAAACGACAGCAGGAGGGAGGTCAATTTTCATTTCCTTGAGGTCACGAGTAATGGTGGTGACGGCTGCGATGCAGCTGCCCATGTTGGTGTGGGCGGCGAAGGGCACGGAGAACAGCAACATGATTTTGATGCCACGGGCAGTGGAGGTGTTGTTGCTGAAGCGGTCTTCGAGGACCTTCCAGACCTCATGGGTCTTGGAACCGAGGGTGCGAATGTCTTCATGAAGATCAAGAGAGGAGGTGGTCATGATTGTCATGAGGGCGGTGCTGTTGGCAACTTCCCAAGAGGCATGAGAGGTGGTGGATGCAGAGACGGCTCCAACGGGAGCGGAAGACGATGATGAACTTTGACCAGGGTTTGACACAGACCCCCGGAAGGGTTGTTCCCTGATGTGGCGGCAGTTGAGGCAGATGCGGTAGAGCCGGCGGCGACAGGTGGTTCAACTCTAGTGTCAGTGTTGGTGAGGAGGTGACTGAGGGTGACTCCCTCAACCTTCCGAGTCCCAAAGAAGAGTGACACCGAGTAGCTCCACAGCTTGTAGTTGCTGGTCCCGTCGGGCTTCACAGTGTGCTTGGGGAGACCAGAGAGAGTGAGGACGGAGGCCATGATGCAGATGACGTGGAGGCACTGATGAAGTGAGGAGCGGCGGCTCGGGACAGCAGTGTGAGGCAGCAACACGATTAGGGGACGGCTGCTGGTGAGGAGGAAGAGCAACTGAAACAAGCGGCAGCGTGAAACACTGCTGTGGAGTAAGATGAAAAGGGTGCTGTGAGAGAACCACGTGCCCGGTCGGCAGAGGTGATGGAGGAGCGGAAAAGCTGCTGCTGATGCGGAGGAGTGAGCGCAGGGACGGAACCTCGTGTGCGATCGGCAGAGGTGATGGAGGAGCGGAAAAGCTGCTCCTGATGCCGAGGAGTGAGCGCAGAGGCGGAACATCGTGCGCGAAATCACCAAGAGGACCTGGAGTGGTGCTCCCACAACACCTTAGTCAGAAGAAGCGCTGCCACTGCTGTTGTTCTAAAGACCACAGTTCTTCGAGGCGGAGGAGTTTGACAAGAGTGGGTGCGGTCGATGGCGGCGAGCACGACGGAGCCAAAGGTGTTACTTGAGATCTGATACCATGTAAGAAGATTGCAAGTGCTGCCGTTGGGTGGACGCGGTCGTGGAGACGACCGTTTAAATGGTGGACAGAAGCACGAGCAGAGGCAAAGCGGAAACGGCGAAAGAAGGTTGGAACGGAAGCGGATGATGAAACAGGATGATAAGGAGAGGCCTGGGCGCAGCACCAAAGGTGCGAGCGCTGAGATCTTTGCAGGAAGCGAGTGGACGCAACACTTTGAAGGAAGGACAAAGTTTCCTTGAAGGTACGGGTGTTGCTGACGTATGAGTGACATTTAGCAGAAGTGAGAGGGCGCAGTGCGGGAGCATGGGCGCTGAGCTGAGATTGAAGGCAAGAGGGACTGGAGGCGGCCCAAAGGGCGAGTCTGAAGGAGAATCCAATGGATTGATTATTCAAATGAATACAAGGACTATAAATAACTACTTCTAGACTAGCGCGCTTTGGTGAGTGGGCACAAGAGTAAAGTTGCGACTCGGGCAAGAGAAAGAGGAGGAGCGCCTCGAGACCATGATTCGGCTTTGCTAGCCGTACTCATAGAGGAGTGACGTGCGCAGGATCAATCTCCGACGGTGTGTGCGCCTTGACCTTTGTAGTATAAGACCGTTGGTTTGGTAGTGGTGAGGTTTCGCACGATTGTCGGTCGTGAGACCGTTTGGTCTTCGGTAGTGTACCTCCAGAGATGAACCTACAC
>SZWC01000259.1:34670-51964 GCA_023375785.1 Penium margaritaceum | reverse complement strand
AATACATGGACTTTAAATAGCTACTTCTAGACTAGCACGCTTCGGTGAGCGGGCACAAGATTAAAGTGGCGTCTCGGGCAAGAGAGAGAGGAGGAGCGCCTCGAGACCATGATTCGGCTTTGCTAGCCGTACTCATAGAGGAGTGACGTGCGCAGGATCAATCTCCGACGGTGTGTGCGCCTTGACCTTTGTAGTATAAGACCGTTGGTTTGGTAGTGGTGAGGTTTCGCACGATTGTCGGTCGTGAGACCGTTTGGTCTTCGGTAGTGTACCTCCAGAGATGAACCTACACAGTCACTCTTTATTTTCTTGATGGTTGCACCCCTTGAGGTAGAATACTGGGGTTCGGTTTGGCTATTCCTCGCAATGCCTTATCAAAGTTGGCATGTACCACTAACCATGACCACAAATGTATCCAAGTGACTGTTACTTTTATTGATCGTAACACGTGTCAGCCACGGTCAGAGTTCCCACTCACAGTGCACATCTAATGTGCATGACCTTTCACGTATAAACAAGGTAAAACACCGGTGGCTTGGTACGGCTATTGTGCGCAATGCCTTGAAAAAATTGGCATGTGTCACTGACCATGACCACAAAGTTTACCAAGTGACTTTAAATTCTACGAATCGTAACATGAGTCAGCCACAGTCAGAGTGCCCAATCATAGTGCACATCCTATATGCATGACCTTCCAGATATAAACAAGGTAAAAAACCGGTGGCTTGGCACGGCTATTGTGCGTAATGCCTTGACAAACTTGGCATGTACCACTGACCATGACCGCAAATGTATCCAAGTGACTTTTACTCCTATTATTCATAACACGAGTCAGCCACGGTCAGAGTGTCCAATCACACTGCAAATGTACTAGGCATGATCTTGCAGGTGCAAACAAGGTAGAATACTGGTGGCTCGGTGTGCCTGTTGTGTGCAATGCCTTGACAAAGTTGGCATGTGCCACTGACCATGACCACAAATGTATCCAAGTGATTTTTACTTCTATTGATCATAACACAAGTCAGCCACGGTCAGAGTATCCAAACACAGTGCAGATATACTGGGCATGACCTTACAGGTATAAACAAGGTAGAAAATGGGTGGCTCAGTGTAACTACTGTGCGCAATGCCTTGGCAAAGTTGGCATGTGCCACAGACCATGACCACAAAAGTATCCAATTGACTTTTACTTCTATTGATCATAACAGGAGTCAGCCACGGACAGACTGTCCAATCAGAGTGCAGATGTACTAGGCATAATATTGCAGGTATAAACAAGGTAAAATACTGGTGCCTCGCTGTGGCTATTGTGCGCAATATCTTGACTAAGTTGGCATGTGCCACTGACCATGACCACAAATGTATCCAAGTGACTTTTACTTCTATCAAACTACATGAGTCAGCCACGGTCAGAGTGTCCAATTACAGTGCAGATATACTGGGCATGACCTTACAGGTATAAAAAGGGTAGAATACTGGTGGCTCGGTGTGGCTATTGTGCGCGATGCCTTGACGAATTTGGCAAGTGCCACTGACCATGACCACAAAGTTCACCAAGTACCTTAAACGGCCATGAATCATATCACGAGTCCGCCACGGTCAGAGTGTCCAATCACAGTGCAAATATACTGGGCATGACCTTCCAGGTTTAAACAAGGTAAAATACTGGTGGCTCGGTGTGGCTATTGTGCGCAATGCCTTGACAAAGTTGGCATGTGCCACTGACCATGACCACAAATGTATCCAAGAGACTTTTACGTCTACCAATCGTAACTTGAGTCAGCCACAGTCAGAGTGCCCAATCACAGTGCAGATGTACTAGGCATGACCTTGCAGGTATAGAAAAGGTAAACAACCGGTGGCTTGGCACGGCTATTGTACGCAATGCCTTGACAAAGTCGGCATGTGCCACTGACCATGACCACAAAGTTTACCATGTACCCTAAACGGATATGAATAATTGCAAGAGTCAGCCACGGTCACAGTATCCAATCACAGTGCAGATATACTGAGCATGACCTTGTCAGTACAGACAGCATAGAATACTGGTGGCTTGCTATGGCTATTGTGCGCAATGCCTTGACAAAGTTGGCATGTGCCACTGACCATGACCACAAATGTATCCAAGTGTCTTTTACTTCTATCGATCATAACACGAGTCAGCCACGGTCAGAGTGTCCAAACACAGTGCAGATATACTAGACATGACCTTGCAGATATCAACAAGGTAGAATACTGGTGGCTCGGTGTGGCTATTGTGCGCAATGCCTTGACAAAGTTGGCATGTGCCACTGACCATGACCACAAAGTTTACCAAGTACATTAAACGGCTATGAATCATAACACGAGTCAGCCACGGTCAGAGTGTCCAAACACAGTGCAGATATACTAGACATGACCTTGCAGATATCAACAAGGTAGAATACTGGTGGCTCGGTGTGGCTATTGTGCGCAATGCCTTGACAAAGTTGGCATGTGCCACTGACCATGACCACAAAGTTTACCAAGTACATTAAACGGCTATGAATCATAACACGAGTCAGCCACGGTCAGAGTGTCCGATCACAATGCAGACGTACTAGGCATGATATTGCAGGTAAAAACAAGGTAGAATACTGGTGGCTCGGTGTGGCTATTGTGCGCAATGCCTTGAAAAAGTTGACATGTGCCACTGACCATGACCACAAATGTATCCAAGTGACTTTTACTTCTATTGATCATAACAGGAGTCAGCCACGGTCAGAGTGTCCAATCACAGTGCATTTGTACTAGGCATGATCTTGCAGGGAAAAATAAGGTATAATACTGGTGGCTCGGTGTGGCTATTGTGCGCAATGCCTTGACAAAGTTGGCTTGTGCCACTGACCATGACCACAAATGTATCCAAGTGACTTTTACTTCTATTGATCATAACACAAGTCAGCCACGGTCAAAGTGTCCAATCACAGTGCAGATGTACGAGGCATGATCTTGCAGGTGCAAAGAAGGTAGAATACCCTGGCTCGGTATGGTTATTATGCACAATGCCTTGAGAAAGTTGGCATGTGCCACTGACCATGACCACAAAGTTTACCAAGTGACTATAACTTCTACGAATCGTAACATAATTCAGCCACAGTCAGATTGCCCAATCACAGTGAACATCTAATATGCATGACATTTGCAAGAACAAACAATGTAAACCGGTTGCTTGGTACGGCTATTGTGTTAAATGCCTTGACAATGTTGGCATGTGCCACTGACCATGACCACAAATTTTACAAAGTATCTTAAACGGCTATGAATCATAACACAAGTCAGCCACGACCAGAGTGTCCAATCACAGTGTAAATATACTGGGCATGACCTTGCAGGTATAAATAAGGTAGAATACCGGTGGCTCGGTGTGGCTATTTTGCGCAATGCCTTGACAAAGTTGGCATGTTCCACTGACCATGACCACAAATGTATCCGAGTGACTTTTTCCTCTATTGATCATAACATGAGTTAGACACGGTCAGAGTGTCCAATCACAGTGCAGATGTACTAGGCATAATCATACAGGTACAAAAAGGGTAGAGTACTGGTGGCTCGGTGTGGCTATTGTGCACAATTCCTTGACAAAGCTGGCGTGTGCCACTGACCATGACCTCAAATGTATCCAATTGACTTTTACTTCTATTGATCAAACCACAAGTCAGCCACGGTCAGAGTGTCCAATCACAGTGCAGATGTACTAGGCATGATCTTACAGGAACAAACAAGGTATAATATTTGTGGCTTAGTGTGGCTATTGTGCGCAATGCCTTGACAAAGTTGGCATGTGCCACTGACCATGACCACAAAGTTTACCAAGTGACTGTAACTTCTACGAATCGTAACACGAGTCAGTCACAGTCAGAGTGCCCAATCACAGTGCACATCTAATATACATGACCTTGCAGGTATAAACAAGGTAAACCGGTGGCTTGGCACGGCTATTGTGCGCAATGCCTTGACAATATTGGCATGTGACACTGACCATGACCACAAAGTTTACCAGGTATCTTAAACGGCTTTGAATTATAACATGAGTCAGCCACGGTCAGAGTGTCCAATCAGAGTGCAGATATACTGGGCATGACCTTACAGGCATAAATAAGGTAGAATACTGGTGGCTCGGTGTGGCTATTGTGCGCAATGCCTTGACAAAGTTGGCATGTTTCACTGACCATGACCACAAATGTATCAAAGTGACTTCTACTTCTATTGATCATAACACGAGTGAGCCACGGTCACAGTGTCCAATCATAGTGCAGATGTACTAGGCATAATCTTGCAGGTACAAACAAGGTAGACTACTAGTGCTTCGGTGTGGCTATTGTGCGCAATGCCTTGACAAAGTTGACATGTGCCACTGACCATGACTACAAATGTATCCAAGTGACTTTTACCTCTATTGATCATAACACGAGTCAGCCATGGTCAGAGTGTCCACGTGTAGTGCAGATGTACTCGACATGATCTTACAGGTGCAAACAAGGTTGAATACTAGTGGCTCGGTGTGGCTATTGTGCGCAATGCCTTGAAAAATTGGCATGTTTCACTGACCATGACCACAAAGTTTATCAAGTGACTTTAACTTCTACGAATTGTAACACGAGTCAGCCACGGTCAGAGTGCCCAATCACAGTGCACAAATAATATGCATGACCTTGCAGGTATAAACAAGGTAAAAAACTGGTGGCTTGGCACGGCAAGTGTGCGCAATGTCTTGACAAAGTTGGCATGTGCCACTGACCATGACCACTAAGCTTACCAAGTACCTTAAACGGCTATGAATCATAAGAAGAGTCAGCCACGGTCAGGGTGTCCAATCATAGTGCAGATATAATGGGCATGACCTTGCAGGTATAAACAAGGTAGAATACTGGTGGCTCGGTGTGGCTATTGTGCGTAATGCCTTGACAAAGTTGGAATGTGCCACTGACCATGACCACAAAGTCTACCAAGTGACTTTAACTTATACGAATCGTAACACGAGTCAGCCACGGTCAGGGTGCCCAATCACAATGCACATCTTATATGCATGACCTTGCAGGTATAACAAAGGTAAATAAACTGGTGGCTTGGCACGGCTAACTTGCGCAATGCCTTGACAAATTTGGCATGTGCCACTGACCATGACCACAACGTTTACCAAGTACCTTAAACGGCTATGAATCATAACATGAGTCAGCCACGGTCAGAGTGTCCAATCACAGTGCAAATTTACTAGGCATGATCTTACATGTATAAACAAGGTAGAATACTGGTGGCTCAATGTGGCTATTGCGCACAATGCCTTGACAAAATTCGCACGTGCCACTGACCATGACCACAAATGTATCCAAGTGACGTTTACTTCTATTGATCAGAACACAAGTCAGCCACGGTCAGAGTGGTCAATCACAGTGCAGATGTAGTATGCATCATCGTGCAGGTTCATGGTCAGTGGAACATACGAACTTTGTCAAGGCATTGCGCACAATAGCCACACGGAGCCACCAGTATTCTACCATCTTTATACCTGTTAGGTTATGTCCAGTATATATGCACTGTGATTGGGCACTATGATCGTGGCTGACTCGTGTTATGATTCATAGCCGTTTCAGGTACTTGGTAAAGTTTGTGGTCATGGTCAGTGGCACATGCCACCTTTGTCAAGGCATTGCGCACAATAGCCGTGCCAAGCCACCGGTTTTTTACCTTGTTTGTACTTGCAAGGTCATGCATATTAGATGTGCGCATTGATTGGGAACTCTGACCGTGGCTGACTCGTGCTATGATTCACAGAAGTTAAAGTCACTTGGTAAACTATGTGGTCATGATCAGTGGCACATGCCAACTTTGTCAAGGCATTGTGCACAATGGCCACATGGAGCCGCCAGTATTCTACCTTGTTTGCACCTGCAAGATCATGCCTAGTACATCTGCACCGTGATTGGACACTCTGACCGTGGCTGACTCGTGTTATGATCGATATAAGTAAAAGTCACTTGGATATATTTGTGGTCGTGGTCAGTGGCACATGGTAACTTTGTCAAGGCATTGCGCACAATAGCCAAACCGAGCCACCAGTATCTTACCTTGTTCATACCTGTAAGGTCATGTCCAGTATGTATGCACTGTGATTGGACACTCTGACCTTGGCTAACTCGTGTTATGATTCATAGCCGTTAAAGGTACTTGGTAAACTTTGTGGTCGTGGCAGTGGCACATGCCAACTTTGCTTTGCGCACAATAGCCGTGCCAATCCACCGGTTTTTTACCTTGTTTATACCTGCAAGGTCGTGCATATTATATGTACGCTGTGATTGGGCACTCTGACCATGGCTGACTCGTGTTACGATTCGTAGAAGTTAAAGTCACGTGGTAAACGTTGTGCTCATGGTCAGTGGCACATGCCAACTTTGTCAAGGTATTGCGCAAAATAGCCACATCGAGCCACCAGTATTCTACCTTTTTTTAACCTGCAAGATCATGCCTACTACATCTGCACCGTGATTACACACTCTAACCGCGGCTGACTTGTGTTATGATCAATAGAAGAAAAAGTCACTTGGATACATTTGTGGTCACGGTCAGTGGCACATGCCAACTTTGTCAAGGCATTGCGCACAATAGCCAAACTGAGCCACCGGTATTCTACCTTGTTTGCACCTGCACGATCATGCCTAGTACACCTGCACTGTGATTGGACACTCTGACCGTGGCTGACTCGTGTTATGATCAATATAAGTAAACGTCACTTGGATATATTTGTGGTCATGGTCAGTGGCACATGCCAACTTTGACAAGGCATTGCGCACAATAGCCACACCGAGCCACCAGTATCTTACCTTGTTCATACCTGTAAGGTCATGTCCAGTATATATGCACTGTGATTGGACACTCTGACCGTGGCTGACTCGTGTTATGATCCATAGCCGTTAAAGGTACTTGGTAGACTTTGTGATCATCGCAGTGGCACATGCCAACTTTGTCAAGGCATTGCGCACAATAGCCGTGCCAATCCACCGGTTGTTTACCTTGTTTATACTTGCAAGGTCGTGCATATTATATGTGCACTGTGATTGGGCACTCTGACAGTGGCTGACTCGTGTTACGGTTCGTAGAAGTTAAAGTCACGTGGTAAACGTTTTGCTCATGGTCAGTGGCACATGCCAACTTTGTCAAGGCATTGCGCAAAATAGCCACACCAAGCCACCAGAATTCTACCTTTTTTTAACCTGCAAGATCATGCCTACTACATCTGCACTGTGATTGCACACTCTAACCGTGGCTGACTTGTGTTATGATCAATAGAAGTAAAAGTCACTTGGATACATTTGTGGTCACGGTCAGTGGCACATGCCAACTTTGTCAAGGCATTGCGCACAATAGCCAAACTGAGCCACCGGTATTCTACCTTGTTTGCACCTGAACGATCATGCTTAGTACACCTGCACTGTGATTGGACCCTCTGACCGCGGCTGACTCGTGTTATGATCTTTAGAAGTAAAAGTCACTTGGATATATTTGCGGTCATGGTCAGTGGCACATGCCACCTTGGTCAAGGCATTGTGCAGAATAGCCACACCGAGCCACTAGTATTCTACCTTTTTTGTACCTGCAAGATCATGCCTAGTACATCTGCACTGTGCTTGGACACTCTGACCGTGGCTGACTTGTGTCATGATCAATAGAAGTAAGAGTTCAGTGGCACATGCCAACGTTTTCAAGGAATTGCGCACACTAGCCACACCGAGCCACCAGTATTTTGCCTTGCTTATACCTGCAAGGTCATGCCCAGTATATCTGCACTGTGATTGGACACTCTGACCGTGGCTGACTCGTGTTATGATTCATAGCCGTTAAATGTACTTGGTAAACGTTGTGGTCATGGTGAGTGGCACAGGCCAACTTTGTCAAGGCATTGCGCACAATAGCCGTGCCAAGCCACTGTTTTTTACCTTGTTTATACCTGCAAGGTCATTCATATTAGAAGTACGCTTTGATTGGGCACTCTGATCGTGGCTGACTCTTTGTATGATTCGTAGAAGTTAAACTTACATAGTAAACTCTGTGGTCATGATCAGTGGCACATGCCAACTTTGTCAAGGCATTGCGCACAATAGCCACATGGAGCCACCATTATTCTACCTCTTTTGCACCTGCAAGATCATGCCTGGTACATCTGCACTATGATTGGACACTCTGACCGTGGCTGACTCGTGTTATGATCAATATAAGTAAAAGTCACTTGGATACATTTGTGGTCATGGTCAGTGGCACATGCCAACTTTGTCAAGGCATTGCGCACAATAGCCACATGGAGCCACCATTATTCTACCTCTTTTGCACCTGCAAGATCATGCCTGGTACATCTGCACTATGATTGGACACTCTGACCGTGGCTGACTCGTGTTATGATCAATATAAGTAAAAGTCACTTGGATACATTTGTGGTCATGGTCAGTGGCACATGCCAACTTTCTCAAGGCATTGCGCACAATAGCTACTCCAAGCCACCAGTAATTTACCTTGTTTATACTTGAAAGGTCATGCCTAGTATATCTGCACTGTGACTGGAAAATCTGACCGTGGCTGACACGTGTTATGATTCATAGCCATTAAAGGTACTTGGTAAACTTTGTGGACATGGTCAGTGGCACATGCCAATTTTGTCAATGCATTGCGCACAATAGCCGTGCCAAGCCACCGGTTTTTTTACTTATTTATACCTGCAAGGTCATGCATATTAGATGTGCACTGTGATTGGGCACTCTGGCCGTTGCTGAATCTTGTTACGATTCGTAGAAGTTAAAGTCACTCGGTAAACTTTGTGGTCATGGTCAGTTGCACTGCCAACTTTGTCAAGGCATTGCGCACAATAGCCACACCGAGCCACCAGTATCCTACCTAGTTTACACCTGCAAGATCATGCCTAGTTTATATGCACTGTGATAGGACACTCTGACCGTGGCTGACTCGTGTTATGATCAATAGAAGTAAAAGTCACTTGGATACATTTGTGGTCATGGTCAGTGGCACATGCCAACTTTGTCAAGGCATTGCACACAATAGCCATTCCGAGCCACCTGTAGTCTACCTTGTTTGTACCCATAAGGTCATGCCCAGTATATCTGCACTGATATTGGACACTCTGACCGTGGCTGACTCCTGTTATGATTCATAGCCGTTTAAATTATTTGGTAAACTTTGTGGTCATGGCATTGGCACATGCCAACTTTGTCAAGGCATTGCGCACAATAGCCGTGCCAAGCCACCGGTTTTTTACCTTTTTTATACCTGCAAGGTCATGCATACTATATGTACGCTGTGATTGGGCACTCTGATTGAGGCTGACTCGTGTTGCGATTCGTAGAGGTTAAAGTCACTTGGTAAACTTTGTAGTCATGGTCAGTGGCACATGCCAACTTTGTCAAGGCATTGCGCAAAATAGCCACACCGAGCCACCAGTAATATACCTTTTTTAACCTGCAAGATCATGCCTAGTACATCTGCACTGTGATTGGACACTTTGACCATGGCTGACTCGTGTTATGATCAATAGAAGTAAAAGTCACTTGGATACATTTGTGGTCAAGGTCAGTGGCACATGCCAACTTTGTCAAAAAATTGCGCACAATAGCAAAACTGAGCCACCAGTATTATACCTTGTTTGCACCTGCACGATCATGCCTAGTACATCTGCACACTGATTGGATACTTTGACCGTGGCTGACTCATATTACGATTTGAAAAAGATCATGCCTAGTACATCTGCATTGTTATTGGACATTCTGACCGTGGCTGACACATGTTATGATCAGTAGAAGTAAAAGTCACTTGGATACTTTTGTGGTCATGGTCTGTGGCACATGCCAACTTTGTCAAGGCATTGCACACAATAGCCACACCGAGCCACCAGTATTGTACCTTGTTTATACGTGTAAGGTCATGCCCAGTATATCTGCACTGTGATTGGACACTCTGACCAAGACTGACTCGTGTTATGATTCATAGCGGTTTAAGGTACTTTGTAAACTTTGTGGCCATGGTCAGTGGCACATGCCAACCTTGTCAAGGCATTGCGCACAAAAGCCCTGACAAGCCACCGGTTTTTTACCCTGTTTATACCTGCAAGGTCGTGCCTAGTACATCTGGACTGTGATTAGGCACTCTGACTGTGAATAACTCCTGTTACGATTCGTAGAAGTTAAAGTCACATGGTAAACTTTGTCGTCATGGTCAGTGGCACTTGCCAACCTTGTCAAGGCATTGCGCACAATAGTCGTGCAAAGACATCGGTTTTTGACCATGTTTATACCTGCAAGTTCATGCATATTAGATGTGCACTGTGATTGGATACTCTAACCGTGGCTGACTCGTGTTATGGTTCGTAGAGGTTAAAGTCACTTGGTAATCTTTGTGGTCATAGTCAGTGGCACATGCCAACTTTGTCAAGGCATTGCGCATAATAGCCACACCGAGCCACCAGTATTCCACCTTTTTTGCACCTGCAAGATCATTCCTAGTACATCTGCACTGTGATTGGACACTCTGACCTTGGCTAACTCGTGTTATGATCAATAGAAGTAAAATTCAGATGGATACATTTGTGGTCATGGTCAGTGGCACGTGCCAACTTTGTCAAGGCATTGCGCACAATAGCCACACCGAGCCACCAGTATTCTACCTTGTTCATATCTGCAAGGTAATGCGCAATAGATCTGTACTGTGATTGGACACTCTGACCGTGGCTGACTCGTGTTATGAGTCATAGCCGTTTAAGGTACTTGGTAAACTTTGTGGTCATGGTCAGTGGCACATGCCAACTTTGTCAAGGCATTGCGCACAATAGCCACACCGAGCCACCAGTATTCTACCTTGTTCATATCTGCAAGGTAATGCGCAATAGATCTGTACTGTGATTGGACACTCTGACCGTGGCTGACTCGTGTTATGAGTCATAGCCGTTTAAGGTACTTGGTAAACTTTGTGGTCATGGTCAGTGGCACATGCCAACTTTGTCAAGGCATTGCGCACAATAGCCGTGCCAAGCCACTGGATTTTACTCTTGTTTATACCTGCAAGGTTATGCATATTAGATGTGCACTGTGATTGGGCACTCTGACCGTGGCTGACTCGTATTACGATTTGTAGAAGTTAAATTCACTTGGTAACCTTTGTGGTCATGGTCAATGGCACATGCAAACTTCGTCAAGGCATTGCGCACAATAGCCACGACGAGCCACCGGTATTCTACCTTGTTTGCACTTGCAATGTAATGCCTAGTTCATCTGCACTGTGAGTGGACACTCTGACCGTGGCTGACTCGTGTTATGATCAATAGAAGTAAAAGTCACTTAGATACATTTGTGGTCATGGTCAGTGGCACCTGCCAAATTTGTCAAGGCATTGCACACAATAGCCACACCAAGCCACCAGAATACTACCTTGATCATACCTGTAAAGTCATGCCCAATATATCTGCAATGTGATTGGACACTCTGACCGTGGCTGACTTGTGTTATGATTCATAGCCGTTTAAAGTACTTGGCAAACATTGTGGTCATGGTCAGTGGCACATGCCAACTTTGTCAAGGCATTGCGCACAATAGTCGTGCCAAGCCACCGGTTTTTTAACTTGTTTATATTTGCAAGGTCATGCATATTAGATGTGCACAATAATTGGGCATTTTGACCGTGGCTGACTAGTGTTACGATTCGTAGAAGTTAAAGTCACTTGGTAAACTTTGTGGTCATGGTCAGTGGCACATGCCAACTTCGTCAAGGCATTGCACACAATAGCCACGTTGAGCGACCAGTATTCTACCTTGTTTGCACCAGAAAGGTCATTCATAGTATATCTGCACTGTGATTCAACACTCTGACCGTGGATGACTTGTGTTACAGTTCATAGCCGTTTAAGGTACTTGGTAAACTTTGTGGTCATGGTCAGTGGCACATGCCAACTTTGTCAAGGCATTGCGCACAATAGTCGTGCCAAGCCACAATTTTACCTTGTTTATACCTGCAAGGTCATGCCTAGTGCATCTGAACTGTGATTGGGCACTCTGACTGTGGATGACTCCTGTTACAATTCATAGAAGTTAAAGTCACTTGGTAAACTTTGTCGTCATGGTCAGTGGCACATGCCAAACTTGTCAAGGCATTGCGCACAATAGCCGTGCCAAAACACCGGTTTTTTACCCTGTTTATACCTGCAAGGTCATGCATATTAGATGTGCACTGTGATTGGGTACTCCGACCGTGGCTGACTCATGTTATGATTCCTATAGGTTAAAGTCACTTTGTAAACTTTGTGGTCATGGTCAGTGGCACATGCCAACTTTGTCAAGGCATTGCGCACAGTAGCCACACTGAGCCACCAGTATTCGACC
Source organism: Penium margaritaceum (assembly GCA_023375785.1). NCBI lineage: Eukaryota > Viridiplantae > Streptophyta > Zygnematophyceae > Desmidiales > Peniaceae > Penium > Penium margaritaceum. The sequence goes on along the minus strand of SZWC01000259.1, from coordinate 39,575 downwards.
TTTTTTGCACCTGAAAATTCATGCCTAGTACATCTGCACTGTGATTGGACACTCTGGTTGTGGCTGACTCGTGTTATGATCAATAGAAGTAAAAGTCACTTGGATACATTTGTGGTCATGGTCAGTGGCACATGCCAACTTTGTCAAGGCATTGCGCACAGTAGCCACACTGAGCCACCAGTATTCGACCTTTTTTGCACCTGAAAATTCATGCCTAGTACATCTGCACTGTGATTGGACACTCTGGTTGTGGCTGACTCGTGTTATGATCAATAGAAGTAAAAGTCACTTGGATACATTTGTGGTCATGGTCAGTGGCACATGCCAACTTTGTCAAGGCATTGCGCACAATAGCCACACCGAGCCACCAGAATTCTGCCTTGTTCATACCTGCAAGGTCATGCGCAATATCTGTAGTGTGATTGAACACTCTGACCGTGGCTGACTTGTGTTATGATTCATAGCCGTTTAAGGTACTTGGTAAACGTTGTGGTCATGGTCAGTGGCACATGCCAAATTTGTCAAGGCATTGCGCATAATATCCGTACCAAGCCACCGGTTTTTTTAACTTGCTTATATCTGCAATGTCATGCATATTAGTTGTACACAATGATTGGTCACTCTGACCGTGACTGACTCGTGTTACGATTCGTAGAAGTTAGAGTCACGTGGTAAACTTTGTGGTCATGGTCTGTGGCTCATGCCAGCTTTGTCAAGGCATTGCGCACAATAGCCATGCCAAGGCACCGGTTTTTGACCCTGTTTATACCTGTAACGCCATGCCTAGTACATCTGAACTGTGATTGGGCACTCTGACTGTGGCTGACTCGTGTTACGATTCATAGAAGTGAAAGTCACTTGGTAAACTTTGTGGTCATGGTCAGTAGCACATGCCAAATTTGTCAAGGCATTGCACACAATAGCCGTGCCAAGCCACTGGATTTTAAACTTGTGTATACCTGCAAGGTCATGCATATTATATGTGCACTGTGATTGGGCACTCTGACCGTGGCTGACTCGTATTACCCATCGTAGAAGTTAAAGTCACTTGGTAAACTTTGTGGTCATGGTCAGTGGCACATGCCAACTTCGTCAAGGCATTGCGCACAATAGCCACAACGAGCCACCACTATTCTACCTTGTTTGCACCTGCAAAGTCATGCCTAGTTCATCTGCACTGTGAGTGGACACTCTGATCGTGGCCGACTCGTGTTTTGATCAAAAGAAGAAAAATTCACTTGGATACATTTGTGGTCATGGTCAGTGGCACCTGCCAAATTTGTCTAGGCATTGCACACAATAGCCACACCAAGCCACCAGAATTCTACCTTGTTCATACCTGTAAGGTCATGCCCAATATATCTGCACTGTGATTGGACACTCTGACTATGGCTGACTTGTGTTATCATTCCTAGCTGTTTAATGTACTTGGTGAACTTTGTGGTCATGGTCAGTGGCACGTGCCAACTTTGTCAAGGCATTGCGCACAATAGACGTGCCAAGCCACCGGTTATTTAACTTGTTTATGCATGCAAGGTCATGCATATTAGATGTGCACAATGATTGGGCACTCTGACCGTGGCTGACTCGTGTTACGTTTCGTAGAATTTAAAGTCACTTGGTAAACTTTGTGGTCATGGTCAGTGGCACATGCCAACTTCGTCAAGGCATTGCGCACAATAGCCACGTTGAGCCACCAGTAGTCTACCTTGTTTGCACCAGCAAGGTCATTCTTAGTACATCTGCACTTTGATTGGACACTATAACCGTGGCTGACTCGTGCTATGGTCAATAGAATTAAAATTCACTTGGATACATTTGTGGTCATGGTCAGTGGCACATGCCAACTTTGATGAGGCATTGCGCACAATAGCCACACCGAGCCACCAGAATTCTACCTTTTTCATACCTGTAAGGTCATGCCCAGTATATCTGCAATGTGATTAAACACTTTGACCGTGGCTGACTTGTGTTATAATTCATAGCCATTTAAGGTACTTGGTAAACTTTGTGGTCATGGTCAGTGGCACATGCCAACTTTGTCAAGGCATTGCGCACAATAGTCATGCCAACCCATGGGGTTTTTACCTTGTTTATACCTGCAAGGTCATTCCTAGTACATCTGAACTGTGATTGGGCACTCTGACTCTGGATGAATCCCGTTACGATTCGTAGAAGTTAAAGTCACTTGGTAAACTTTGTCGTCATGGTCAGTGGCACATGCCAACCTTGTCAAGGCATTGTGACAATAGCCGTGCCAAGACACCGGTTTTTTACCCTGTTTATACCTGCAAGGTCATGCATATCAGATGTGCACTGTGATTGGGTACTCTGACCGTGGCTGACTCGTGCTATGATTCCTAGAGGTTAAAGTCACTTGGTAAACTTTGTGGTCATGGTCAGTGGCACATGCCAACTTTGTCAAGGTATTGCGCACAGTAGCCACACCGAGCCACCCGTATTCTACCTTGTTTGCACCTGCAAGATCATGCCTAGTACATCTGCACTGTGATTGGACACTCTGACCGTGGCTGACTCGTGTTATGACCAATAGAAGTAAAAGTCAATGGATACATTTGTGGTCATGGTCAGTGGCACATGCCATTTTTGTCAAGGCATTGTTTACAATAGCCACACCGAGCCACCAGTACTCTACCTTGTTCATACCTGCGAGGTCATGCACAGTATATCTGCACTATGACTGGACACTCTGACTGTGGCTGACTCGTGTTATGATTCACAGCCGTTTAAGGTTTTTGGTAAACTTTGTGGTCATGGTCAGTGGCACATGCCAACTTTGTCAAGGCATTGCGCACAATAGCCATGCCAAGCCACTTGTTTTTTTACTTGTTTATACCTGCAAGGTCATGCATATTAGATGTGCACTGTGACTGGGCACTCTGACCGTTGCTGACTCGTATTACGATTCGTAGAAGTTAAAGTCACTTGGTAAACTTTGTGGTCATGGTCAATAGCACATGCCAACTTTGTCAAGGCATTGCGCACAATAGCCACACCGAGCCACCAGTATTCTACCTTGTTTGCACCTGCAAGGTCCTGCCTCTTACATCTGCACTGTGATTGGACACTCTGACCGTGGCTGACTCGTGTTATGATCAATAGAAGTAAAAGTCACTTGGATACATTTGTGGTCATGGTCAGTGGCACATGCCAAATTTTTCAAGGCATTACACACAATAGCCACACCAAGCCACCAGAATTCTACCTTGTTCATACCTGTAAGGTCATGTCCATTATATCTGCACTGTGATTGGACACTCTGACCGTGGCTGACTTGTGTTATAATTCATAGCCGTTGAAAGTACTTGGTAAACTTTGTGGTCATGGTCAGTGGCATATGCCAACTTTGTCAAGGTATTGCGCACAATAGCCGTGCCAAGCCATGGGTTTTTTACCTTGTTTATACCTGCAAAGTCATGCCTGGTATATCTGGACTATGATTAGGCACTCTGACTGTGGATAAATCCTGTTACGATTCGTAGAAATTAAAGTCACCTGGTCAACTTTGTCGTCATGGTCAGTGGCACTTGCCAACCTTGTCAGGGCATTGCGCACAATAGCCGTGCAAAGATACCGGTTTCTGACCATGTTTATACCTGCAAGTTCATGCATATTAGATGTGCACTGTGATTGGATACTCTAACCGTGGCTGACTCGTGTTATGGTTCGTAGAGGTTAAAGTCACTTGGTAATCTTTGTGGTCATGGTCAATGTCACATGCCAACTTTGTCAAGGCATTGCGCACAATAGCCACACCGAGCCACCAGTATTCTACCTTTTTTGCACTTGCAAGATCATGCCTAGTACATATGCACTGTGATTGGACACTCTGGCCTTGGCTAACTCGTGTTATGATCAATAAAAGTAAAAGTCACTTGGATACATTTGTGGTCATGGTTAGTGGCACGTGCCAACTTTGTCAAGGCATTGCGCACAATAGCCACACCGAGCCACCAGTATTCTACCTTGTTCATACTTGTAAGGTCATGCACAGTATATCTGTACTGTGATTGGATACTCTGACCGTGGCTGACTCGAATTGTGATTCATAGCCATTTAAGGTACTTGGTAAACTTTGTGGTCATGGTCAGTGGCACATGCCAACTTTTTCAAGGCATTGCGCACAGTAGCCGTGCCAAGCCACCGGTTTTTTAACTTGTTTATACCTGCAAGGTCATGCATATTAGATGTGCACAATGATTGGGCACTCTGACCATGGCTGACTCATGATACGATTCGTAGAAATTAAAGTCACTTGGTAAACTTTGTGGTCATGGTCAGTGGCACATGCAAACTTCGTCAAGGCATTGCGCACAATAGCCACGTCAAGCTACCAGTATTCTACCTTCTTTGCACCTACAAGGTCATGCCTTGTACATCTGCACTATGATTGGACACTCTGACTGTGGCTGACTTGTGTTCTGATCAATAGAATTAAAAGTCACTTAGTTACATTTGTGGTCATGGTCAGTTTCACATGCCAACTTTGTCAAGGCATTGGGCACATTAGCCACACCGAGCGACCAGTATTCTGCCTTGTTTATAGTTGTAAGGTCATGCCCAGTGTATCTACACTGTGATTGGACACTCTGACAGTGGCTGACTCGTGTTCTCATTCATACCCGTTTCAGGTACTTGGTAAACTTTGTGGTCATGGTCTGTGGCACATGCCAGCTTTGTCAAGGCATTGCGCACAATAGCCATGCCAAGCCACCGGTTTTTTACCTTGTTTATACCTGTAAGGTCATGCCTAGTACATCTGATCTGTGATTGGGCACTCTGACTGTGGCTGACTCGTGTTACGATTCATAGAAGTTAAAGTCACTTGGTAAACTTTGTGGTCATGGTCAGTGGCACATGCCAACTTTGTCAAGGCATTGCGCA
>SZWC01000259.1:23245-34646 GCA_023375785.1 Penium margaritaceum | reverse complement strand
CCGTTTAAGGTACTTGGTAAACTTTGTGGTCATGGTCTGTGGCACATGCCAGCTTTGTCAAGGCATTGCGCACAATAGCCATGCCAAGCCACCGGTTTTTTACCTTGTTTATACCTGTAAGGTCATGCCTAGTACATCTGATCTGTGATTGGGCACTCTGACTGTGGCTGACTCGTGTTACGATTCATAGAAGTTAAAGTCACTTGGTAAACTTTGTGGTCATGGTCAGTGGCACATGCCAACTTGGTCAAGGCATTGCGCACAATAGCCACACCGAGCCACCCGTATTCTACCTTTTTTTGCACCTGCAAAATCATGCCTAGTACATCTGCACTGTGATTGGACACTCTGATTGTGGCTGACTCGTGTTATGATCAATAGAAGTAAAAGTCACATGGATACGTTTGTGGTCATGGTCAGTGGCACATGCCAATTTTTTCAAGGAATTGCACAAAATAACCACACCGAGAAACCAGTATTCTACGTTGTTTATACCTGTAAGGTTATGTTCTGTATATCTGTACTGTGATTGGACACTCTGACTGTGGCAGACCGGTGTTATGATTCATAGCCGTTTAAGGTACTTGGTAAACTCTGTGGTCATTGTCAGTGGCACCTGCCAACTTTGTCAAGGCATTGCGCACAATACCCGTGCCAGGACACCGGTTTTTAACCCTGTTTATACCTGCAAGGTCACACATATTATATGTGCCGTGTGATTGGGTACTCTGACTGTGGCTGACTCGTGTTATGTTTCGTAGAAGTTAAATTCACTTGGTAAACTTTTTGGTCATGGTCAGTGGCACATGCCAACTTTGTCAACGCATTGCGCACAATAGCCACACCAAGCCACCAGTAATCTACCTTGTTTGCACATTCAAGATCATGCTTAGTACATCTGCACTGTGATTGGACACTCTGACCGTGGCTGACTTGTTTTATGATTAATAAAAGTAAAAGTCACTTGGATACATTTGTGGTCATGGTCAGTGGCACATGCCAACATTGTCAAGGAATTGCACAAAATAACAACACCGAGCCACCAGTATTCTACCTTGTTTATACCTGTAAGGTCATGCCCAGTATATCTGTACTGTGATTGGACACTCTGACTGTGACTGACCCATGTTATGATTCATAACCGTTTAAGGTACTTGGTAAACTTTGTGGTCATGGTCAGTGGCACATGCCAACTTTGTCAAGGCATTGCGCACAATAGCCGTGCCAAGCCCCTGGGTTTTTACCTTGTTTATACCTGCAAGCTCATGCCTAGTATATCTGAACAGCGATTGGGCACTCTGACTGTGGCTGACTCGTGTTACAATTCGTACAAGTTAAAGTTACTTGGTAACTTTTGTGGTCATGGTCAGTGGCACATGCCAACTTTGTCAAGGCATTGCGCACAATAGCCATGCCAAGACACCGGTTTTTAACCTTTTTTATACCTGCAAGGTCATGCATATTAGAAGTGCACTGTGATTGGGTACTCTGACCGTGTCTGACTCGTGTTACAATTCGTAGAAGTTAGAGTCATTTGGTAAACTTTGTGGTCATGGTCATTGGCACATGCCAAATTTGTCAAGGCATTGCGCACAATAGCCACGCCGAGCCACCAGTATTCTACCTTGTTTGAACCTGCAAGATCATGCCTAGTACATCTGCACTCTGATCGGACACTCTGACTGTGGCTGACTCGTGTTATGATTAATAGCCGTTTCAAGTACTTGGTAAACTTTGTGGTCATGGTCACTGGCACATGCCAACTTTGTCAAGGAATTGTGCACAATAGCCGTGCCAAGCCACCGGATATTTACATTGTTCATACCTGCAAGGTCATGCATATTAGATGTGCACTGTGATTGGACACTCTGACCGTGACTGACTCGTTTTATCATCAATAAAAGTAAAAGTCACTTGGATACATTTGTGGTCATGGTCAGTGGCACATGCCAACTTTGTCAAGGCATTGCGCACAATAGCCACACACCGAGCCATCAGTATTCTACCTTTTCTGTATCTGCAAGATCATGCCTAGTACATCTGCAATGTGATTAGACACTCAGACCGTGGCTGACCTGTGTTATGATCAAAAGAAGTAAAAGTCACTTGGATACGTTTGTGGTCATGGTCAGTGGCACACGCCAACTTTGTCAAGGCAGTGCGCACAATAGCCACACCAAGCCACCAGTATTCTACCTTGTTTATACATGCAAGGTCATGTACAGTGTATCTGTACTGTGATTGGACACTCTGACCGTGGCTGACTCGTGTTATGATTCAAAGCTGTTTAAGGTACTTGGAAAACGTTGTGGTCATGGTCAGTGGCACATGCCAACTTTGTCAAGGCATTGCGCACAATAGCAGTGCCAAGCCACCGGTTTTTTACCTTGATCATACCTTCAGGGTCATGCATATTAAATGTGCACTGTGATTGGGCACTCTGACCTCGCTGACTCGTGTTACAACTCGTAGAAGGTAAATTCACTTGGTAAAAGTTGTGGTTATGATCTGTGGCACATGCCAACTTTGTCAAGGCATTGTGCACAATAGCCGCACCGAGCCACCCGTAGTCTACCTTGTTTCTACCTGCAAGATCATGCCTAGTACATCTGCTTTGTGATTGGACACTATGACCGTGGCTGACGCGTGTTATTATCAATAAATGTAAAACTCACTTGGATACATTTGTGGTCATCGTCAGTGGCACATGCCAACTTTGTCAAGGCATTGTACACAATAGCCACACCGATCCACCAGTATTCTACCTTGTTTATACCTGAAAGGTCATGTCCAGGATATCTGCACTATAAATGGACCCTGACTGTGGCTGACTTGTGTTCTAATTCATAGCCGTTTAAGGTACTTGGTAAACTGTGTGGTCATGGTCAGTGGCACATGCCAACTTTGTCAAGGCATTGCACACAATAGCCACACCGAGCCACCAGCATTCTACCTTGTTTGAACCTGCAAGATCATGCCTAGTACATCTGCACTGTGATTGGACACTCTGACCGTGGCTGACTAGTGTTATGATCAATAGAAGTAAAAGTCACTTGGATACATTTGTGGTCATGGTCAAAGGCACATGCCAACTTTGTCAAGGCATTGCACAAAATAGCCACATCAAGCCACCTGGAAGATGATGCCTAGTACATCTGCACTGTGATTGGACACTCTGACCATGGCTGACTCGTGTTATGATCAATACAAGTAAAAGTCACTTGGATACATTTGTGGTCATGGTCAGTGGCACATGCCAACTTTGTGAAGGCAGTGCGCACAATAGCGACACCGAGCCACCAGTATTCTACCTTTTTTGTATCTCCAAGGTCATACTCAGTATATCTGCACTGTGATTGGACACTCTGACCATGGCTGACTCGTGTTATGATCAATACCAGTAAAAGTCACTTGGATACATTTGTGGTCATCGTCAGTGGCACATGCCAACTTTGTGAAGGCAGTGCGCACAATAGCGACACCGAGCCACCAGTATTCTACCTTTTTTGTATCTCCAAGGTCATACTCAGTATATCTGCACTGTGATTGGACACTCTGACCATGGCTGACTCGTGTTATGATCAATACAAGTAAAAGTCACTTGGATACATTTGTGGTCATGGTCAGTGGCACATGCCAACTTTGTCAAGGCAGTGCGCACAATAGCGACACCGAGCCACCAGTATTCTACCTTTTTTGTATCTCCAAGGTCATACTCAGTATATCTGCACTGTGATTGGACACTCTGACCGTGGCTGACTCGTGTTATGATTCATAGCCGTTTAAGGTACTTGGTAAACTTTCTGGTTATGGTCATTGGAACATGCCAACTTTGTCAAGGCATTGCGCACAATAGCCGTGCCAAGCCACCGGGTGTTAACCTTGTTTATACCTGCAAGACCATGCATATTACATGTGCTTTGTGATTGGGAACTCTGACTTGGGCTGACTCGTGTTACGATTCGTAGAAGTGAAAGTCTCTTGGAAAACTTTGTGGTCATGGTTTGTGGCACATGCCAACTTTGTCAAGGCATTGCGCACAATACCCACACCGAGCCACCAGTATTGTTCATTGTTTGCACCTGCAAGATCATACCTAGCTTATTTGCACTGTTTTTTGACACTCTGACCGTGGCTGACCTGTATTATGATCAATAGAAGTATAAGTCACCTGGATACATTTGTGGTCATGGTCAGTGGCACATGCAAACTTTGTCAAGGCATTGCACACAATAACGACACCGAGCCACCAGTATTCTACCTTTTTTATACCTGTAAGGTTATGCCCTTTATATCTTCACTGTCGTTGGACACTCTGATAGTGGCTGACTCGTGTTATGATTCATATCCGTTTAAGGTACTTGGTAAACTTTGTGGTCATGGTCAGTGGCACATGCCAACTTTGTCAAGGCATTGCGCCCAATAGCCGTGCCAAGCCACCCGTGTTTTACGTTGTTTATACCTGAAAGGTCATGCATATAAGATGTGCACTGTGATTGGACACTCTGACCGTGGCTGACTTGTGTTACGATTCGTGGAAGTTAAAGTCACTTGGTAAACATTGTGGTCATGGTCAGTGGCACATGCCAGATTTATCAAGGAATTGCGCACAATAGCCACATCGAGCCACCAGTATTCTACCTTGTTTGTACATGGAAAGTCATGCCTAGTACATTTGCACTGGGATTGGAGACTCTGACTGTGGTTGACCTGTGTTATGATCAATAGAAGTAAAAGTAAATTGGATACATTTGTGGTCATGGTCAGTGGCACATGCCAACTTTGTCAAGGCATTGCGCACAATAGCCACATCAAGCCACCAGTAATCTGCCTTGTTTTTACCTACAAGGTCATGCCCAGTATATCTGCACTGTGATTGGACACTCGGACCGTGGCTGGCTCGTGTTATGATTCATAGCCGTTTAATGTACTTTGTAAACTTTGTGTTCATGGTCAGTGGCACATGTCAACCTTGTCAAGGCATTGCGCACAATAGTCATGCCAAGACACCATTTATTTGCCCTTTTTATACCTGCAAGGTCATGCATATTAGATGTATGCTCTGTTTGGGCACTCTGACCGTGGCTGACTCGTGTTACGATTCGTAGAAGTTAAAGTCACTTGGTAAACTTTGTGGTCATGGTCTGTGGCACATGCCAAATTTGTCAAGGCATTGCGCACAATAGCCACACCGAGTCACCAGTATTCTACCTTGTTTGCACCTGCAAGATCATGCCTAGTACATGTGCACTGAGTTTGGACACTCTGACTTTGGCTGGCTCGTGTTATGATCAATAGAAGTAAAAGTGACTTGGATACATTTGTGGTTATGGTCAATGGCACATGCCAACTTTTTCAAGGCATTGCGCACAATAGCCACACCGAGCCACCAGTATTCTACCTTGTTTATACCTGAAAGGTCATGCCAAGTATGTCTGCACTGTGATTGGACACTCTGACCATGGCTGACTCGTGTTATGATTCATAGCCGTTTAAGGTACTTGGATACATTTGTGGTCATAGTATGTGGCACATGCCAACTTTGCCAAGGCATTGCGCAAAATAGCCGTGCCAAGCCACCAGTTTTTTACCTTGTACATACCTGCATTCATGCCTAGTACATCTGCACTGTGATTGGGCACTCTGACCGTGGCTGACTCTTGTTACGATTCGAAGAAGTTAAAGTCACTTGGTAAACTTTGTGGTCATGATCAGTGGCACATGCCAACTTTGTCAAGGCATTGCGCATAATAGCCACACCAAGCCACTAGTATTCTACCTTGTTTGTACCTGCAAGATCATGCCTAGTACATCTGCACTGTGACTAGACACTCTGATCGTGGCTGAATCCTGTTATGATCAATAGAAGTAAAAGTCATTTGGATACATTTGTGGTCATGGTCAGTGGTACATGCCAACTTTGTCAAGGCATTGCGCACAATAGCCACACCGAGCCACCAGTATTCTACCTTGTTTATACCTGCAAGGTCATGCCCAGTATATTTGCACTGTGATTGGATACTTTGACCGTTTCTGACTCGTGTCATGATTCATAGCCGTTTAAGGCACTTGGTAAACTTTGTGGTCATGGTCAGTGGCACATTCCAACTTTGTCAAGGCATTGCACACAATAGCCGTGCAAGGCCACCGATTTTTTACCTTGTTTATACCTGCAAGGTCATGCATATTAGATGTGCACTGTGATTGGGCACTCTGACCATGGCTGACTTGTGTTACGATTCATAGGAGTTAAAGTCACTTGGTAAACTTTGTGGTCATGATCAGTGGCACATGCCAACATTGTCAAGGCATTGCACACAATAGCCACACTGAGCCACCAGTATTCTACCTTGTTTATACCTGCAAGGTCATGCATATTAGATGTGCACTGTGATTGGGCACTCTGATCATGGCTGACTTGTGTTACGATTCATAGGAGTTAAAGTCACTTGGTAAACTTTGTGGTCATGATCAGTGGCACATGCCAACATTGTCAAGGCATTGCACACAATAGCCACACTGAGCCACCAGTATTCTACCTTGTTTCTACCTGCAAGATCATGCCTAGAACATCTGCACTGTGATTGGACACTCTGACCGTGGCACATTCGTGTTATGATCAGTAGAAGAAAAAGTCACTTGGATACATTTGTGGTCATGGTCAGTGGCACATGGTAACTCTGTCAAGGCATTGCGCATAATAGCTACACCAAGCCACCAGTATTCTACCTTGTTTATACCTACAAGGTCATGCCTAGTGCATATGCACTGTGATTTGACATTCTGACCGTAGTTGACTCGTGTTATGATTCATAGCCGTTTAATATACTTCGTAAACTTTGTGGTCATGTTCAGTGGCACATGCCAACGCTGTAAAGGCATTGCGCACAATAGCCGTGCCAAGTCACCGGTTTTTTACCTTGTTTACACCTGCAATGTAATGCATTTTAGATGTGCGTTGTAATTGTGCACTCTGACCTTGGCTGACTCGTGTCACGATTCGTAGAAGTTAGAGTCACTTGGTAAAGTTTGTGGTCATGATCAGTGGCACATGCCAACTTTGTCAAGGCATTGCGCACAATAGCCACACCGAGCCACCAGTATTCTACATTGTTTGAACCTGCAAGATCATGCCTAGTACATCTGTACTATGATTGGACACTCTGAATGTGGCAGACTCGTGTTATGATCAGTAGAAGTAAAAGTCACTTGGATAGATTTGTGGTCATGGTCAGTGGCACATGCCAACTTTGTCAAGGCATTGCGCACAATAGCCACACCAAGCTACCAGTATTTTACCTTGTTTATACCTGCAAGCTCACGCTTTATCATATCTGTAGTGTGATTGGACACGCTGACCGTGGCGGACTCGTGTTTTGATTCATAGCCGTTTAATGTACTTGGTAAACTTTGTGGTCATGGTCAATGGAAAATGCCAACTTTGTCCATACATTGCACACAATAACCGTGCCAAACCACCGGTTTTTTACCTTGTTTATACCTGCAAGGTTGTGCATATTAGATGTGCGCTATGATTGGACACTCTGACCGTGGCTGACTCTTGTTATGATTCGTAGAAGTTAAAGTCACTTGGATACATTTGTGGTCATGGTCAGTGGCACATGCCAACTTTGTCAAGGCATTGTGCACAGTAGCCATGCCACGCCACCGGTTTTTTACCTTGTTTATACATGCAAGGTCATGCCTAGTACATATAAATTGTGACTGGGCACTCTGACTGTGGCTGACTCGTGTTACGATTCGTAGAAGTGAAAGTCACTTGGTAAACTTTGTGGTCATGGACAGTGGCACATGCCACCTTTGTCAAGGCATTGCGCACAATAGCCGTGCCAAGACACCGGTTATTTACCCTGTTTATACCTCCAGGGACATGCATATTAGACGTGCACTGTGATTGGGTACTCTGACCGTTGCTGACTCGTGTTTTGATTCGTAGAAGTTGGCATGTGCCACGGACCATTACCACAAATGTATCCAAGTGACTTTAACTTATACAAATTATAACACAAGTCAGCCACGGTCAGATTGTCCAATCACAGTGCAGATGTGCTGTTAATGGTGTTTCGTTCATCCACCGAAGGACGGGGAAGGAGGGGCTGGGGCCCGGATTCAAAAGGGAGGAAAGGGGGAGAGGTCCACGAACCATCCGACGACCGCTCGACCAAGGAAAGAAAATAGCGGGAAGGGTCAGTTTGAATCCAGGAGGCGACGGAGTGCGGGGGAGGACATTGCGGCGGATGACGTTACCCAACCAGACCTGCCGAGAGGAAAGGAAGGCGGCCCGTGGCTGGCTTGATGGCAGCGGAGCTGCACCCAAACCTCGAGGAGAGGAGCGGTATTCAAGGCGCCTTATCTAAAGGCATTTTGATGTGCAAGCCGCGGAAAGGGGCTAGCCACCGGGATGGGATATTTGGAAAGCGGTGCGGGGGGAGATAAGAGGAGGAGGACGAGAAGAGGATGGCTGCTGACGAGACCCAGCTGCTCATGCGAATGCTATCGATCCTGAGCTGCAAAGACGCTGAACCTCACTGCTGAAAACCGACGCTGGGCGCCTCTGCTCCCAACTCGCAAGGAGGTGTTTTCCACCGGCGAGCGACGCTGCTGACTCCTCGCTCTACCCGAGTGGGGGAGGCCAGCTTGGCAGCCATCAGCTAGACTGAGAGATTGCTGCCCCTCAGTCAAACCAGACCGTCGAGCGGGACCCGTGTCCCGTCTTACGACAAGCTAGAATAGGAGAGTTAGTCAGGACGGTGTGTGTATGCGTGTGTGTGAAGGTGTGTAACCATCCCCGGATGGGAAGGCCGCTTCTCGAGGAGCACGTCACGGAGCCATCATGGCCTGGTCCTGAGTTCCCATGGGAGCACCAACCACCCAGCTCTAGGCGCGGTCCTTGAGACTCCCCAGTGACCTTCTACGCCATCTGCAGCTGCTGGAATGTACACCATGGGCTTGGCACGCGGACGGTTCTGGGAGTGATGCAATGGTCGCATCACCCTGCCGGTGGAGCCGTGGAGCAGTTCTCGCAACCGTTGCTGCAGAGACTTCCTCACGACAATGAGCCCCGCCGCTTGGAGAGCTGGCAAGAGGTGGGGCGTGATGTCGGGCGGCGTGCCGTAGAGGCAGCTGAAGAACGGGCGGAGGCGTTCCGAGCATACCATCGGTACCAGCAAGAGTTGTTCAACCTACGGGAGGAGGACCCCGCACGTGACCATCTCCGTGCAGGTCGGCGCGCCAACTGTCCACTGGAGTTGCACCGTGCTCCACGGGCGAACGACCAAGGCAGTGTAAACCGCACAGTGCTTGTGCGAGGACCAGCTCCGGCCAAGGATCCGGCGATGCAGGAGGCCTATGGCTTGTGTATTTTTCTGAGGGACATATAGAGTAGCGTGTGTGTGTGTGAGAGAGTAGAGCAGATCTGCTGACCATCTGTATCTTTGATTGAATGTATTTGCTTTGATTATTCGAACGATCTTTGTCATATTTCTTGAATCTGTTTGTCTGATTAAATGCTATCCCGTCCGGTGCATGATTGTCCGTCAGCAATCACTTGGAATGAATGAGCCTAATTACTGGGATAGGCACGGTGACCATGTTGTGATTTATCGGAAGTACGCTTAAAGAAGTGAGTTAATCAAGAAAAGAAGCATGCGTGACATATGCCCCGTGTTGATTCGGTGAATGATTTGTCGAATGATTACGAGTAAAAGAGTGGAATAGGACGAGGTAGACGGGAATAGGGAAGTGAGTTCCGCCGTGGGGATAGCGCAGCGCAAACCACAATGGAGGAGCTGATCCTTGCATGCTGTCAGACCCGATTGCGGCCGAAGGCAAAAAAGGGTATAACAGTGTTAATGGTGCGGTGAGCGTGGACTCACTTGTTTTCTGTGACAATAGTGACAGGTACCTTCAGACCAGTCTACAGTCCGAGGCGCAGTTCTCCAAGGAGGGAGCTATCGAATATTCGATCAGACAGGAGGCGCTACACGCGACCCGTCATCCTAATCCCACTGATTCCCCTGACCGCGGTGGTGTCCCCCTGTCAACCTACGAGGCGCAAGGACACAGCAACAGTGCCGGTGAATCATTTGGCAGTATCACTGGCGATGCGAGGAGGAGTCTCGCCGTACCCTTCGTCTCCGCAAAAGAAAGGATGAGGCGAGCCGCCCCCGCGCATCGCTACGAGAGAAGCCCGGAAGATCCTATGGGGCTGGACCCTAACTTTTAGTGGGATCCGGTGGATGATTGGTCCCCGCAATTGTACAACGAAGAAGACGATATGGACCCCGACTAAGAAGAAGAATTCCACTTGCGACAGCTTGAGGAACTCCGTGAATGGAAGGCTATCCAACAAATATGGTTTACCAATCCCTCGCAGGAAGATCTAGAGGAAGACGACACGCACCACCCAGACGGGAAGCGCGATTCCGTGCAGGTGGAAGACTATGTGTCTGACGAAGAGCAGGAGCTTGAGGCGGATGATGGGCCTGTCCTGCTCCATGAGGTCATGATGCCAGACGGAAGTGTCAAGAAATGGTTAGCGATGTAGGAAGTATTACTTGCGGCTGCGCATGAGGAACTGGATGTGGACAAGTCTGGGCGCGGTCCGGGTGACGAGCGCTGTGCGTTCAGACATGGCAGAAGCATGAGTGGGCGCGGTGCATGTGCACAAGCGCTGACGGAGAGATATATTAGCACAAGGGTAGGTGAACAATCTGAAAGTGGAAGGTTGGGGGCAGAGTCGAGGCGCGGACCAACAGGCCGCAGCGCCGAGGCGCGGGCCGATAATGCATGGGGGTCGTAGCGACAAGGTGTAGACCGATTGAAGAAAGAAGCGTTGAGGTCTTGGGCCGCAGTGTAGACACGCAGGCCGAGAGCGTGACGACGATTGAGATGATTCCATACGTCCAGGGTGCCAGGACAATGGTTGGTGCATTCTGCTGGCCGCAGCGCAGGTGCGCAGGCCGGCAGGTCGACTGGACCAGAGTGCCTTGATACAGCTGGGGTGGCATGAGTATTAAAGGCAAGGAGGATGTTCATAATGATATACACCTGTGATGCACGGTGGCAGGCCGCAATGGTGAGCCGAGTGGGGGCAGGACTAGGGCCCGGGCCGGAAGAGAGAGACATCATGAACCGATGAAGTTGGTTAGTTCATACTTAGCAAGTGACAGTAGATATATAGGACTAGTCCTAGGATGAAACCAGCTATCCTAGCAGTGGGGAGAAACCTAGAGCTTGCGCACTAGGGCGGGCGGTGCGACCTGTGACGCTGCAGCCGCTTTGTGGCTACGGATGCTGTTGTCGAATCTTGACGTTGGTGGTATTGCCAGTGTTGCCTTGCCGGTGCTTTTGCTTTGTGGTGGCGGGAAGTACTCCCGTT
>SZWC01000259.1:0-23002 GCA_023375785.1 Penium margaritaceum | reverse complement strand
CACGGTGGCAGGCCGCAATGGTGAGCCGAGTGGGGGCAGGACTAGGGCCCGGGCCGGAAGAGAGAGACATCATGAACGGATGAAGTTGGTTAGTTCATACTTAGCAAGTGACAGTAGATATATAGGACTAGTCCTAGGATGAAACCAGCTATCCTAGCAGTGGGGAGAAACCTAGAGCTTGCGCACTAGGGCGGGCGGTGCGACCTGTGACGCCGCAGCCGCTTTGCGGCTACGGATGCTGTTGCCGAATCTCAACGTTGCTGGTACTGCCAGGGTTGCCTTGCCGGTGCTTTTGCTTTGTGGTGGCGGGAAGTACTCCCGTTCATCATTTGTCTTCTTGTGTGGACCAAGGCGCCTTGGCGGGACTTGCTGTTTGATCGTTTCTCCGCCGTCGTTCGGGGTACGCGCTTCCACCCGTTGAGCTGTTGATTGGTTGTCCCGAGCCAAAGATTCGACTGCTGAGGCTGATGCTTGCCGCCAGTTCCGTTCTGCGAGCTTTGTAATATCGGCGAGCGGATATGAGCCAACCCGCTGGTTGGTTTAATCTCGGAAGGGTTGGGTGGATGAGGAAACTCCAAGATGGGGCATTTGGCTGATGTCTTGTGGGAAGTGGTTATTCTTCTGACAGGAAGGACCGTTTACGAAGCAGTGGACATGACGCCAACGCAGGACGCACCACGGCGCCTCGAGTTCTCCACCCCGAGGGCATCCTCACCTGCGCCCTCTGTCACCCATGACATAAATTGTGTAGACTTGGATGTTGCCCAGGACCACCAGGCAGAGGAAGATGATGTATCGTTGGATCACCCTTTGATGCAGGCTTTACACGTCCTGCATCAAGCCGTCACCTTCCGTCCTCGAACATTCCCCTATCGCCCAACCATTCACCCTCATAGGCCGGCCTCGGACAGCGGTGTATCTCCACCATGAGCAGACAGGAACTTGGAGGCAATGGGACAACGGCCAAGGGAAACCGGATGAGAAGGCCCATCCATCATGACTTCACGTCGCCCAGATGCTGCGCAACAACCCCAACACCGGCAGAAGACACACAAGGCATCATCCGTTCTGGGTGCGTCACGCCGCCGAGAAGTCCCAGCTCAAGGAGGTATAAATGCTTCATCCACGGTCAGAACCACTAGACAAGTACGAACCTTGGGAGACACGCACACCCCAATAGGGATTCCATCAACCAAACATCCTCTCATCATCAAACAAGCAAGACATCAGCCGCACCTATGGCAGGAAGACTCCAGCAAAGGCCCTGAGTGACGGGTGGTTCAGCCAGACCTGGGCAAGGATCAGTGGCTCATGGAGGTAAGCAGTATACCGTACGGGTACAAGCGAGTTCAGCAAAGCAGCACATGGGGAGTTCTGGACTAGGAGGAACCGATGTAGGACGTGCTCGACCAGGGGGAGCAGTAATCGCTTCATCGGATGGTACTAGGACAGTTGGCCTGGCGCAAGCACATCGATCCCACATGGGGGTCCCGCCACGGGCAATGGTGCAAATAGTGCCTCCGCAGGAACTGACTCAGAACCCAGCGGCGAATGCTTCTTACACTCTCCCAAATCTTGACGTCTTCGAGGGTGAACCAGAGGAGGACCCAGCCATGTGGCTGTCCAAGCTGGGCACTTGTCTCAATTATGGGTTGTTATCTCCTGACTACATTGTCCCAACAGTACACCTACCGCTACAAGGGAAAGCTTTGGAGTGGTTCACTACATAACATAAGGAACGTCCTTTTGCTGACTTTGATGATCTGGCAAACAGGATGACCAAGCGCTTCGACCTCATGAGTCTGGAAGAGGCAGCGCTCCAGATTTGTACCATCCGCATGAAGGCTGGAGAGAACATCAAGTTACACAACGACAAGTTAACCAATAACTCGGAGCTATGTGTCGACATACCCTTGCGCATGATTAAGGAGTATTCCCGGGATTCCCTTGTCCCGACGATTGCCAACACATTGGATTTACGATAGTTCAGCTCATTGGACACGACGAAGGAGGGGGCAGAACATCAGCAACAGGAAATCAAACGACGAGCGGCTCACGAACAGTCCGCTCCAAAGGAACATGTGGTGCCCACTATTCGCATGCCTGCAGGAGCTTCAGCACCTAACCCAATGAACCCTCATAACTACCCACCTAGGAGTTGCTATGGATGTGGAGAATTCACCCACCGGCGCCGGGAATGTCCCAATCCCACCCCGATACCCGGCGTGCCACCCAGAGGAGGACAATACCAAGGACGCGGACAAGCTGGAACAGGACCTGCCGTTGCACGGCAAGCTGTTGGCCCCAACATTGCCGCCCGTCCTTCTGATAACTCAGGCAATAGACCGGCACAATGGAAAGCCTATGCGCAGCAGAGAGAAATGGGAGAAGCACCAGCCGCTGCCCAACCATCTACTTCAGACATGCCTACACGGAATGTAAAGCTCGGTCTTCCCCGCTGTGAAAAAGAGACCACGGAGACACCCTCGACGGCTGCAGAACAGGAATTGGTCACGGTAGCTCAAGCTCAAGGCGTTGAAGGCTGGTCAATTGCAGCGTTGTATGAACGCATGCGTCAGTAAAAGGAGCAACAGGAACAGGCCGCAGCAGACCTTCAAACATGTGTCGAAGTGCGCTCGACTCACTTACCAAGCCAGATTTTGGCGCAGCCCCCGAAGCTCCCATCCAAACCGCGTACGCATCCTCCAAGGGGTCCCACGCCTCTGTGTCGCCAAAAGGTGACCTTTGCACCTTCAACACACAACGAGCCCACGGCTGGTGCCCTGATCTCCTTCCATTGCCCCTTTCAGGACATATCCCTGGGAGAATAGCTCCAGTAAAATCCCGCCTGTCTCTCGGACTTCGCAGCAGTCTTGGGGAGTATGCAGAGAAGCTTCAACCAGCCGGCATTTGCCTCAACTGCACTCAGGCCCCACAGGATCGACTCATCAAAGCAGGCATTCGAGCTGAACCTGACACGTGGGGGTGGCGGCCTATGCCTCTTGTACCACCACAAACGCAAGCCCCTCATCATAAAGTCGCTAGCTATTTTGTGTGGATATGTGGCCAGAAGTTCTTAGCCATCATCAACCTTGGCGCTACCCACACCATGGTGGCATTTCAAGTCCCGCAAGCGGTCGGCTGGCAGCATAAGATGCAACCAACGACCAAAGTGTTCACGAATGCATCCGGCGGTATGGATGCAGGACACGGTGTTGTGGATGACCTTCCCCTGCAGGTGAACCTCATCCACGAAGTCGTACGGGTGCAAGTCACGGTCGCCCGTACCTACGATGTCCTACTGGGAACAGATTACCTCATTCCCCGACAAGCAGGCTTTTTCTATGCGGACGGAGTTATGTAGTTGACGTCATTATGATACACCACCTGTGCAGCACTGATTGTGGGCCCAAGGACGTCAATGCCTACGACGTTTGGTCACCCTTTCTCCTTGGAGGAAGCCCGGACTGAAGACCAAGCAGCCAGGAATTCTGTTCTCGCATTCCCAAAGCCTGATATCCCTCCCGTTATTTTGCCACAAGCCGAGGAATAAGAGATGGTGGATCATACACCCACACCTAAGCAGCCATGCCATGAGCAAGCACAGACTGCTCCGCCGGATGATCGACCGCAGCTCCCCACGGGACCGATATTCAAACCGTCAGCAGAATCCCCCACATGGCTGTTCATCCCCACGACAGACGGCCACCCTGGCGACCTCAGCCAGGTACTAGTCATCTGGACTCATCCAGGGCCTTTCCAGGTGTTGCACCGCCCACCTGTGCAGAGGACCACGCCACCAATGATCCCAGCTGATCTTGCTGCGGAGGCGAAGCGCAAAGGGAAATTGCTGGTGTGTGACAGCGAAACTACCCTCTGTGAAGATGTCAGTTTAGACGACCCTGATGAAGAATCAATGAGTGACGTCGGCTGGCTCTGCCTCGATGACGAGCCGCCTCCACGTCAGCCCCGGGCCCTCACCATCTCCCCATGTGGTTCCCGAAATTTCAACTTACAGGGCTACGACTATTGGGATCCAGATCATGATCTCGGAGCTGGCCTGGTGGGGGATGAAGAGTCTCCACCACCCATACTCCCCCATTCCCGACGATGGGACCACATGATCCACGAGCGTCTAACAGATGAGCAAAAGTACGAAGTCAAGGATCTTCTCACATACCATGAAGAAGTATTTGCATGCAAGTCAACGGAGATCGGAGCAGTCAACACAGTCCACGTCATCAACATAGGAGACGCACCTCCACATAAGCAGGAGGCTCAACGCATGCTCCAAGACCATAATGAAATGACCAACAAGGGCCTGCGCGAGCTCAAGGAGCAGGGCGTAGAAAGCCCATGGAGCTCCAATCTGGTGATCATGGGGAAGCTCGACGGCACAAAACGGTTATGTGTCAATTTTTGTAACCTCAACCAGATTACCATTGAGGTCGCTTATCCCATGCCACTCGTCGTCAACATCCAAGAACGACAGCGTAAAAAGAGTTGGTTTGCCAATCTTGACGTCAAGTCTGCCTTCCACACTATTCCTACGGATCAGAACTCCATGTTAAAGACAGCCTTCATCACCCCGGATGGACTCTATGCCTTCACTCGTATGCCTTTTGGGTTACGCAACGCCAGTGCTACGTTTCAACGTGTAATGGACCAGGTGCTACGAGATGTTCCCAACGCATGCTGTTACGTGGATGACGTTATGGTTGCTGCGTGTAACTTCAAAGAGCTGATGGCTTTGCTTGACGCCGTGTTTTCCATCCTACGCTCTGTGAATCTCCGTTTGAAAGCCGCCAAGTGTGTCATCGGGGGAGACAGCATGGAGTTCTTGGGATTTATCATCGGTGCACAAGGAATATCTATGGACAAAGCCAATATTGCAGCTGTCCGTGAGTGGAAGCGCCCAATTACATCATCCCGGGTCAAGATCTTCCTAGGATTTGTCAGTTTTTACCGCAAGTTCATCCATGACCATGCGAAGATTGTTCATCCTTTGCAACGCCTCACCCACCAAGATGAATCCTTTGAGTGGACCGAGGTCTGCCAACTCGCATGGGTCAAAATTAAGCATCACCTCATCACAGCGCTCATGCTGGAGTTCCCAGACTTCAACATGCCGTTTGTCATTACAACAGACTTCTCATAGGAGGGTATTTGGGCTATCCTGTCCCAACGCAGAGACGATGGTATGCTGAGGATGTTCTGCTATGGCAGCCGCGCACTCAACGACGCGGAAGCCAAGTACCCTCTTGTGAAAGGAGAATGTATGTCGGTCTTGTGGGCCATCCAATTTTACAAAGATTACGTCAAGAATGGGAAACCCTTCACCATTCTCACATATCATCGTGCCCTCCAATGGCTGCTCATCACGCAAAACCATGAGGGAATTCTCGGTAAATGGGCCTTTCTTCTACAAGGATACAACCTCACGATCAAATATCAACCACCATTCGCGAACTGCAATGCAGATGCTCTCAGCCGATTACCACGTGAAGGGTGGAAGGACCACAACCCTCACAAAATATCATCACACGGAGGAGAACCACATCCGCCAGAGCCCCTACCTGGTGGAACTATTACGATTCAAGGTCAAGCACGCGATCTTACCACAGAGGAGTACCGTTGGGCATACCCTCTTGAGGGCTTCCCTCAATACGACAAAAATGTGGGCCACAGAAATGTGCGACAAAGGACCGACCTTTTCAAGGAAGCGTCAGGATGGACGCACAAGGAATACAGGGATTGGCTATGCCGTATGCAACGCGACTCTACTCCTGCACCCACGGCGCTCACCCCGCCAGCTGCTACGCCGACGCCGCCAAGTGCGGTCCAATCATCAGTAGCGGACGCCATCCGGCAATCCACCTCGCGCTGCCCTGGATGGAAGTCCTTACTCATTTGCCAGCGCAAATTACACAAATTGAGACTTTCTTCAGGGAAATCAACGCCATTTAATGTACTTGGTAAACGAATCAGCCACAATCAGAGTGCCAGCGCAAATTACACAAATTGAGACTTTCTTCAGGGAAATCAACGCCATTTAATGTACTTGGTAAACCAATCAGCCACAATCAGACCATGACCACAAAGATTACCAAGTGACTTAAACTTCTACGAATCGTAACACAAATCAGCCACAATCAGAGTGCCCAATCACAATTCAGATGTACTAGGCATGATCTTGAAGGTAAAAAAAAGGAAAAAACCGGATTCTTGGCACGGCTATTGTGCGCAATGCCTTGACAAAGTTGGCATGTGCCACAGACCATGACCACAAAGTTTACCGAGTACATTAAACGGCTATCAATCATAACATGGCTCAGCCACGGTCAAAGTGTCCAATCGTAATGCAGATGTACTAGGCATGATCTTGAAGGTAAAAAAAAGGAAAAAACCGGATTCTTGGCACGGCTATTGTGCGCAATGCCTTGACAAAGTTGGCATGTGCCACAGACCATGACCACAAAGTTTACCGAGTACATTAAACGGCTATCAATCATAACATGGCTCAGCCACGGTCAAAGTGTCCAATCGTAATGCAGATGTACTAGGCATGACCTTGGAGGTACAAACAAGGTAGAATACTGGTGTCTCGGTGTGGCTATTGTGGGCAATGCCTTGACAAATTTGGCATGTGCCACTGGTCATGACCACAAATGTATCCAAGTGACTTTTACTTCTATTGATCATAACACGAGTCAGCCACAGGCAAAGCATCCAATCACAGTGCAGATGTACTGGGCATGATCTTTCAGGTGCAAACAAGGTACAATACTGGTGGCTCGGTGTGGCTATTGTGCCAATACCTTGATAAAGTTGGCATGAGCCACTGTCCATGACCACAACGTTTATCAAGTGAATTCAACTTCTATGAATCGTAACGTGACTCCGCCACAGTCAGAGTGCCCAATCACAGTGCACATCTAATATGCATGACATTGCAGGTATAAACAAGGTAAAAAACCGGTGGCTTGGCACGGCTACTGTGCGTAATGCCTTGACAAAGTTGGCATGTGCAACTGACCATGACCACAGAGTTTACCAAGTACCTTAACGGCTATGAATCATAACACGAGTCAGCCACGGTTTGAGTGTCCAATGAAGGTGCAGATACACTGGAAATTACATTGCAAGTACAAACAAGGTAGAATACTGGTGGCTTGGTGTGGCTTTTTTGCGCAAAGCCTTGACAAATTTGGCATGTGCCATTGACCATGACCACAAATAAATCCAAGTGACTTTCACTTTTATTGATCATAACATGAGTCAGCCACGGTCAGAGTGCCCAATCACAGTACAGATGTACTAGGCATGACCTTGGAGGTTCAAAAAAGGTAGAATACTGGTGGCTTGGTGTTGCTATTGTGCGCAATGCCTTGACAAAGTTGGCATGTGCCACTGACCATGACCACAGAGTTTACCAAGTGATGTTAACTTCTACGAATCATAACACGAGTCAGCAATGGTCAGAGTGCCCAATCACAGTGTACATATAATATTCATGACTTGCAGGTATAAACAAGGTAAAAACCAGTGTCTTGGCACAGCTATTTTGCGCAATGCCTTGACAAAGTTGGCATGTGGCATTGGCCGTGATCACAAATGTATCCAAGTGACTTTTACTTCTATTGATCATAACACAAGTCAGCCACGGTCAGAGTGTCCAATCACAGTGCAGATGTACTAGGCATGATCTCGCAGGTGCAAACAAATCAGAATACAGGTGGCTCGGTGTGGCTATTGTGTGCAATGCCTTGACAAAGTTGGCATGTGCCACTGACCATGACCAAAAATGTATCCAAGTGACTTTTCCTTCTATTGATCATATCACGAGCAACCACGGTCTGAGTGTCCAATCACAATGCAGATGTACTAGGCATGATCTTGCAGGTGCAAACAAGGTACAATACTAGTGGCTCGGTGTGGCTATTGTGCACAGTGCCTTGACAAAGTTGGCATGTGCCTCTTACCATGACCACAATGTTTATCAAGTGACTTTAACTTCTACGAATCATAACAGGAGCCTGCCACGGTCAGAGTGTCCAACCACAGTGCAGATATACTAGGCATGACCTTGCAGGTATAAACAAGGTAGAATACTAGTGGCTCGGTGTAGCTATTGTGCGCAATGCCTTGACAAAGTTGGCATGTGCCACTGACCATGACCACAAATCTATCCAAGTGACTTTTACTTCTATTGATCATAACACGAGTCAGCCACGGTCAGATGTACTAGGCATGATCTTGAAGGTGCAAACAATGTAGAATACTGGTGGCTCGGTGTGGCTATTGTGCGCAATGCCTTGACAAAGTTGGCATGTGCCACTGACCATGACCACAAAGTTTGCTAAGTGACTTTAACTTCTATTCGTCATAACACGGGTCAGCCACGGTCTGAGTTTCCAATCACAGTGCAGATGTACTAGGCATGATCTTGCAGGTGCAAAGAAGGTAGAATATTGGTGGCTCGGTATGGCTATTGTGCGCAATGCCTTGACAAAGTTGGCATGTGCCAAAGACCATGAACACAAAGTTTACCAAGTAAATTAAACGGCTATGAATCATAACATGAGTCAGCCACGGTCAGAGTGTCCAATCATAGTGCAGATCTAGTAGGCATGATCTTGCATTTGCAAACAAGGTAGAATACTGGTGGCTTGGCACGGCTTTTGTGCGCAATGCCTTGACAAAGTTGGCATGTGCCACTGACCAAGATCACAAAGTTTACCAAGTGACTTTAACTTCTACGAATCGTAACACGATCCAGCCACAGTCAGAGTGCCCAATCACAGTTTAGATGTACTAGGCATGACCTTGCAGGTATAAATAAGGTAAAAAACTTGTGGCTTGGCACGACGATTGTGCGCAATGCCTTGACAAAACTGGCATGTGCCACTGACCATGTCCACAAAGGTTACCAAGTACCTTAAACGGCTATAAATCATAACACGAGTCAGCCACGGTCAGAGTGTCCAATCATAGTGCAGGTATACTGGGCATAACCTTGCAGGTACAGACAAGGTAGAATACTGGTGGCTCGGTGTGGCTATTATGCCCAATGCCTTGACAACGTTGGCATGTTCCACTGACCATGACCACAAATGTATCCAAGTGACTTGTACTTCTATTGATCATAACACGAGTCAGCCACGGTCAGAGTGTTCGACCACAGTTCATATGTACTATACATGATCTTGCAGGTTCAAAGAAGGTAGAATACTGGTGGCTTGGTGTGGCTATTGTGTGCAATGCCTTGAAAAATTTGGCATGTGCCACTGACCATGACCACAGATGTATCCAAGTGACTTTTACTTATATTGATCATAACACAAGTCAGCCATGGTCAGAGTGTCCAGTCGCAGTGCAGATGTACTCGGCATGATCTTACATGTACAAAAATGGTAGAATACGGATGGCTTGGTGTGGCTTTTGTGCGCAATGCCTTGACAAAGTTGGCATGTGCCACTGACCATGACCACAAAGCTTACCAAGTGACTTTAACTTCTAAGAATCCTAACATGACTCAGCCACGGTCAGAGTGCCCAATCACAGTGCACATCTAATATGCATGACCTTCCAGGCATAAACAAGGTAAAAAACCGGTGGCATGGCACGGCTATTGTGCGCAATGCCTTGACAATGTTGGCATGTGCCACTGACCATGACCACAAAATTTACCAAGTACCTTTAATGGCTATGAATAATAACACGAGTCAGCCACGGTCAGAGTGTCCAATCACAGTGCACATATACTGGGCTTGACCTTGCAGGTGTGAACAAGGTATAATACAGGTTGCTTGGTGTGGCTATTGTGCGCAATGTCTTGACAAAGTTGGCATGTGCCTCTGACCATGACCACAAATGTATCCAAGTGACATTTACTTCTATTGATGAAAACACGAGTCAGCCACGGTTTGAGTGTCCAATCACAGTGCAGATTTACTAGGTATGATCTTGGAGGTGCAAACAAAGTAGAATACTGGTGGCTCGGTGTGGCTATTTTGCGCAATGATGTGACAATGTTGGCATGTGCCACTGACCATGACTACAAAGTTTTCCAGGTGACTTTAACTTCTACGAATCGTAACATGAGTCAGCCACGGTGAGAGTGGCCAATCACAGTGCACATCTAACATGCATGACCTTGCAGGTATAAACAAGGTGAAAATCCGGTGGCTTGGCACGGCTATTGCGTGCAATGCCTTGACAATGTTTTCATGTGCCACTGACAATGACCACAAAGTATACCAAGTACCTTACACGGCTATGAATCATAACACGAGCCAGCCATGGTCAGAGTGTCCAATCACAGGGCAGATGTACTAGGCATGACCTTGCAGGTATAAACAAGGTAGAAAACGGGTGGCTCGGAGTGGCTTTTGTGCGCAATGCCTTGACAAAGGTGTCATGTGCCACTGCCCATGACCACAGATGTATCCAAGTGACTTTTACCTCTACTGATCATAACACGAGTCAGCCACGGTCAGAGTATCCAATCATAGTGCAGATGTACTAGGCATGATCTTGCAGGTATAAAAAAGGTAGAATACTGGTGGCTCGGTGTGGCTATTGTGCGCAATGCCTTGACAAAGTTGGCATGTATCACTGACCATGACCACAAATGTATCCAAGTGACGTTTTCTTCTATTTGTCATAATACGAGTCAGCCACGGTCAGGGTGTCCAATCACAGTGCAGATGTACTAGGCATGATTTGCAGATGCAAACAAGGTAGAATACCGGTGGCTTGGCATGGCTATTATGTGCAATGCATTGACAAAGTTGGCATGTGCCAATGACCAAGACCACAAATTTTACCAAATGACTTTAACTTATACAAATCGTAACACGATTCAGCCACAGTCAGAGTGCCCAATCACAGTTCATATGTACTAGGCATGACATTGTAGGATTAAACATAGTAAAACACCGGTGGCTTGGCACGGCTATTGTGCACAATACCTTGACAAAGTTGGCAAGTGCCACTGACCATGACCACAAAATTTACCAAGTACCTTAAAGGGCTATGAATCATAACACGCGTCAGCCACGGTCAGAGTTTCCAATCACAGTGCAGATATACTGGGAATGACCTTTCAGGTACAAACAAGGTATAAAACTGGTGGCTCAGTGTGGCTATTGTGCACAATGCCTCGACAAAGTTGGCATGTGCCACTGACCATGACCACAAATGTATCCAACTGACTTTTACTTCCATTGATCATAACATGAGTCAGCCACAGTCAGAGTGTCCAGTTACAGTGTAGATGGACTAGGCAGGATCTTGCAGGTTCGAACACGGTAGAATGCTGGTGGCTCGTGTGGCTATTGTGTGGAATGCCTTGACAAAATTTGCATGTGCCACTGACCATGACCGCAAATATATCAAAGTAACTTTTATTTCTATTGATCATAACACGAGTCAGCCACGGTCAGAGTATCCAATCACTGTACGATGTACTAGGCATGATCTTGTAGGTGCAAACAAGGTAGAATACTGGTGGATCGGTGTGGCTATTGTGCACAATGCCTTGGCAAAGTTGGCATGTGCCACTGACCATGACCACAAATGTATCCAAGTGACATTTACTTTTATTGATCATAACATGAGTCAGCCATGGTCAGATTGTCCAATCATAGTGCAGATGTACTAGGAATGATCATGGAGGTACAAACAAGGTAGAATACTGGTGGCTTGGTGTGGCTATTGTGCGCAATGCCTTGACAAAGTTTGCATGTGCCTCTAACCATGACCACAAAGTTTACCAAGTGACTTTAACTTCTACGAATCACAACACGAGTCAACCACGGTCAGAGTACCCAATCACAGTGCACATCTAATATGCATGACCTTTCAGGTATAAACAGGGTAAAATCCCGGTGGCTTGGCACGGCTGTTGTGCGCAATGCCTTGACAAAATTGGCATGTGCCACTGACCATGACCACAACGTTTACCAAGTACATTAAATGGCTATGAATCATAACACGAGTCAGCCACGGTCAGAGTTTCCAATCACAGTGCAGATGTATTAGGCATGATATTGTATGTGCAAACAAGGTAGAATAATGGTGGCTATTGTACGCAATGCCTTGACAAAGTTGGCATGTGGCACTGACCATGACCACAAAGTTTACCAAGTGACTTTAACTTCTATGAATCGTAACACGAGTCAGCAACAGTCAGAGAGCCCAATCACAGTGCAGATGTACTAGGCACGATATTTCAGGTGCAAACAAGGTAGACTACTGGTGGCTTGGTGTGGCTATTGTGCGCAATGCCTTGACAAAGTTGGCATGTGCCACTGACGATGACCACAAAGCTTACCAAGTGACTTTAACTTCTAATAATCGTAACACGAGTCAGCCACAGTCAGAGTGCCCAATCACAGTGCACATCTAATACGCATGCATTGCAGGCATAAACAAGGTAAAAACCTGGTGGCTTGGCACGGCTATTGTGCGCAATGCCTTGACAAAGTTGGCATGTGCCACTGACCATGACCACAAAATTTTCAAAGTATCTTAAACGGCTATGGATCATAACACGAGTCAGCCACGGTCAGAGTGGTTAATCACAGTGCAGATACACTGGGCATGACCTTGCAGATATAAACAAGGTAGAATACAGGTGGCTTGGTGTGGCTATTGTGCGCAATGTCTAGACAAAGTTGGCATGTGCCACTGACCATGACCACAAATGTATCCAAGTGATTTTTACTTATACTGATCATAACACGAGTCAGCCACGGTCAGAATGTCCAATCACAGTGCAGATGTACTGGGCATGATCTTGTAGGTGAAAACAAGGTATAATACTGGTGGCCCAGTATTGCTATTTTGCGCAATGCCTTGGCAATATTGGCATGTGTCACTGACCATGACCACAAAGTTTTCCAAGTGACTTTAACTTCTATGAGTTGTAACATGAGTCAGCCACAGTTAGAGTGCCCAGTCACAGTGCACATCTAATATGCATGACCTTGCAGGTGTAAACAAGGTAAAAAACTGGTGGCTTGGCACACCTATTGTGCGCAATGCCTTGACAATGTTGGCATGTGCCACTGACCATGACCACAAAGTATACCAAGTACCTCACACTGCTATGAATCATAACACGAGTCAGCCACGGTCAGAGTGTCCAATCACAGTGCAGATGAAATGGGCATGACCTTGCCGGTACAAACAAGGTAGAATACGGGTGGCTCGGTGAGGCTATTGTGCGCAATGCCTTGACAAAGTTGGCATGTGCCACTGACCATGACCACAACGTTTACCAAGTACATTAAACGGCTATGAATCATAACACAAGTCAGCCACGGTCAGAGTGTCCAATCACAGTGCAGATGAAATGGGCATGACCTTGCCGGTACAAACAAGGTAGAATACGGGTGGCTCGGTGAGGCTATTGTGCGCAATGCCTTGACAAAGTTGGCATGTGCCACTGACCATGACCACAACGTTTACCAAGTACATTAAACGGCTATGAATCATAACACAAGTCAGCCACGGTCAGAGTGTCCAATCACAGTACAGATGTACTAGGCATGATCTTGCAGGTGCAAACAAGGTATGATACTGGTGGCTCGGTGTGGCTATTGTACGCAATGCCCTGACAAAGTTGGCATATGCCACTGACCATGACCACAAAGT
Source organism: Penium margaritaceum (assembly GCA_023375785.1). NCBI lineage: Eukaryota > Viridiplantae > Streptophyta > Zygnematophyceae > Desmidiales > Peniaceae > Penium > Penium margaritaceum. Next base: position 9,340 of record SZWC01000259.1, on the reverse strand, counting down.
TTACCAAGTGACCTTAACTTCTACGAATCGTAACACGAGTCAGCAAAAGTCAGAGTGCCCAATCACAGTGCATATGTACTATGCACGATGTTTCATGTGCAAACAAGGTAGAATAGTGGTAGCTTGGTGTGGCTATTGTGCGCAATGCCTTGACAAAGTTGGCATGTGCCACTGACCATGACCACAAAGCTTACCAAGTAACTTTAACTTATAAGACTCGTAACACGAGTCAGCCACAGTCAGAGTGCCCAATCACAGTGCACATCAAATATGCATGACCTTGCAGGTATAAACAAGGTAAAAACCCGGTGGCTTGTGACGGCTATTGTGCGCAATGCCTTGACAAAGTTGGCATGTGCCACTGACCATGACCACAAAGTTTAGAAAGTACATTAAATGGCTATGAATCATAACTCAAGTCAGCCACGGTCAGAGTGTCCAATCACAGTGCAAATATACTGGGTATGAACAAGGTAGAATACACGTGGCTTGGTGTGGCTATTGTGCGCAATGTCTTGACAAAGTTGGCATGTGCCACTGACCATGACCACAAATATATCCAAGTGACTTTTACTTCTATTGATCATAACACGAGTCAGCCACGGTCAGAGTGTCCAATCACTGTGCAGATGTACTAGGCATGATCTTGCAAGTACAAACAGGGTAGAATTCTGGTGGCTCGGTGTGGCTATTGTGCGCAATGCCTTGACAAAGTTGGCATGTGCCACTGCCCATGACCACTAAGTTTACCAAGTGATTTTAACTTCTACGAATCGTAACACGAGTAAGCCACAGTCAGAGTGCCCAATCACAGTGCACATCTAACAGGCATGACCTTGCAGGTATAAACAAGCTAAACAACTAGAGGCTTGGCACGGCTATTGTACGCCATGCCTTGACAAAGTTGGCATGTGCCACTGACCATGACCACAAAGGTTACCAATTACCTTAAATGGCTATGAATCAGAACACGAGTCAGCCACGTTCAGATTGTCGAATCACAGTGCAGATATACTGGGCATGACCTTGCAGGTGTAAACAAGGTAGACTACTGGTGGCTCGGTGTGGCTATCCTGCGCAATGCCTTATCAAAGTTGGCATGTACCAATGACCATGACCACAAATGTATCCAAGTGACTTTTACTTGTATTGATCGTAACACGAGTCAGTCACAGTCAGAGTGCCCAACCACAGTGCACATCTAATATGCATGACCTTGCAGGTATAAACAAGGTAAACCGGTGGCTTTGCACAGCTTTTGTGCGCAATGCTTTGACAATGTTGGCATGTGCCACTGACCATGACTACAAAGTTTACCAAGTACCTTAAACGGCTTTGAATCATAACACGAGTCAGCCACGAGTGTCTCTGATAGGACAGAGTGTCTATAGCAGAGTACTTGGTACTCAGACATGGTGAGTTGACCACGTCATGGTTTGACCATGCGCTGAGTCCTATCAGGTATGAGTCACATGTCTTGGCCTTGCTCCAGTTGTCTTGTGCTTGCTCCAGCTATCTTCGCATTGATCCAGTTGTCTTGGGCTTGCTCTAGTTGTCTTGGCCTTGCTCGAGTTGTCTTGGCCTTGCTCGAGTTTTCTTGGGCCTGCTCCAGTTGTCTTTGGCTTGCTCCAGTTGTCTTGTGCTTGCTCCAGTTGTCTTGGGCTTGCTCCAGTTGTCTTGTGCTTGCTCCAGTTGTCTTGGGCTTGCTCCAGTCGTCTTGGCCTTGCTCCAGTTGTCTTGGACTTGCTCCAGATGTTTTGAGCTTGCTCCAGTTGTCTTGGGCGTGCTCCAGTTGTCTTTGCCTTGCTCCACTTGTCTTGGCCTTGCTCCAGTTGTTTTGGGCCTGCTCCAGGTGTCTTGGGCTTGCTCCAGTTGTCTTGGCCATGCTCCAGTTTTCTTGGGCTTTCTCCAGATGTCTTGGGCTTGCTATAGTTGTCTTGAGCTTGCTCCAGTTGTCTTGGCCTTGCTCCAGTGGTCGAAGGCTTGCTCCACTTGTCTTGGGTTTGCCCCTGTTGTCTTGGGCTTGCTCCAGTTGTCTTGGGCTTGCTCTAGTTGTCTTGGCCTTGCTCCAGTTGTCTTGGGCTTGCTCCAGTTGTCTTGGCCTTTCTCTAGTTGTCTTAAGCCTGCTCCACTTGTCTTGGGCTTGCTCTTGTTGTCTTCGGCTTCCTCGAGTTTTTTTGGCCTTGCTTCAGTTGTCTTGGGCTTGCTCCAGTTGTTTTGGGCTTGCTCCAATTGTCTTGGTCTTGCTCCAGTTGTCTTAGGCTTCCTCCAGTTGTCTTGGGCTTGGCCATTTGGCTTGGGCTTGCTCCAATTGTCTTGGGCTTGCTCCAGTGGTCCTGGCCTTGCTCCAGTTGTCTTGGGCTTGCTCCAGCTGTTTTGGCATTACTCCAGTTGTCTTGGCCGTGCTCTAGGTGTCTTGGCCTTGCTCCGGTTGTCTTGGCCTTGCTCCAGTTGTCTTGGCCTTGCTCCAGTTGTCTTGGGCCTGCTTCAGTTGCCTTGGGCTTGCTCCAGTTGTCTTGGCCTTGCTCTAGTTGTCTTGGCCTTGCTCCAGTTGTCTTGGACCTGCTCCTGTTGTATTTGGCTTGCTCTAGTTTTCTTGGGCTTGCTCCAGTTGTCTTGGACCTGCTCCTGTTGTATTTGGCTTGCTCTAGTTTTCTTGGGCTTGCTCCAGTTTTCCTGGCCTTGCTCCAGTTGTCTTGGGTTTGCTCCAGTTGTCTTTGGCTTGCTCTAGTTATCTTGGCCTTGCTCCAGTTCTCTTGGCCTTGATCCAATTGTCTTGGCCTTGCTCCAGTTGTCTTGGGCTGTCTCCAGTTGTCTTGGGCTTGCTCCAATTGGCTTGGGCTTGCTCGACTTGTCTTGGCCTTGCTCCAGTTGTCTTAGGCTTGCTCTAGTTGTTTTGGTCTTGCTCCAATTGTCTTGGTCTTCCTCCAGTTGTCTTAGGCTTCCTCTAGTCGTCTTGGGCTTGCTCCAGTTGTCTTGGGTTTGCTCTTGTTGTCTTGGACTTGCTCCGGTGGTCTTGGCCTTGCTCCTGTTCTCTTGGGCTTGATCCAGCTGTCTTGGCATCGCTCCAGTTGTCTTGGGCTTGCTCCAGTTGTCTTGGACCTCCTCCAGTTGTCTTGGACCTCCTCCAGTTGTCTTGGACCTCCTCCAGTTGTCTTGGACCTCCTCCAGTTGTCTTGGACCTCCTCCAGTTGTCTTGGACCTCCTCCAGTTGTCTTGGACCTCCTCCAGTTGTCTTGGACCTCCTCCAGTTGTCTTGGACCTCCTCCAGTTGTCTTGGACCTCCTCCAGTTGTCTTGGACCTCCTCCAGTTGTCTTGGACCTCCTCCAGTTGTCTTGGACCTCCTCCAGTTGTCTTGGACCTCCTCCAGTTGTCTTGGACCTCCTCCAGTTGTCTTGGACCTCCTCCAGTTGTCTTGGACCTCCTCCAGTTGTCTTGGACCTCCTCCAGTTGTCTTGGACCTCCTCCAGTTGTCTTGGACCTCCTCCAGTTGTCTTGGACCTCCTCCAGTTGTCTTGGACCTCCTCCAGTTGTCTTGGACCTCCTCCAGTTGTCTTGGACCTCCTCCAGTTGTCTTGGACCTCCTCCAGTTGTCTTGGACCTCCTCCAGTTGTCTTGGACCTCCTCCAGTTGTCTTGGACCTCCTCCAGTTGTCTTGGACCTCCTCCAGTTGTCTTGGACCTCCTCCAGTTGTCTTGGACCTCCTCCAGTTGTCTTGGACCTCCTCCAGTTGTCTTGGACCTCCTCCAGTTGTCTTGGACCTCCTCCAGTTGTCTTGGACCTCCTCCAGTTGTCTTGGACCTCCTCCAGTTGTCTTGGACCTCCTCCAGTTGTCTTGGACCTCCTCCAGTTGTCTTGGACCTCCTCCAGTTGTCTTGGACCTCCTCCAGTTGTCTTGGACCTCCTCCAGTTGTCTTGGACCTCCTCCAGTTGTCTTGGACCTCCTCCAGTTGTCTTGGACCTCCTCCAGTTGTCTTGGACCTCCTCCAGTTGTCTTGGACCTCCTCCAGTTGTCTTGGACCTCCTCCAGTTGTCTTGGACCTCCTCCAGTTGTCTTGGACCTCCTCCAGTTGTCTTGGACCTCCTCCAGTTGTCTTGGACCTCCTCCAGTTGTCTTGGACCTCCTCCAGTTGTCTTGGACCTCCTCCAGTTGTCTTGGACCTCCTCCAGTTGTCTTGGACCTCCTCCAGTTGTCTTGGACCTCCTCCAGTTGTCTTGGACCTCCTCCAGTTGTCTTGGACCTCCTCCAGTTGTCTTGGACCTCCTCCAGTTGTCTTGGACCTCCTCCAGTTGTCTTGGACCTCCTCCAGTTGTCTTGGACCTCCTCCAGTTGTCTTGGACCTCCTCCAGTTGTCTTGGACCTCCTCCAGTTGTCTTGGACCTCCTCCAGTTGTCTTGGACCTCCTCCAGTTGTCTTGGACCTCCTCCAGTTGTCTTGGACCTCCTCCAGTTGTCTTGGACCTCCTCCAGTTGTCTTGGACCTCCTCCAGTTGTCTTGGACCTCCTCCAGTTGTCTTGGACCTCCTCCAGTTGTCTTGGACCTCCTCCAGTTGTCTTGGACCTCCTCCAGTTGTCTTGGACCTCCTCCAGTTGTCTTGGACCTCCTCCAGTTGTCTTGGACCTCCTCCAGTTGTCTTGGACCTCCTCCAGTTGTCTTGGACCTCCTCCAGTTGTCTTGGACCTCCTCCAGTTGTCTTGGACCTCCTCCAGTTGTCTTGGACCTCCTCCAGTTGTCTTGGACCTCCTCCAGTTGTCTTGGACCTCCTCCAGTTGTCTTGGACCTCCTCCAGTTGTCTTGGACCTCCTCCAGTTGTCTTGGACCTCCTCCAGTTGTCTTGGACCTCCTCCAGTTGTCTTGGACCTCCTCCAGTTGTCTTGGACCTCCTCCAGTTGTCTTGGACCTCCTCCAGTTGTCTTGGACCTCCTCCAGTTGTCTTGGACCTCCTCCAGTTGTCTTGGACCTCCTCCAGTTGTCTTGGACCTCCTCCAGTTGTCTTGGACCTCCTCCAGTTGTCTTGGACCTCCTCCAGTTGTCTTGGACCTCCTCCAGTTGTCTTGGACCTCCTCCAGTTGTCTTGGACCTCCTCCAGTTGTCTTGGACCTCCTCCAGTTGTCTTGGACCTCCTCCAGTTGTCTTGGACCTCCTCCAGTTGTCTTGGACCTCCTCCAGTTGTCTTGGACCTCCTCCAGTTGTCTTGGACCTCCTCCAGTTGTCTTGGACCTCCTCCAGTTGTCTTGGACCTCCTCCAGTTGTCTTGGACCTCCTCCAGTTGTCTTGGACCTCCTCCAGTTGTCTTGGACCTCCTCCAGTTGTCTTGGACCTCCTCCAGTTGTCTTGGACCTCCTCCAGTTGTCTTGGACCTCCTCCAGTTGTCTTGGACCTCCTCCAGTTGTCTTGGACCTCCTCCAGTTGTCTTGGACCTCCTCCAGTTGTCTTGGACCTCCTCCAGTTGTCTTGGACCTCCTCCAGTTGTCTTGGACCTCCTCCAGTTGTCTTGGACCTCCTCCAGTTGTCTTGGACCTCCTCCAGTTGTCTTGGACCTCCTCCAGTTGTCTTGGACCTCCTCCAGTTGTCTTGGACCTCCTCCAGTTGTCTTGGACCTCCTCCAGTTGTCTTGGACCTCCTCCAGTTGTCTTGGACCTCCTCCAGTTGTCTTGGACCTCCTCCAGTTGTCTTGGACCTCCTCCAGTTGTCTTGGACCTCCTCCAGTTGTCTTGGACCTCCTCCAGTTGTCTTGGACCTCCTCCAGTTGTCTTGGACCTCCTCCAGTTGTCTTGGACCTCCTCCAGTTGTCTTGGACCTCCTCCAGTTGTCTTGGACCTCCTCCAGTTGTCTTGGACCTCCTCCAGTTGTCTTGGACCTCCTCCAGTTGTCTTGGACCTCCTCCAGTTGTCTTGGACCTCCTCCAGTTGTCTTGGACCTCCTCCAGTTGTCTTGGACCTCCTCCAGTTGTCTTGGACCTCCTCCAGTTGTCTTGGACCTCCTCCAGTTGTCTTGGACCTCCTCCAGTTGTCTTGGACCTCCTCCAGTTGTCTTGGACCTCCTCCAGTTGTCTTGGACCTCCTCCAGTTGTCTTGGACCTCCTCCAGTTGTCTTGGACCTCCTCCAGTTGTCTTGGACCTCCTCCAGTTGTCTTGGACCTCCTCCAGTTGTCTTGGACCTCCTCCAGTTGTCTTGGACCTCCTCCAGTTGTCTTGGACCTCCTCCAGTTGTCTTGGACCTCCTCCAGTTGTCTTGGACCTCCTCCAGTTGTCTTGGACCTCCTCCAGTTGTCTTGGACCTCCTCCAGTTGTCTTGGACCTCCTCCAGTTGTCTTGGACCTCCTCCAGTTGTCTTGGACCTCCTCCAGTTGTCTTGGACCTCCTCCAGTTGTCTTGGACCTCCTCCAGTTGTCTTGGACCTCCTCCAGTTGTCTTGGACCTCCTCCAGTTGTCTTGGACCTCCTCCAGTTGTCTTGGACCTCCTCCAGTTGTCTTGGACCTCCTCCAGTTGTCTTGGACCTCCTCCAGTTGTCTTGGACCTCCTCCAGTTGTCTTGGACCTCCTCCAGTTGTCTTGGACCTCCTCCAGTTGTCTTGGACCTCCTCCAGTTGTCTTGGACCTCCTCCAGTTGTCTTGGACCTCCTCCAGTTGTCTTGGACCTCCTCCAGTTGTCTTGGACCTCCTCCAGTTGTCTTGGACCTCCTCCAGTTGTCTTGGACCTCCTCCAGTTGTCTTGGACCTCCTCCAGTTGTCTTGGACCTCCTCCAGTTGTCTTGGACCTCCTCCAGTTGTCTTGGACCTCCTCCAGTTGTCTTGGACCTCCTCCAGTTGTCTTGGACCTCCTCCAGTTGTCTTGGACCTCCTCCAGTTGTCTTGGACCTCCTCCAGTTGTCTTGGACCTCCTCCAGTTGTCTTGGACCTCCTCCAGTTGTCTTGGACCTCCTCCAGTTGTCTTGGACCTCCTCCAGTTGTCTTGGACCTCCTCCAGTTGTCTTGGACTTGCTGTAGTTGTCTTGGGCCTCCTCCAGTTGGCTTGGGCTTGCTCTAGCTGTCTTGGGCCTGCTCCAGTTGTCTTCGGCTTGCTCCAGTTGTCGTGGGCTTGCTCCAATTGTCTAGGGCTTGCTCCAGTTCCCTTGGCCTTGCTTAAGTTTTCTTGGGCTAACTCCAGTTGTCTTGGGCTTGCTCCGATTGTCTTGGGCTTGCTCCAGTTGTCTTGGCCTTGCTCCAGTTGTCTTAGGCTTGCTACAGTTGTCTTGGGCTTGCCCCAGGTGTCTTGGGCTTGCTTTAGTTCTCTTGTGCTTGCTCGAGTTGTCTTGGCCTTGCTCGAGTTGTCTTGGCCTTGCTCCAGTTGTCTTGGGCTTGCTCCAATTTTCTTGGGCTTGTTCCAGTTGCCTTGGCCTTGATCCAGTTGTCTTGGCCTTGCTCCAGTTGTTTACAGCTTGCAACACGTGTCTTGGGCCTGCTCCAGTTGTCTTGGCTTTGCTCCAGTTTTCTTGGGCTTGCTCCAGTTGTCTTGGGCTTGCTCTAGTTGTCTTGGGCTTGATCCAGATGTCTTGGCCTTGCTCCAGTTGTCTTAGGCTTGCTCCAGTTGTCTTGGACTTGCCCCAGTTGTCTTGGCCTTGCTCCAGTTCTCGTGGGCTTGCTCCAGTTGTCTTGGCCTTGCTCTAGTTGTCTTGGGCTTGCTCCAGTTGTCTTGGCCTTGCTCTAGTTGTCTTGGGCTTGCTCCAACTGTCTCGGCCTTGCTCCAGTTGTCTTGGACTTGCTCCAGTTGTCTTGGCCTTCCTCCAGTTGTCTTGGCCTTGCTCCATTTTTCTTGGGCCTGCTGGAGTTGTCTTTGGCTTGCTCCAGTTGTCTTGGCCTTGCTTCAGTTGTCTTGGCCTTGCTCCAGTTGTCTTGGACCTCCTCCAGTTGTCTTGGGCTTGCTCCAGCTGACTTGGGCCTGCTCCAATTGTCTTAGGCTTGCTCAAGTTATCTTGGGCTTGCTCCAGTTATCTTGGGCTTGCTCCAGTTGTATTGTGCTTTCTCTAGTTGTCTTGGCCTTGATTTAGTTGTCTTGGACTTGTTCCACTTGTTTCGAGCTTGCTCTAGTTGTCTTGGGCGTGCTGCAGTTGTCTTGGCCTTGCTCCAGTTGTCTTGACCTTGCTCCAGTTGTTTTGGGCCTGCTCCAGGTGTCTTGGGCTTGCTCCAGTTGTCTTGGCATTGCTCCAGTTTTCTTAGGCTTTCTCCAGATGTCTTGGGCTTGCTCCAGTTGTCTTGGGCTTGCTCCAGTTGTCTTGGCCTTGCTCCAGTTGTCTTAGGCTTGCTCCAATTGTCTTGGGCTTGCCCCAGTTGTCTTGGTCTTGCTCCAGTTGTCTTGGGCTTGCTCCAGTTGTCTTGGCCTTGCTCTAGTTGTCTTGGGCTTGCTTCAGTTGTCTTGGCCTTGCTCCAGTTGTCTTGGTCTTGCTCAAGTTGTCTTAAGCCTGCTCCATTTGTCTTCGGCTTGCTCTTTTTGTCTTGGGCTTGCTTGAGTTTTCTTGGCATTGCTCTAGTTGTCTTGGGCTTCCTCCAATTGTTTTGAGCTTGCTCCAATTGTCTTGGTCTTGCTCCAGTTCTCTTAGGCTTCCTCCAGTTGTCTTCGGCTTGGCCAGTTGTCTTGGGCTTGCTCCAGTTGTCTTGGGCTTGCTCCAGTGGTCTTGGCCTTGCTCCAGTTGTCTTGGGCTTGCTCCAGTTGTCTTGGCCTTGCTCTAGTTGTCTTGGCCTTGCTCCAGTTGTCTTGGCCTTGCTCTAGTTGTCTTGGGCCTGCTCTAGTTTTCTTGGGCTCGCTCCAGTTGTCTTGGCCTTGCTCTAGTTGTCTTGGCCTTGCCTCAGTTGTCTTGGGCCTGCTCCAAATGCATTGGGCTCGCTCTAGTTGTCTTGGGCTTGCTCCAGTTTTCCTGGCCTTGCTGCAGTTGTCTTGGGCTTGCCTCAGTTGTCTTGGGCTCGCTCCAGTTGTCTTGGGCTTGCTCCAGTTTTCTTGGCCTTGCTGCAGTTGTCTTGGGCTTGCTCCAGCTGTCCTGGGCTTGCTCCAGTTGTCTTGGCCTTGCTCCAGTTGTCGTGGGCTTGCTCCAACTATCTTGGCCTTCCTCCAATTTCCTTGGCCTTGCTCCAGTTGTCCTGGCCTAGCTCCAGTTGTCTTTGCCTTGCTCTGATTTTCTTGGGCCTGCTCCAGTTGTCTTGGGCTTGCTCTAGTTCTCTTGGCCTTGCTCCACTTTTCTTGGCCTTGCTCCAGTTGTCTTGGAAGTGCTCTAGTTGTCTTGGGCTTGCTCCAGTTGTCTTGGGCTTGCTCCAGTTGTCTTGGGCTTGCTCTAGTTGTTTTGGGCTTGCTCCAATTGTCTTGGT
>SZWC01000258.1:478754-489996 GCA_023375785.1 Penium margaritaceum | reverse complement strand
TGTAAGTGCGTGTAAGTGCGTGTAAGTGCGTGTGAGTGTGAGTGAGTATGTGTGAGTGCGTGTGAGTGCATGTGAGTGCGTGTGAGTGTGTGTGTGTAAGTATATGTGGGTGCGTGTGAGTGCGTGTGAGTGCGAATCAGTGCGAGTGAGGGCATGTGAGTGCGCGTAAGTGCGTGTAAGTGCGTATAAGTATATGTAAGTACGTGCAGGTGTGTGCAAGTACGTGCAAGTGCGTGCTAGTGCGTGCAAGTATGTGTAAATGCTTGTGTAAGTGGTTGTATGTATGTGTATGTGTGTGCATGTGTGTATAAGTGTGTGTAAGTGTGTGTTAGTGCGTGTAAGTGCATGTAAGTACATGTAAGTGTGTGTTAGTGCGTGCAAGTGCGTATAAGTGTGTGTAAGTGCGTGTAAATGTGTGTAAATGCGAGTAAGTTGGGTAAGTGCAGGTAAGTGTGTGTACGTGTGTGTTAGTGCATGTAAGTGCGTGTAAGTGCGTGTAAGTGCGTGCAAGTGCGTACAAGTGTATGTAAGTGTGTGTAAGTGCGTGTAAGTACTTGTGTAAGTGTGTATATGTACGTGTATGTACGTGTATGTGTTTTTAAGTTCGTGTGAGTGCGTGTAAGTGCGGTTAAGTGCGTGTAAGTGCGTGTGAGTGCGTGTGAGTGTGTGTGAATGTGTGTGAGTGTATGCGAGTGTGTGTGTGCGTGTGGGTACGAGTGAGTGCGAGCGAGGGCGTGTGAGTGCACATAAGTGCGTGTAAGTGCGTGTAAGTACGTGTCCGTGTGTGCAAGTGCGTGCAAGTACGTACAAGTGCGTGCAAGTGCGTGCAAGTGCGTGCAAGTGCGTGTAAAGGCTTGTGTAAGTGGGTGTATATATGTGTATGTGTGTGCATGTGTCTGTAAGTATGTGTAAATACGTGTTAGTACGTGTAAGTGCGTGTAAGTGCGTGTAAGTGCGTTTAAGTTTGTTTAAGTGCGTGTATGTACGTGTAAGTGCGTGTTAGTGCGTGTAAGTGCGTGCAAGTGGGTGCAAGTGCGTGCAAGTACATGCAAGTACGTGTAAGTGCGTGTAAGTGCTTGTGTATGTGCGTGTATGTACGTGTATGTGTGTATTTGTGTGTGTAAGTGCGTGTCTGTACGTGTATGTGCGTGTAAGTACGAGTACGTATGTATAAGTACATGTAAGTGCGTGTAAGTGCGTGTAAGTACGTGTAAGTACCTGTACGTGCGTGTGAATGCGTGTGAATGTTTGTAAGTGCGTGCAATTGTATGTAAGTGCATGGAAGTGAGTGTAAGTGCGTGTAAGTGCGTGTAGGTGTGTGTAAGTGTGTGTCAGTATGTGTAATTGCATGAAAGTACGTGTAAGTGTGTGTAAGTGCATGTAAGTGCGTATAAGTGCGTGTAAGTGTGTGTAAGTGCTTGCGGGTAAGTGCGTGTAAGTGCGTGTAAGTGCGTTAAAGTGCATTTAAGTGCGTGTGAGTGCGTGTGATTGTGTGCGAGTGCATGCAAGTCCGTGTTAGTGCATGTAAGTGCGTGTTAGTGCATGTAAGTGCGTGTAAGTGCATGTAAGTGTGTATAAGTGAATGTAAGTGCGTACAAGTGCGTGTAAGTGCGTGTGTGTGCGTGTGTAAGTGCATGTATGTACGTGTATGTACGTGTAAGTACGTGTAAGTATGTGTAAGTGTGTGTAAGTGCGTGTAAGTGCGTGTAAGTGCCTGTCAGTGCCTGTAATTGCGTATAAGTGCGTGTAAGCATGTGTAAGTGCATGTAAGTGCGTGTAAGTGCGAATAAGTTCATGTAAGTGTGTATAAGTGTGTGTAATTACGTACAAGAGCATGGAAGTGCGTGTAAGTACGTGTAAGTGCATGTAAGTGCGTGTAAGTGCGTGTAAGTGTGTCTAAGTGCATGTAAGTGCATGTAAGTGCGTGTAAGTGCGTGTAAGTGCGTGTAAGTATGTATTAGTGCGTCTTAGTGCGCATAAGTGCGTGTAAGTGTGTGCAAGTGCGTGTAAGTGTGTGTAAGTGCTTGTAAGTGCGTGCAAGTGCATGCAAGGGCATGCAAGTGCGTGTAAGTGCGTCTACGTGCTTGTGTAAGTGTGTACATGTGCGTGTATGTGTGTGTATGTGTGTGTAAGTGCACGTCTGTGCGTGTAAGTGCGTGTGAGTGCGTGTGAGTCTGTGTGAGTGCGTATAAATGCGTGTGAGTGCGTGTCAGTGTGTGTGAGTGTATGTGAGTATGTGTGAGTGCGTGTAAGTGTGTGTAACTGCGTGCGAGTGCGTGCGAGTGTGTGTGAGTGCATGTAAGTGCGTCTTAGTGTGTGTAAGTATGTGTAAGTGCGAGTAAGTATAAATACGTGTGTGTAAATGTGTATAAGTGTATGTAAGTGTGTTTAAGTTTGTGTAAGTGCGCGTACGTTTGTGTAAGTGCATGTAAGTGTGTATAAGTACGTGTAAGTGCGTGTAAGCGCGTGTAAGTGCCTGTAAGTGCATGTAGGTGCGTTTAAGTGCGTGCAAGTGTGTGTATGTTTGTGTAAGTGCATACAAGTGCGTGTAAGTGCATGCAAGTGCGTTGAAGTGCGTGTAAGAACCTGTAAGTGCATATAAGTGCATGTAAGTGTGAGTAAGTGCGTCTAAGTCTGTGTAAGTGTGTGTAAGTGTATGTAAGTGGGTGTAAATATGTGTAAGTGCGTGTAAGTATGTGTAAGTGTGTGGAAGTGCATGTAAGTGCGTGTAAGTACAGGTAAGTACGTGTAAGTGTGTGCAAATGCATGCAAGTGCCTGGAAGGGTGTGAAAGTGCGTGCAAGTGCATGCAAGTGCCTGTAAGTGCCTATAAGTGCTTGTGTAAATGGATTTATATGCGTGTATGTGCGTGTATGTGCGTGTAAGTGCCTGTAGGTGCGTGTAAGTACGTGTAAGTGCATTTAAGTGGGAGAAAGTGCGTATAAGTTTGTGTAAGTATGTGTAAGTGCGTGTAAGTGTGTGTAAGTGTGTATAAGTACGTGTAAGTGCATTTAAGTGGGAGAAAGTGCGTATAAGTGTGTGTAAGTGTGTATAAGTACGTGTAAGTGCATTTAAGTGGGAGAAAGTGCGTATAAGTGTGTGTAAGTGTGTATAAGTACGTGTAAGTGCATTTAAGTGGGAGAAAGTGCGTATAAGTGTGTGTAAGTGTGTATAAGTACGTGTAAGTGCATTTAAGTGGGAGAAAGTGCGTATAAGTGTGTGTAAGTGTGTATAAGTACGTGTAAGTGCATTTAAGTGGGAGAAAGTGCGTATAAGTGTGTGTAAGTGTGTATAAGTACGTGTAAGTGCATTTAAGTGGGAGAAAGTGCGTATAAGTGTGTGTAAGTGTGTATAAGTACGTGTAAGTGCATTTAAGTGGGAGAAAGTGCGTATAAGTTTGTGTCAGTATGTATAAGTATCTGTAAGTGCGTGTAAGTATGTGTAAGTGCATGTAAGTGCATATAAGTGCGTGTAAGTTCATGTAAGTAAGTAAAAGTGTGTGTAAGTGCGTGCAAGAGCATGCAAGTGCATGTGAGTACGTGTAAGTTCATGTAAGTGTGGGTAAGTGCGTGTAAGTGCATCTGAGTGTGTGTAAGTGTGTGTAAGTGCGTGTAAGTGTGTGTAAGTGCGTGTAAGTGTGTGTAAGTGTGTGTAAGTGCATGTAAGTACGTGTAAGTGTGTGCAAGTGCGTGCAAGTGGGTGTAAGTGCATGTAAGTGCATGCAAGTGTGTACAAGTGCATGCAAGTGCGTGTAAGTGTGTGTAAGTACTTGTGTAAGTGTGTGCATGTGCGTGTATGTGCGTGTATGTGTGTGTAAGTGCGTGTAAGTATGTGTAAGCACGTGTAAGTGCATGTGAGTACGTGTGAGTGTGTGTGAGTGCGTGTATGTGTGTGTAAGTATGTGTAAGTGCGTGTTTGTGCGTGTAAGTACGTGTTAGTGCGTGTAAGTGCGTGTATGTGCATGGAAGTGCGTGTTAGTGTGTGTAAGTGCATGCAAGTGGGTGAAAGTGCGTGCAAGTGCATGCAAGTGCGTGTAAATGTATGGAAGTGCTTGTGTATGTGCGTGTATGTACGTGTATGTGTGTGTTTGTGTGTGTAAGTGCGTGTTAGTGTGTGTAAGTATGTGTAAGTGCGTGTAAGTGCGTGTAAGTACGTGTACATGCGTGTGAGTATGTGTGAGGGCGTGTGAGTGCACGTGAGTGCGTGTGAGTGCGTGTGAGTGCATGTGAGTACGTGTGAGGTGTGTAAGTGCATGTAAGTGTGTATAAGTACGTGTAAGTGCATGTAAGTACGTGTAAGTACTTGTAAGTGTGTGCAAGTACGTGTAAGTACTTGTAAGTGTGTGTTAGTACATGTTAGTGCATGTAAGTGCGTATAAGTGTGTGTAAGTACGCGTAAGTGCGTGTGAGCGTATGTAAGTGTGTGTAAGTGCGGATAAGCTCATTTAAGTGTGTGTAAGTGCATGTAAGTGCGTGTTAGTGCGTGTAAGTGCGTGTAAGTACATGTAAGTGTGTGTAAGTGCGTGCGGGTAAATGCGTGTAAGTGCGTGTAAGTGCGTTTAAGTGTGTTTAAATGTGTGTGAGTGCATGTGAGTGCGTGTGAGTGCATGTAAGTGCGTGTAAGTACATGTAAGTACGTGTAAGTGCATGTAAGTGCGTGTTAGTGCGTGTTAGTCCATGTAAGTGCATATAAGTGCGTGTAAGTGCATGTAAGTATGTGGAAATGCGTGTAAGTGCGTGTAAGTGTGTCTAAGTGCATGTAAGTGCATGTAAGTGCGTGTTAGTGCGTGTTAGTCCATGTAAGTGCATATAAGTGCGTGTAAGTGCATGTAAGTATGTGGAAATGCGTGTAAGTGCGTGTAAGTGTGTCTAAGTGCATGTAAGTGCATGTAAGTGCGTGTTAGTGCGTGTTAGTCCATGTAAGTGCATATAAGTGCGTGTAAGTGCATGTAAGTATGTGGAAATGCGTGTAAGTGCGTGTAAGTGTGTCTAAGTGCATGTAAGTGCATGTAAGTGCGTGTTAGTGCGTGTTAGTCCATGTAAGTGCATATAAGTGCGTGTAAGTGCATGTAAGTATGTGGAAATGCGTGTAAGTGCGTGTAAGTGTGTCTAAGTGCATGTAAGTGCATGTAAGTGCGTGTTAGTGCGTGTTAGTCCATGTAAGTGCATATAAGTGCGTGTAAGTGCATGTAAGTATGTGGAAATGCGTGTAAGTGCGTGTAAGTGTGTCTAAGTGCATGTAAGTGCATGTAAGTGCGTGTTAGTGCGTGTTAGTCCATGTAAGTGCATATAAGTGCGTGTAAGTGCATGTAAGTATGTGGAAATGCGTGTAAGTGCGTGTAAGTGTGTCTAAGTGCATGTAAGTGCATGTAAGTGCGTGTTAGTGCGTGTTAGTCCATGTAAGTGCATATAAGTGCGTGTAAGTGCATGTAAGTATGTGGAAATGCGTGTAAGTGCGTGTAAGTGTGTCTAAGTGCATGTAAGTGCATGTAAGTGCGTGTTAGTGCGTGTTAGTCCATGTAAGTGCATATAAGTGCGTGTAAGTGCATGTAAGTATGTGGAAATGCGTGTAAGTGCGTGTAAGTGTGTCTAAGTGCATGTAAGTGCATGTAAGTGCGTGTTAGTGCGTGTTAGTCCATGTAAGTGCATATAAGTGCGTGTAAGTGCATGTAAGTATGTGGAAATGCGTGTAAGTGCGTGTAAGTGTGTCTAAGTGCATGTAAGTGCATGTAAGTGCGTGTTAGTGCGTGTTAGTCCATGTAAGTGCATATAAGTGCGTGTAAGTGCATGTAAGTATGTGGAAATGCGTGTAAGTGCGTGTAAGTGTGTCTAAGTGCATGTAAGTGCATGTAAGTGCGTGTTAGTGCGTGTTAGTCCATGTAAGTGCATATAAGTGCGTGTAAGTGCATGTAAGTATGTGGAAATGCGTGTAAGTGCGTGTAAGTGTGTCTAAGTGCATGTAAGTGCATGTAAGTGCGTGTAAGTACATGTAAGTGTGTGTAAGTGCGTGTAAGTATGTGTAAGTGTGTGTAAGTACGTGTAAGTGCGTGTAAGTGCTTGTAAGTGCGTGTGAGTGCATTTTAGCCTGTCTGAGTGCGTGTGAGTGCGTGTGAGTGTGTGTGAGTGCGTGTGAGTGCATGTGAGTGTGTGTGAGTGTGTGTAAGTGCGTATAACTGCGTGTAAGTATGTGTGAGTATGTGTGAGTACGTGTAAGTGCGTGTAAGTGCGTGTAAGTGTGTGTAAGTGCGGGTAAGTGTGGATAAGTGCGCGTAGGTGCATTTAAGTGCGCGTAATTGCGTGCAAGTGCGTGCAAGTGCGTGCAAGTTTGTGCAAGTGTGTGTAAGTGTGTGTAAGTGTGTGTAAGTACGTGTAAGTGCGTGTAAGTGCTTGTGTAAGTGGATGTATGTGTGTGTATGTGCGTGTATGTGTGTGTAAGTGCCTGTAAGTACGTGTAAGTGCGTGTAAGTGCGTGTGAGCGCGTGTGAGTATGTGTGAGTGTGTGTGAGTGCATGTGAGTGCGTGTGAGTGCGTGTGAGTGTGTGTAAGTACGTGTGAGTGCGTCTGATTGCGTATTAGTGCAAGTGAGTGCGAGCGAGTGCGTGTGAGTGCGTGTAAGTGCGTGTAAGTGTGTGTAAGTACGTGCAAGTGCGTGCAAGTGCGTGCAAGTGCGTGTAAGTGTGTGTAAGTGTGTGTAAGTACGTGTAAGTGCGTGTAAGTGCGTGTAAGTGTGTGTAAGTACGTGTAAGTGCGTGTAAGTGCTTGTGTAAGTGGCTGTATGTGTGTGTATGTGCGTGTATGTGTGTGTAAGTGCCTGTAAGTACGTGTAAGTGCGTGTAAGTGCTTGTGTAAGTGGCTGTATGTGTGTGTATGTGCGTGTATGTGTGTGTAAGTGCCTGTAAGTACGTGTAAGTGCGTGTAAGTGCTTGTGTAAGTGGCTGTATGTGTGTGTATGTGCGTGTATGTGTGTGTAAGTGCCTGTAAGTACGTGTAAGTGCGTGTAAATATGTGTAAGTATGTGTAAGTATGTGTAAGTGCGTGTAAGTCTTGTAAGTGCATGTAAGTGTGCGTAAGTGCCTGTACGCGCGTATGAATACGTGTGAATGTGTGTAAGTGCGTGTAATTGTATGCAAGTGCATGTAAGTACGTGTAAGTACGTGTAAGTACGTGTATGTGTGTGTAAGTGTGTGTCAGTATGTGTATGTACGTGGAAGTGCGTATAAGTACGTGTAAGTGCGTGTAAGTGCGTGTGAGCGCGTGTGAGTATGTGTGAGTGTGTGTGAGTGCATGTGAGTGCGTGTGAGTGCGTGTGAGTGTGTGTAAGTACGTGTGAGTGCGTCTGATTGCGTATTAGTGCGTGTGAGTGCGAGCGAGTGCGTGTAAGTGTGTGTAAGTGCGTGTAAGTGTGTGTCAGTGCGTGTGAGTATGTGTGAGTGCGTGTGAATGTGTGTGAGTACGTGTGAGTGTGTGTGAGTGTGTGTGAGTGTATGTGAGTGTGTCTGAGTGTGTGTGTGTGTGTGCAAGTGAGTGCGACTGAGGCCGTGTGAGTACGCGTAAGTGCGTGTAAGTGTGTGTAAGTACGTGTAAGTACGTGCAAGTGCGTGCAAGTGCATGCAAGTGCGTGCAAGTGTGTGTAAATGATTGTGTAAGTGGATGTATGTATGTGTATGTGTGTGCATGTGTGTGTAAGTATGTGTAAGTGCGTGTTACTGCGTGTAAGTGCGTGTAAGTGCGTGTAAGTGCGTGCAAGTTCATGTAAGTGCGTGTATGTGCGTGTATGTGCGTGTAAGTGCGTGTAAGTACGTGCAAGTGGGTGCAAGTGCATGCAAGTGCATGTAAGTGTATGTAAGTGCATGTACGTGCTTTTGTATGTGCGTGTATGTACTTGTATGTGTGTTTTTGTGTGTGTTAGTACGTGTCTGTACGTGTAAGTGCTTGTAAGTGCGTGTACATGCGTATAAGTGCATGTAAGTGCGTGTAAGTGCATGTAAGTGTGCGTAAGTGCCTGTACGCGCGTATGAATACGTGTGAATGTGTGTAAGTGCGTGTAATTGTATGCAAGTGCATGTAAGTACGTGTAAGTACNTATACGTGCGTGTAAGTGTGTTTAAGTACGTGCGTGTGAGTACGTTTAAGTGCATTTAAGTACGTGTGAGTGCGTGTGATTGCGTGTGAGTGCATGCAAGTGCGTGTTAGTGCATGTAAGTGCGTGTAAGTGCATGTAAGTGTGTGTAAGTGCATGTAAGTAAGTGCAAGTGTGTGTGGGTGTGTGTAAGTACGTGTATGTGCGTGTATGTGCGTGTAAGTACGTGTAAGTATGTGTAAGTGTGTTTAAGTGCGTGCAAGTGCATGTAAGTTCGTGTAAGTATGTGTAAGTGTGTGTAAGTGCGTGTAAGTGCGTGTAACTGTTTTTGAGTGCCTGTAAGTACGTATAAGTGCGTGTAAGTATGTGTAAGTGCATGTAAGTACTTGTAAGTGTGTGTAAGTTTATGTAAGTGCGTATAAGTGTGTGTAAGTACGTACAAGAGCATTCAAGTGCGTGTAAGTACGTGTAAGTGCATGTAAGTGCGTGTAAGTACGTGTAAGTGTGTCTAGGTACGTGGAAGTGTGTGCAAGTACGTTTAAGTGCGTGTAAGTGCGTGTAAGTGCGTGTTAGTGCGTCTAAGTACGTATAAGTGCATAAAAGTGTGTGCAAGTGCCTGCAAGTGCGTCTAAGTGCGTGTAAGTGTGTGAAAGTGTGTGCAAGTGCGTGCAAGTGCATGGAAGTGCGTGTAAGTGCGTGTAAGTGCGTGTAAGTGTGTGCAAGTGCCTGCAAGTGCGTCTAAGTGCGTGTAAGTGTGTGAAAGTGTGTGCAAGTGCGTGCAAGTGCATGGAAGTGCGTGTAAGTGCGTGTAAGTGCGTGTAAGTGCTTGTATAAGTGGATGTATGTGCGTGTATGTGCGTGTATGTGCATGTAAGTGCCTGTAAGTGCTTGTAAGTACATGTAAGTGCATTTAAGTACGTGTAAGTTCGTGTAAGTTTGTGTAAGTATGTGTAAGTGTGTGTAAGTGCGTGTAAGTGTGTGTAAGTGCATGTCAGTGCCTGTAAGTGTGTATAAGTGCGTGTAAATATGTGTAAGTGGTGTAAGTGCATATAAGTAAGTGTAAGTTCATGTAAGTATGTATAAGTGTGTGTAAGTACGTGCAACAGCATGCAAGTGCATGTAAGTACGTGTAAGTGCATGTAAGTGCATGTAAGTGCGTGTAAGTGCATCTAAGTGCGTGTAAGTACGTATGAGTGCGTGTAAGTGCGTGTAAGTGCGTGTAAGGGCGTGTAAGTGCGTGTAAGTGTGTACAAGTGTGTGCAAGTGTTTATGAGTGCGTGTAAGTGTGTGCAAGTACATGCAAGTGCATGCAAGTGCATGTAAGTGCGTGTAAGTGCTTGTGTAAGTGTGTGCATGTGCGTGTATGTGCGTGTATGTGTTTGTAAGTGCGTGTAAGTGTGTGCAAGTACATGCAAGTGCATGCAAGTGCATGTAAGTGCGTGTAAGTGCTTGTGTAAGTGTGTGCATGTGCGTGTATGTGCGTGTATGTGTTTGTAAGTGCGTGTAAGTACATGTAAGTTTGTGTAAGTGTGTGTGAGTGCCTGTGAGTCCGTGTGAGTACATGTGAATGCATGTGAGTGCGTGTGAGTGCGTTTGAGTACATGTGAGTACATGTGAGTGCGTGTAAGTGCATGTATTTGCGTGTGAGTGTATGCGAGTGTGTATGAGTGCGTGTAAGTGCGTATAAGGGCATGTAAGTACGTCTAAGTGTGTTTAAGTCCGTGTAAGTACGTGTAAGTACGAGTAAGTGCGGGTACGTGTGTGTAAGTGTGCACAAATGCGTGTAAGTGGTTTAAGTGCATGTAAGTGTGCGTAAGTTTGTATAAGTACGTGTAAGTGCATGTAAGTGCGTGTAAGTGCATGTAAGTGCGTGTAAGTGCCTCTAATTGCATGTAAGTGCGTGCAAGTGTGTGTAAGTGCGTATAAGTGAATGTAAGTGCGTGTAATTTTGTGTAAATGCGTACAAGTGTGTGTAAGTGCATGCAAGTGCGTGCAAGTCCGTGTAAGAACCTGTAAGTGCATGTAAGTGCGTGTAATTGTGTGTAAGTGCGTCTTAGTCTGTGTAAGTGTGTGTAAGTGTGTGAAAGTATGTGTAAGTACGTATAAGTATGTGTAAGTGTGTATATGTGCGTGTAAGTGCGTGTAAGTGCAGGTAAGTGGATGTTTGTGCATGCAAATGCATGCAAGTGCGTGTAAGTGCGTGAAAGTACGTGCAAGTACGTGCAAGTGCATGCAAGTGCATGTAAGTGCGTGTAAGTGCTTGTGTAAGTGGATGTATGTGTGTGTATGTGCGTGTATGTGCATGTAAGTGCCTGTAAGTACGTGTAAGTGCCTGTAAGTACGTGTGAGTACGTCTGATTGCGTGTTAGTGCAAGTGAGTGCGAGCGAGTGCGTGTGAGTGCGTGTAAGTGCGTGTAAGTGTGTGTAAGTACGTGCAAGTGCGTGCAAGTGCGTGCAAGTGCGTGTAAGTGTGTGTAAGTGTGTGTAAGTAGGTGTATGTGCGTATAACTGCGTGTAAGTGCGTGTGAGTACGTGTGAGTGCGTGTGAGTAAATGTGAGTGCGTTTGAGTGCGTGTGAGTACGTTTTAGTGCGTGTGAGTGCGTGTGAGTGCGTCTGAGTGCGTATGAGTGCATGTAAGTGCGTGGAAATGCGTGTAAGTGTGAGTAAGTGCTTGTAGGATATGAAATTGCATGTAAGTGTGTATTAGTGTGTGTATGTGCGTGTAAGTACGTGTAAGTGCGTGTAAATACGTGTAAGTACGTGTAAGTATGTGTAAGTGCGTGTAAGTCTTGTAAGTGCAGGTAAGTGTGCGCAAGTGTGTGTCAGTGGGTGTAAGTGCGTGTTAGTGCGTATAACTGCATGCAAGTGCGTGCAAGTGCATGCAAGTGTGCGTAAGTACGTGTAAGTACTTGTGTAGGTGTGTATATGTGCGTGGATACACGTGTATGTGTGTGTAAGTGCATGTAAGGAAGTGTAAGTGCATATAAGTTTGTGTAAGTGCGTGTAAGTGTGTGTCAGTGCGTGTGAGTATGTGTGAGTGCGTGTGAATGTGTGTGAGTACGTGTGAGTGTGTGTGAGTGTGTGTGAGTGTATGTGAGTGTGTCTGAGTGTGTGTGTGTGTGTGTGTGCAAGTGAGTGCGACTGAGGCCGTGTGAGTACGCGT
>SZWC01000258.1:451586-469567 GCA_023375785.1 Penium margaritaceum | reverse complement strand
TGTAAGTGCGTGTAAGTGTGGGTAAGTGCGTGTAAGTGTATGCAAGTGCATACAAGTGCGTGTAAGTGCGTGTAAGCGTGTACAAGTACATGCAAGTACATGTAAGTGCGTGTAAGTGCGTGTAAGTGCTTGTGTAAGTGTGTGTATGTGCGTGTGATACCCCCGATTTTGCCGCGCCCTGTTTTGCTTCCGCACATTCTCATTCCGCGTCTGGTCTGCTCCGCGACTCTGCCGTTCCGCGGTTCCGTGTAGCACTTGCTTGCTGCTCCTCCGCTATCTCTCCTGGTCTTCCGCGGATGCTTCACACCCTCTGGGTCCCGCTCGTGGATAGTGCTTTGCGGCTCGCTTCCTGCCGGCACGAGAGTCTGCCACCTCGTGGCCTGTGACTCCTACACCCACGGAACCCCGTTTCATGGCGGTGCACAAGGCCGCGGAGTCACCGGCCGCACCCTTCACCCAACTTGCGTTCCCTGGTGGTGACAATACTCAGCAGAATCCTTGTTGGACCTAGGATTGGAAGTGGATCGAGCAGTATGCCCCGCACACACTTGGAGGAGAAGTGTTCGTCCTCCGCGGAATATCTCCGCGGAGAGCACTCTTTACGGCTCCTTGAACAGCTGCGGATCTTAGAAGGGAAACAGAAGTATGAAGCAGACAGACACTTGCGCGGATCAATGAGACAGGAGGTGGCAATCTGATTCTGAACAACTCAGGACTTTAGGCTCATAACCGGAAACCAGGCTTGTATTAACTCAGATTGCACAAGATCAGACAGAAGGTCATAATCATAATCATCACATTCGTTCTTCCGCTACACCATTGCTTTGTATTCACCAAACCTAGCTATCTAAGCTTCCTCCTACCACACTCTTTCCCCTACCTTGGACTCCGCGCGGTACGTTACGCGCACCACGGGTCTCGTCCTTCCACACACACACCAGATTACTACATTTTCCTCCTCTACTAGTGCTTCTTCCTCTATTCCTCGGCTTGGGTGCTCGTAGTCTTGTGTTCTTCCTAGAATCTTCGTCTTCACGCGGTGCGTCCTCCCAGTCCTCCTCCTTGATTATCACTGCCCACCATGAGCTCTCATTGGCCGCACCCCTGCCGCCCTCTTCCTGACATCTGGCTCTGTCGACGTGTGTCCTTGCACGTCCGACGCTCGTGCTTCATTCCCACTTCTCCGTGGCTCGATGCATGTTCTCTTTCCACTGCGGATTCTCACCCTGCTGTCCCGCCCCTTCTTGGCTCCTCCGCGGCCATTGCTTCCAATGGTCGTAGAAAGGTCACCGTCGATTCTTGCTTCTCGGCAACATCTTTCCCACCTCTTTTCCTTCACCGCTGCTGGATTCTGCGCCAACCCACGCTCTATCGATGTCTTGTTGCGGGAGCCAGCATGCTTTCTGCGTTCTCCAGTACTCCGCAGCCTCTCCTTCATCTTCCTCCGCGGATATCTGGTCGAGGCCGCCACTTTACCATGGACTTGTGGGCCGAGGTGATTTCCTTCCCCGGATTCATCTTCTTTTCAGCAGAGATGCCGTGGATCTCCGCCTAACACTGATGCCCCCAACCCCCCTTTTCAAGACTCTGTCCGAGAGTCTCCTTAGCACAACAGTGGTGTGAACTTTCCTTGGGGACCCGGCCGCTACCGTCGCTGGCAAGGGCGACAGTACGTCTCTACATCTCTGCCCTCCCGTTGATATCTTGCGGAGCACTCCTGATGTACATACAGCTGGCATCCTTCACACCGTGCAGCCCCGAGTTTTTCACACCCCAATCTTCTTTTCTGGGTCAAGCCAAGCATTGGTGGCATGTCCACACTCCTTCCTTGCCCCTCTTGCCACATTTCTGGTGGCACATCTTCAGACACATGCCACATCCTTTGCCCATCTCCGCCATCCCTTCCCGGCAGGCGGCGCATGTAGGTTCTCGGATCTCCGCGATGAAGCTGAGGTAGCAGCCTGTCTCAAGGATCTCATTGCCCACACACTGGTGGCATTGGCTCTTCCAAGCAAAGCTGCCTGTCACCAGGCATTTGCGGTGTGCAGACCTCATGCAAAAAGCACACCTTTCCCCATCTTGCACCGCTTTTAGGCATGTGGGACATGCCGCGGGTAGGTGCCCTTCCATTCCCGGTCCCTCCTCTTCCTCTGATTCTTCCTCTTCTTCTTCCTCATTCAATCGAGGTGGCTTGGAAACACCTCATTGCTTCTCGATTTCTACCCTGCACCTCCTACACACCACAGCCCCGCTTCGCCCTCCGCGCCCATCACGAGGTGGTGCAAGGCAACCAGTGCAGATCTTGCGGAGGCATCCGCCACAGTCCTACACTGCCACTCCCCACCACTGGCCGCATTGAGCGCATTTCTTCTCCTCCAGTTCTTCCTCCTTCTTTCCTCTACCGCCACCCGTCCCTCCGCCTGCCACTGCCTCATTGTGGCTCCCGAAACGGAGCGCGGACATCTTCTTCGCCCAGGTAGCCCTTCTTCTTCTTCCTCCTCTTGCTCCTCCTCCTCCTCTTTTGGGTCCCACCTCCCGCGGGATGGTGCTCCCCCAGCGCCGGGTCCTGCTCCCTCTTCCTCATCCTTTTTCTTTGCAGCCTCTTGCTCAGCAGCCTCTTTCAGGTACTGTAGGCAGGTGTGATTTTGTTCGATGCAAGTCTTGGGGATTCCGCCGGCATACTGGTGCGCGGGATTACCGCACACCCGGCACACCACCTTTAGGAGTGGCTCAGCAAGGAGATCTTCTCCGCACCAAACACATGGACCCGTGTAGTCAGCCAGGGCCTTAGGGCTCATCGGCACCTTAGTCTGCGGTGGTGCTTTATGCGGTTGTTGCTGGGACACCCCCGCTGGGGTCTGCTCGGGCCGTGGCTTGAGCCTATCTTCAGACTCCTTCTTTCTCCGGTCCTGCTGCTATCTTTGCTCCTGTCGTCTTTCCTCCTGGTGCTCCTGCTGTTGCTCCCGCTGCAACGGCTCACGCCGTTGTTCCTTCCTCACCTCTTCCGCGGCCAGTTTGCGGACATCAGACTCTTCCTCCTCAATCTCCTCTGGTTCCTGGATCCATTCTTGTTCTTACTACGACACCTGCCTTTCGCAGACGTCCAAGACCTCCTCCGCTCTCCATCCCCACGAGCCCTTCTGCTGTCCCAAGGGCGGCAGGCGACCTCCCGTCCCGGGGATGTGTGTCTGCCATGCTGGTGGCAGCAGCACAAATTCCGTGGCCAGGTAACTGCGGTCGCTGAACCCTTTCGGTCCTTCCAGCCACACTTGCCCCGCCTCAACGCTAGCCACGCGGTACACCTCCCGCGGCTCCCCTGCCTCTCGAACCGCACTGGGGAAAGGGCGGAGATACACCAAGTGGCCCTCCTTGATGGGCCCATGGTTCAGCCGTCGGTTGGCCGCATCGCATGCGCACCAGGCTACAACGGAGTCCCTCAACCGCGCCTCTGCCCGCATGGCCTTGGTCCTTTCGCAGCGCTCGCGGAACCATTCCACGACCTCCTTGTCCTTCTCCTCCTCAGAGAGCTTCTCTTGCTCCTCCGGAGCAAGTGGTGGCCTCAGCGGCTTTTGGGACATGCCGATGGCCGCCCGTGGTGGTTGTCGGAAGAGTAGCATGTGAGGTGAGAAGGAGGTTGCTCGGAGGGATTTTCAGCCTGGACCATCTTAAAAACCAAAAAAAAAAGGAGGTTGCTCGGCTGGGTGTTGTGTTGATGAATTGCGCCGTCTTCCTTGGCTTCTCTGTCCAGCTGCTACATTCCGCGGTGGCCACTGCTCGCTCCAGTATTTCATGCACCCGCTCCACTTGCCCCTGAGACTCAGGCCTATATCGCCCGGAGTGTACATAGCGGACCCCCCACTCCTCCAGCTCCTCTTTGAAGGCCCTCATGAACTCTGTGCCGTTGTCACTGTGCACCACGCTGCACCCACCAAAGCGGTAAAAGATTTCCTCGCGACTGAATCTTGCCGCGGTGGCTGAGCTCTTAATGGGCACAGCGCGGACCTAGAGGAACTTTGTGAACTGGTCCACCGCTGCAATCCAGTACCGGTTCCCTTGGTCGCGGTGCGCGCGGGGGCCATGAAAGTCGATGATGATTTTCTCCAGCGGTTCGCGGATAGGGGAGGGCTGGAACAGCGGCTGGTCCCGTGGTGTGGTTTTCCGTGCTTGCTCGCAGGGGGTGCAGTGCTGCACCACGTCTTTGATGATAGCCGCCAGGTTCGGTACGTGGATGATGGGCTTCAGGCGATCCTTCAGCGCCTACGCACAAGTGTGGCGATGGCGGTGGTAGGTCTCCACAACTGCCCTCTGCAACGTGGGTGGGGGTACCCACGAGACGCACGGAGTCATTCTCCAGAGACGGCCGTCCTCCCATGCATACTTCTTGCAGAGACGGGCTAGATCGTCCTTTTTCCNGCAGGGGGTGCAGTGCTGCACCACGTCTTTGATGATAGCCGCCAGGTTCGGTACGTGGATGATGGGCTTCAGGCGATCCTTCAGCGCCTACGCACAAGTGTGGCAATGGCGGTGGTAGGTCTCCACAACTGCCCTCTGCAACGTGGGTGGGGGTACCCACGAGACGCACGGAGTCATTCTCCAGAGACGGCCGTCCTCCCATGCATACTTCTTGCAGAGACGGGCTAGATCGTCCTTTTTCCTCCGGTCGAATTCCACACCCAGCCTTGTTTCCAGATCCGCGTACACCTTATGCACCTCCGCGTTCTACTGCTCCTTGCAGCTGGCACAAAGAAGGATGTGGGCGGTCTGCCAGATCCGCCAGTCCTGCGTCTCCACCGGCCCCTTCCTCCCCGCTTTCTCTGTCACTGCTTCCCCCGGCTTCCGCTTTGTCTCCGGCATTCTCGCCGGCAGTCCGCGCGCTCGCCTTCCATCCTCCTCTGCCTTCATCACCTCAAACTTTTTGCGGTTCTCTTCATCGTAGACCGGTGGCTCTCTGTCCCACAAATCACGTGCAGGGAAGAGCTGAAGGATTCCAACCGCTCGAAGTTCTCCTTCATCCCACTAATCTGGCAGCCTGCTCTCAGCGGGGCCGCTCGGTCATCTGCCGCGTCCACGAACGCGGTGCAGCTCAATCAGCTCCTCCTTTCTGTGCGGAGCCGCTCCCGGGGCCCGTAGTAATCCCTGTCTACGCGTGATGGGCTGTTCCTCTTCCGAGCCTCCCGGTGACTCACTGATTTTGGAAACCACCATCACCGCCACCTCTTTCTCCGTGCATCCCCTCTTTTCCGCCCCTTTGCGTGTGGATGCTGTTGCGGTTTCTCCCAATACAAGCCGCAGTGGGGCCGGCACCATCTCCGCTGGCATCTAGACTTTGCGGAAAATTTCCATCAGGAGCTGTGCTGCCTGTGCGGCATCCCGCTGGGCTTGCGCTAAGTGTTCCAGAGTTACGCTGGAGCTGCAGCCTTCATGTGCACGAGGCTATTTTCCCTTCCGTGGCTCCACGGCCGCTACCTCATTTGCCTTCCTCGTTCCTTTCGGGGCAGGAGTGATCTTCTCCGGGAGAGTATGCCCCGGCTCCTCACTTCAGCTGGTGTCTGCTGCCGGTGCTGTTGTCTTAGTCTGGCTTACCGATGGTGCTGCTTTCCGCACTACTGCCGCCGCGCGGGCCTGGAGTTGTGCCTTCCGCCGGACGGAGCCAGCGGATGGCTCCGGGCGATGGAGCGTTAGTGCATGTAAGTGCGTGTAAGTGCATATAAGCGGGTGTAAGTTGGTGTAAGTGCGTGTAAGTACGTGTAAGTGCATGTAAGTGCGTGTAAGTACGTGTAAGTATGTGTAAGTGTGTATAAGTATGTGTAATGCGTGTAAGTGTGTCTAAGTATGTGTAGGAGCGTGTAGGTGTGTGTAGGTCTGTGTAAGTACGCGTAAGTACGTATAAGTTTATGTAAGTGTGTGTAAGTGTGTGTAAGTGCGTGTAAGTGCGTGTAAGTGTGTGCAAGTGCGTGTAAGTGCGTGTAAGTGCCAGTAAGTGCCTGTAAGTGCGTGTAAGTGCGTGTAAATGCGTGGAAGTACGTATAAGTATGTGTAAGCATGTGTAAGTGCGTGTAACTGCATGTAAGTGCGTGTAAGTACGTGTAAGTGCGTGTACGTGCGTGTAAGTATATGTAAGTGCATATAAGTATGTGTAAGTACGTGTAAGTGCATGTAAGTGCGTGTAAGTATGTATAATTGTGTGTAAGTCGAGTAAGTGTGTGAGAGTATGTGTAAGTGCATGTAAGTGTGTGTAAGTGTATAGAAGTGTGTGTAAGTGCGTGTAAGTGCGTTTAAGTGCGTGTAAGTGTGTGTAACTGCGTGTAAGTGCGTGTAAGTGTGGGTAAGTGCGTGTAAGTACGTGTAAGTGCGTATAAGTGCGTGTAAGTGCGTGTAAGTGCATGTAAGTGTGTGTAAGTGTATAGAAGTATGTGTAAGTGCGTGTAAGTACAAGTAAGTGCGTGTAAGTACGTGTAAATGCGTATACGTGTGTGTAAGTACGTGTAAGTGCATGTAAGTGCGTATAAGTGCGTGTGAGTGCGTGTAAGTGCCTGTAAGTACGTGTAAGTGTGAGTAACTGCGTGTAAATGTGTGTAACTGCGTGTAAGTGCATGAAACTGTGTGCATGTGTATGTAAGTGCATGTAAGTACGTGTAAGTGCGTGTAAGTGCGTGCAAGTGCGTATAAGTGCGTGTAAGTGCGTCAAAATACATGGAAATGCGTGTAATTGCGTATAAGTGTTTGTAAGTGCGTGGAAGTATGCGTAAGTGCGTGTATGTGCGTGTAAGTATGTGTAAGTGCGTGTAAGTTCGTGTAAGTGTGTTGACGTGCGTGTAAGTGTGTGTAAGTGCGTGTAAGTGCGTGTAAGTGTGTGTAAGTGCGTGTAAGTGCATGTACGTGCATGTAAGTGCGTGTCAGTGCGTATAAGTGTATGTGAGTATGTGTAAGTGCGTGTAAGTATGTGGAAGTGGGTGTAAGTGCATGTAAGTGCGTGTAAGTGTGTGTAAGTGTGTGTAAGTCTGTGTAAGTGCCTATAAGTATGTGTAAGTGCGTACAAGTACGTACAAGTATGTGTAAGTGCATGGAAGTGTCTGTAAGTGCGCGTAAGTGGGTGTAAGTATGTGGAACACTGTGTAAGTGTGTGTATGTGTGTGTAAGTGTGTGTATGTGCGTGTAAGTGCGTGTAAGTGCGTGTAAGTTTGTGTTCTTGCGTGTAAGTACATGTAAGTGCGTGTAACTGCGTGTAAATGTGTGTAAGTGCATGTAATTACATGTGAGTTATTCTAAGTACTTGTAAGTACGTGCAATTGTATGTAAGTGCGTATAAGTGTGTGTAAGTGTGTGTAAATGCGTGTAAGTGCGTGTAAGTGCGTGTACGTGTTTGTAACTGCATGTAAGTACGTATAAGTATGTGGAAATGCGTCAAGTACGTGTAAGTATGTGTAAGTGCATGCAAGTGCGTGTAAGTGCATGTAAGTACGTGTAAGTATGTGTAAGTGTGTTTAAGTGTATGTAAGTGCGTGTAAGTGCGTGTAAGTGCGTGTAAGTATGTGTAAGTGCGTGTAAGTACGTGTAAGTGCATGTAAGTGCATATAAGTGCATATAAGTGCATGTAAGTGTGTGTAAGTGCGTGTAAGTGTATGTAAGTGCGTGTAAGTGCATGTAGGTTTGTGTAAGTGCGTGTAAGTGTGTGTAAGTGCATATAAGTGCATGTAAGTGCGTGTAAGTGCATGTAAGTGTGTGTAAGTGCGTGTAAGTGTATGTAAGTGCGTGTTAGTGCATGTAAGTGTGTGTAAGTGCGTGTAAGTGCATGTAAGTGCATGTAAGTGTGTGTAAGTGCATGTAAGTGTGTGTATGTGTGTGTAAGTACGTGTAAGTGCGTATAAGTGCGTGTAAGTATGTGCAAGTGCGTGTAAGTACGTGTAAGTATGTGTAACTGCGTGTACGTGCGTGTAAGTACGTATAAATGTGTGTACGTGCGTGTAAGTGTATGTAAGTGCGTGTAAGTGCTTGTAAGTGCATGTAACTACGTGTAAGTGCATGTAACTGGGTGTATGTGTGTGTAAGCGCATGTAAGTGCGTATAAGTGCCTCTAAGTGCGTGTAAGTACGTGTAAGTGTGTGTAAGTGCAGGTAAGTAGGTATAAGTGTTTGTAAGTGCGTTTAAGTACGTGTAAGTGCATGCAAGTGCGTGTTAGTTTGTGTAAGTACGTGTAAGTGTGTCTAAGTGCAATAAACTAGGTGTCAGTGTGTGTAAGTGTGTGTTAGTGTGTGTTAGTGCGTGTAAGTACGTGTAAGTATGTGCAAGTACCTATAAGTGTGTGTAAGTGCATGTAAGTACGTGTACGTGCGTGTAGTTGCATGTAAGTGTGTGTAAGTGCGTATAGGTGCGTGTGAGTGCATGTAAGTGTGTGTAAGTGCGTGTAAGTGCATGCAAGTGTGTGTAAGTGCGTGTATGTGCGTATAAGTGGGTGTAAGTATGTGTAAGTACGTAAGTGCGTGTAAGTGTGTGTAAGTGCGTGTAACTGTGTATAACTGCGCATAACTGCGTGTAAGTGCGTTTAAGTGCGTGTAAGTGCATGTAAGTGCGTGTAAATGTGTGTAAGTGCGTGTAAGTATGTGTAAGTGCGTGTAAGTATGTGTAAGTGCATGTAAGTGCGTGTAAGTGCATGTAAGTGCGTGTAAATGTGTGTAAGTGCGTGTAAGTATGTGTAAGTGCGTGTAAGTATGTGTAAGTGCATGTAAGTGCGTGTAAGTGCATGTAAGTGCGTATAAGTGCTTGCAAGTATGTATAAGTAAGTGTAACTGCTTGTAAGTGGGTGTCAGTGGATGAAAGTTATTGGAAGTGCATGTAAGTGCGGGTAAGCATGTGTAAGTGTGTCTAAGTGTGTGTAAGTATGCGTAAGTGTGTGTAAGTGCATATAAGTGCGTGTAAGTGTGTGTAAGTGCGTGTAAGTACATGTAAGTGCATGTAAGTGCATGTAAGTGCGTGTAAGTGTGTGTAAGTATGCGTAAGTGTGTGTAAGTGCATATAAGTGCGTGTAAGTGTGTGTAAGTGCGTGTAAGTACATGTAAGTGCATGTAAGTGCATGTAAGTGCGTGTAAGTGCGTGTAAGCATGTGTATGTGCGTACAAGTGCATGCAAGTGCGTGTAAGTGCATGTAAGTGCGTGTAAGTGTATGGAATACTATGTAAGAACCCTAAGTCTGTGTAAGTACGTATAAGTGCGTGTAAGTGTGTGTAAGTGCGTGTAAGTGCGTGTAAGTGTGTGTAAGTATGTGTATGTGCGTACAAGTGCATGCAAGTGCGTGTAAGTGCATGTAAGTGCGTGTAAGTGTATGGAATACTATGTAAGAACCCTAAGTCTGTGTAAGTACGTATAAGTGCGTGTAAGTGTGTGTAAGTACGTAAAAGTGCGTGTAAGTGCGTGTAAGTGTGCGTAGTTACATATAAGGGTGTGTAACTCTGTGTCACTGCGTATAAGTGAGTGTAAGTGCGTGTAGGTTCTTGTTAGTGCGTATAAGTGCGTATAAGTTGGTGTAAGTGCGTGTAAGTGCGTGTAAGTACTCGTAAGTGCTTGTAAGTGCATGTAAGTGCGTGTAAGTGCATGAAAGTGCGTGTAGGTGCGTGTAGGTGCGTGTAAGTACATGGAAGTGTATATAACTACGTGTAAGTACATGTAAGTGCGTGTAAGTGCGTGTAAGTTTGTGTATGTATGTGTAACTATGTGTAAGTGCGTGTAAGTACGTGTAAGTGAGTATAAGTACATGTAAGTGCATGTAAGTTTGTGTAAGTGCGTGTCTCTGCGTGTAAGTGCGTGTAAGTGCGTGTAAGTATGTGTAAGTGTTTATAAGTGCGTGTAAGTGCATGTAACTGTGTGTAAGTGTATGTAAGTGTGTGTAAGTATGTGTAAGTACGTGTAAGTGCGTATAAGTGCATATAAGTGCGTGTAAGTGCGTTTAAGTATATGTAAGTGTGTGTAAGTGCGCGTAAGTGCGTAGAAGTGCGTGTAAGTGTATGTAGGTGTGTGTAAGTGCATGTAAGTACGTATAGGTGCGTGTAAGTACGTGTAAGTGGATATAAGTATGTGTAAGTATGTCTAAGTGCGTGTAAGTGTGTATGAGTGCGTGTAAGTATGTGTAAGTATGTACAAGTGCATGCAAGTGCGTGTAAGTACGTGTAATTACGTGTAAGTGCTTGTAAGTGCGTGGAACACTGTGTAAGTAGTTGTAAGTACGTGTAAGTGCGTGTAAGTGTGTATACGTTTGTGTAAGTACACGTTAGTACGTGTATATGTGTGAAAGTGCGTGCAACTGCGTGTAAGTGCGTGTAAGTGCGTGTAAGTGCATGAAATTGCATGTACGTGCATGTAAATGCATGTATATGTGCGTGTAAGTGTGTGTAAGTACGGGAAAGTGCGTGTAAGTACGTGTAGGTTCTTGTACGTGCTTGTAAGTGCGTGTAATCACGTGTTAGTGTGTATAAATATGTATAAGTGATTGTAAGTGCGTGTAAGTGCGTGTGAGTGCTTGTAAGTACTTGTAAGTATGTGTAAGTGTGTGTAAGTACGCATAAGTGCGTGTAAGTACGTGTAAATGCGTGTAAGTATGTGTAAGTGCGTGTAAGTGCGTATAAGTCCTTGTACGTGCGTTTAAGTACGTGTAAGTGCGTGTAAGTATGAGTACGTACGTGTACGTGTGTATAAGTGCGTATTCATGCGTATAAGTACATATAAGTACATGTAAGTACGGGTAAGTGTGTATAAGTGCATGTAAGTGCGTGTAAGTGTGTGTAAGTATATGTAACTACGTGTAACTGTATATAACTACGTGTAAGTGCATGTAAGTGGGTGTAGGTTCTTGTAAGTACTTGTAAGTGTGTGCAATTGCGTGTAAGTACGTATCAGTACGTGTAAGTGGGTGAAGGTACGTGTAAGTGCGTGTAAGTGCTTATCAGTGCTTGTAAGTGCTTGTAAGTGTGTGTAAGTGCATGTAAGTATGTATAAGTTCATCTAAGTGTTGGTAAGTGCGTGTAAGTGCGTGTAAGTACGTGGAAGTGTGTGTAAGTGCATGTAAGTGCGTGTAAGTGTGTATAAGTGCGTGTAGGTGCGTGTAAGTAGTTGTAAGTTCTTGTAAGTTCTTGTAAGTGCGCATAAGTACGTGTAAGTGCGTGTAAGTACGTATTTGTGCGTATAATTGCGTGTAAGTGTGTGTAAGTGCGCGTAAGTGCGTGCATGTATGTGCAAGTGTGCATAACTACGTGTAAGTACGTGTAAGTGCGTGTGAGTGTGTGCAAGTGTGCGTACGTGTGTCTAAGTGCGGGTAAGTGCGTGTAAGTACGTGTAAGTGCGTGTAAGTGCATATAAGTACGTGTAACTGTATGTAACTGCGTTTAAGTGCGTGTAAGTACGTGTAAGTGCGTATAAGTGCGTGTAAGTGCATGTAAGTGCGTGTAAGGATGTGTAAGTGTGTATAAGTGCGTGTAAGTATGTGGAAGTGGTTTTAAGTGCGTATAAGTGTGTGTAAGTGCATGTAAGTACATGTAAGTGTGCGTAAGTATGTGAAAGTGCGTATAAGTGCATGTAAGTGCATGTAAGTGTGTGTAAGTGCATGTAAGTGCGTGTAAGTGTGCTTACGTACGTGTAAGTGGGTATACGTGTGGGTAAGTGCGTATAAGTGTGTGTAAGTGCGTGTAAGTGCGTGTAAGTACGTGCAAGAATGTGTAAGTGTGTCTAAGTGCGTGTAAGTGCGTGTACGTGCGTATAAGTGCGTGTAAGTGTATGTAAATGTGTGTAAGTGCATGTAAGCACGTGTAAGTGCGTGAAAGTACATGTAAGTGGGTATAAGTGCGTGTAAGTGCGTGTACGTGTGTGTAAGTGCGTGTAAGGGTATGTAAGCACGTGTAAGTACGTGTAAGTGTGTGTAAGTACATGTAAGTGCGTGTAAGTACGTATAACTGCATGTAAGTGTGTGTAACTTTGTGTAAGTGTTTGTAATTGCGTGTAAGTTTGTGTAAGTACGTATCAGTTTGTGTAAATATGTGTAAGGACGTGTAAGTGCAATTAATTGCGTGTGAGTGCGTGTAAGTGCTTGTAAGGACGTGTAAGTGTGTGTAAGTTTGTGTAAGTATACATAAGTGCGTGTTTATGCGTGAAAGTGCGTGTAACTGCGTGTAAGTTCGTGTAATTGCATATAAGTGCATGTAAATGCATGTAAGTGTGTGTAAGTAAGTATAAGTGCGTGTAAGTGTGTGTAAGTGCGTGTAAGTGCGTGTAAGTGCGTGTAAGTGCGTGTAAGTGCTTGTAAGGACGTGTAAGTGTGTGTAAGTGTGTATAAGTGCGTGTAAGTGCTTGTAAGGACGTGTAAGTGTGTGTAAGTGTGTATAAGTGCGTGTAAGTGCTTGTAAGGACGTGTAAGTGTGTGTAAGTGTGTATAAGTGCGTGTAAGTGCTTGTAAGGACGTGTAAGTGTGTGTAAGTGTGTATAAGTGCGTGTAAGTGCTTGTAAGGACGTGTAAGTGTGTGTAAGTGTGTGTAAGTATACATAAGTGCGTGTTTATGCGTGAAAGTGCGTGTAACTGCGTGTAAGTTCGTGTAATTGCATATAAGTGCATGTAAATGCATGTAAGTGTGTGTAAGTAAGTATAAGTGCGTGTAAGTGTGTCTAAGTGCCTATAAGTGCATGTGAGTGCGTGTAAGTGTGCGTAAGTACATGTAACTACATGTAGCTGTGTGTAACTGCATGTAAGTGCGTGTAAGTGAGTGTATGTTCTTGTAAGTACTTTTAAGTGTGTGTAATTGCGTGTAAGTACGTATAAGTACGTGTAAGTTGGTGTAAGTGCGTGTAAGTGCGTGTAAGTGCTTGTAAGTGCTTATAGGTGCTTGTAAGTGCGTGTAAGTGCATGTAGGTGCGTATAAGTGCATTCAAATGCGTGCAAGTGTGTGTAAGTGTGTGTAAGTGTGTGTAAGTGTGTGTAAGTGTGTATAAGTGCGTGTAAGTGCTTGTAAGTACGTGTAAGTGCGTGAAAGTGTGATCAAGTATGTATGAGTACGTGTAAGTGCGTATGCGTGCATATAAGTGCGTGTAAGTGCGTGTAAGTGCGTGTAGGTATGTGTAAGTATGTTTAAGTGTGTATACCTGCGTGTAAGTACGTGTAAGTGCGTATAAGTGCATGTAAGTGTGTGTATGTGTGTGTAAGTGTGTGTAGGTGCGTGTAAGTGCGTGTAAGTGCGTATAAGTACGTGTAAGTGCGTGTAAGTTAGCGTAAGTGTGTGTAACTGCGTGTTACTGCGTGTAAGTGTGTGTGAGTACGTGTAAGTACGTATAAGTGGGTGTAAGTACATGTAACTGTGTGTAAGTGTGTGTAAGTACGTGTAAGTACGTGTAAGTGCGTGTAAGTGAGTATAAGTGCGTATAAGTGCGTGTAAGTACATGTAAGTGTGTGTAAGTGCATGCAAGTGTAAAGAAGTGCATGCAAGTGCATGTAAGTATGTGTAAGTACATGTAAGTACGTGTAAGTGCGTGTTAGTATGTGTAAGTGGATATAAGTGCGTGTAAGTATGTGTAAGTGTGTGTAAGTGTGTGTTAGTGCATGTAAGTATGTGTAAGTGCGTACAAGTGCATACAAGTGCGTGTAAGTACTGGTAAGTACGTCTAAGTGCTTGTAAGTGCGTGGAATATTGTGTAATTAGGTATGAGTACATGTAAGTGCGTGTAAGTGTGTTTACGTTTGTGTAAGTACACGGTAGTACGTGTATATGTGTGAAATTGCGTGTAACTATGTGTAAGTACGTTAACTGCGTGTAAGTGCGTGTAATTGCATGTAAGTGCATGTAAATGCGTGTATAAGTGCGTGTAAGTGTGTGTAAGTGTGTGTAAGTATGTGTAAGTACGTGTAAGTGTGTGTAAGTACATGTAATTGCGCGTAACTATGTGTAAGTGCGTGTTAGTGCATGTAAGCGCGTGTAGGTTCTGGTAAGCGCTTGTACGTGCGTGTAATTGCATGTAATTGCGTATAAGTGTGTGTAAGTGATTGTAAGTGTGTATACGTACGTGTAAGTGCTTGTAAGTACTTGTAAGTGCGTGTAAGTGTGTTTACTTACGCATAAGTGTGTATAAGTGCGTGTAAGTGCGTGTAAGTGTGTGTAAGTACGTGTAAGTGCGTATAAGTCCGTGTAAGTGTGTGTAAGTACGTGTAAGTGCGTATAAGTGCGTGTAAGTGTGTGTAAGTACGTGTAAGTGCGTGTAAGTGTGTGAAGTACGTGTAAGTGCATACAAGTACATGTAAGTGCGTGTAAGTGTGTGAAGTACGTGTAAGTGCATACAAGTACATGTAAGTGCGTGTAAGTGTGTGAAGTACGTGTAAGTGCATACAAGTACATGTAAGTGCGTGTAAGTGTGTGAAGTACGTGTAAGTGCATACAAGTACATGTAAGTGCGTGTAAGTGTGTGAAGTACGTGTAAGTGCATACAAGTACATGTAAGTGCGTGTAAGTGTGTGAAGTACGTGTAAGTGCATACAAGTACATGTAAGTGCGTGTAAGTGTGTGAAGTACGTGTAAGTGCATACAAGTACATGTAAGTGCGTGTAAGTGTGTGAAGTACGTGTAAGTGCATACAAGTACATGTAAGTGCGTGTAAGTGTGTGAAGTACGTGTAAGTGCATACAAGTAC
This sequence comes from Penium margaritaceum, assembly GCA_023375785.1. Lineage (NCBI taxonomy): Eukaryota > Viridiplantae > Streptophyta > Zygnematophyceae > Desmidiales > Peniaceae > Penium > Penium margaritaceum. Next base: position 454,915 of record SZWC01000258.1, on the reverse strand, counting down.
ATGTAAGTGCGTGTAAGTGTGTGAAGTACGTGTAAGTGCATACAAGTACATGTAAGTGCGTGTAAGTGTGTGAAGTACGTGTAAGTGCATACAAGTACATGTAAGTGCGTGTAAGTGTGTGAAGTACGTGTAAGTGCATACAAGTACATGTAAGTGCGTGTAAGTGTGTGAAGTACGTGTAAGTGCATACAAGTACATGTAAGTGCGTGTAAGTGTGTGAAGTACGTGTAAGTGCATACAAGTACATGTAAGTGCGTGTAAGTGTGTGAAGTACGTGTAAGTGCATACAAGTACATGTAAGTGCGTGTAAGTGTGTGAAGTACGTGTAAGTGCATACAAGTACATGTAAGTGCGTGTAAGTGTGTTTACTTACGCATAAGTGTGTATAAGTGCGTATAAGTGCGTGTAAGTGTGTGTAAGTACGTATAAGTGCATGTAAGTGTGTGTAAGTGTGTGTTAGTGCATGTAAGTATGTGTAAGTGCGTATAAGTGTGTTCAAGTGCCTGTAAGTGCGTTTAAGTATGTATAAGTGTGTGTAAGCATGGGTAAGTGTGTGTAAGTGCATGTAAGTGCATGTAAGTGTGTGTAAGTGTCTATAAGTGCGTGCAAGTATGTGTAAGTACGTATAAGTGCATGTAAGTGTGTGTAAGTGTATATAAGTACATGTAACTGCGTGTCACTGCATGTAACTTCGTGTTAGTGCGTGTAAGTGCGTGTAGGTTCTTGTAAGTGCTTGTAAGTGTGTGCAATTACGTGTAAGTATGTGTAAGTACGTGTAAGTTGTTTAAGTGTGTGTGAGTGGGTGTAAGTGCTTATAAGTACGTGTAAGTGCTTGTAAGTGCGTGTAAGTGCATGTAAGTACGTATAAGTGTGTGTAAGTGCGTGGAAGTGTGTGTAAGTGCGTGTAAGTGCGTGTAAGTGTGTATAAGTGCCTGTAAGTGTGTGTAAGTGCTTGTAAGTGCTTGTAAGTGCTTGTGAGTACGTATAAGTGCGTGTAAGTGCGTGTAAGTTCATGTAAGTGCAATTAAGTGCGTGAAAGTGGGTGTAAGGATGTATTCGTGCGTATAATTGCGTGTAAGTGTGTGTATGTGCGTATATGTACGTGTAAGTACGTGTAAGTGTGTATAACTACGTGTAAGTACGTCTAAGTACATCTGAGTGCGTGTAAGTGTGTGTAAGTGTGTGTAAGTGGGTGTAAGTGCGTATAAGTGTGTGTAAGTGCATATAAGTACATGTAAGTGCATGTAAGTGGGTGTAAGTGCGTGTAACTGCGTGTAAGTGTGTGTAAGTGCGTCTATGTATGTGTAAGTGTGTATAAGTGCGTGTAAGTGCATGTAACTGTATGTAAGTGCATATAAGTGTGTGTAAGTGCGTGTAAGTGTGTGAAGTACGTGTAAGTGCATACAAGTACATGTAAGTGCGTGTAAGTACGTGTAAGTGTGTGTAAGTACGTGTAAGTGCGTATAAGTGCATATAAGTGTATGTAAGTGTGTGTAAGTGCATATAGGTACGTGGAAGTGTGTGTAAGTATGTGTAAGTGGGTATAAGTGCGTGTAAGTGCATATAAGTGCGTGTAAGTGTGTGTACTTGCGTGTAAGTACGTGTAAGTACGTGTAAGTGTGTGTAAGTGCGTGTAAGTGAGTGTAAGTGCGTATAAGTGTGTGTAAGTGCATGTAAATGTGTGTAAGTGCATGTAAGTATGTGTAAGTGCGTGTAAGTACATGTAACTGGGTATCAGTGCGAGTAAGTGGGTATAAGTGTGTGTAAGCACGTGTAAGTACGTGTAAGGATGTGTAAGTGCATACAAGTGCGTACAAGTGCCTGTGAGTAGGTGTAAGTACGTGTAAGTGCTTGTATGTGTGTGGAAGACTGTGTAAGTAGGTGTAAGTACGTGTAAGTGTGTGTATATCCATGAAAGTGCGTGTAACTGTGTGTAAGTGCATGTAAACACATGTAAGTGCATGTTAATGGGTGTAAGTGCGTGTAAGTGTGTGTAGGTTCTTGTAAGTCCTTGTAAGTGCGTGTAATTGCGTGTAAGTGTGTAGTAGTACGTGTAAGTGGGTGTAAGTGTGTATAAGTGCGTGTAAGTGCTTGTAAGTGCTTGTAAGTACTTGTAAGTCCGTGTAAGTGAGTGTAAGTACGTATAAGTGCGTGTAAGTACGTGTAAGTGCGTGTAAGTGTTTGTAAGTGCGTGTAAGTATGTATAAGTGCGTGTAAGTGAGTGTAAGTACGTGTAAGTGCATGTAAGTGTGAGTAAGTGTGTGTACGTGCGTGTAAGTACGTATTCGTGAATATAAGTGCGTGTAAGTGCGTGTAAGTGCGTGTAAGTGTGTGTAAGTACGGGTAAGTTATTCTAACTGCATGTAAGTACGTTTAAGTGTGTATAAGTGCGTGTAAGGGTGTGTAAGTACGTATAAGTGCATGTAAGTATGTGGAAGTGCGTATAAGTACGTGTAAGTGCGTGTATATATGTGTAAGTATGTGTGACTGCGTGTAAGTGTGTGTAAGTGCGTGTAAGTACGTCTAAGTGCGTATAAGTATGTGTATGTACATGTGACTGCATGTAAGTGCGTGAAAGTGTGTGTAAGTGCGTGTAAGTACGTATAAGTGCATGTAAGTGCGTATAAGTGCGTGTAAGCACGTGTGTTATACCCTTTTTCGCTTTCGGCCGGAATCAGGGTCTGACAGTATGCGAGGATCAGCTCCGCAAATATTCGCTCCCTCTGAGCTATTCCCACACTTCGTTCCTCCAATCTTACTCTATTCCGAACCTACTCTACGCACAACAACGTTCGATGAATGGTCCGCCGGATAGTTCCCCGAGCGGGTCCTCAACGGCCCTTCGACGAATTATTCGCCGGTCCTCCCTCGATCGTGTTTCGTCTCCCGTCAACACTGTGGTGCCCGAAGAAGGTCCCTGTGTGGTCACTTCAGCAATTAATTCATCTCAACTTCGTCCAGTACGGTCAATCATTCAACGGATGATGTGTTCTTTAGTTTAACTATTAGCGCAGGACAACCGGGGAATTTGCTCTTCTATTTTCTCACCAGGCATTGACGGTCAATCATCCACCGTATATCAGGACACCAAGAGACCTTGCTAAACCACGTAAGAGACGGGATTCTGAGAGATTGCAGAATGAACACTTGACTAGAAGAAAGTACAAACAGGCAAGCTTAACTAAGAGAAAGCATAATCCAGCAATCTACCTCCCTACTAAGCGACAAGCAACCTAGGCATCACCAAGCAGCACCCTCAAACCGTAAGCTTCCCGAGTCTCCGGATTGTCAGCGGTTGACGGCTCCTGCATGAGCACCGTGCGGTGCCC
>SZWC01000258.1:425412-440402 GCA_023375785.1 Penium margaritaceum | reverse complement strand
CATGACATCGTCCACGTAACAGCATGCATTAGGAACATCGCGCAACACCTGATCCATGACGCGTTGGAATGTAGCACTGGCGTTGCGCAGCCCGAAGGGCATGCGAGTGAAGGCGTACAACCCGTCCGGAGTTATGAAGGCCGTCTTTAGCATGGAGTTGCGATCCATGGGAATGGTGTGAAAGGCTGACTTGACATCGAGCTTGGCAAACCAACTCTTCCCGCGTTGGCGCTCTTGGATGTCAACAATGAGTGGCATGGGGTATGCGTCCTCGATCGTGACCTTGTTGAGGTCGCGGAAGTCCACACAGAACCTCTTCGTACCGTCCGGCTTCCCGACGATCACCAGATTGGAGCGCCATGGGCTTTCTACTTCGACTATCACACCCTGTTCTTTGAGCTCACGCAGACCTTCGTTGATAGTATCTTTCTGATCCTGCAGTAGGCGTCGAGCCTTCTGCTTATGTGGCGGCGCGTCTCCCGTGTCAATGACGTGGACAGTGTCCACTGCTCCAATCTCCGCTGACTTGCCTGCAAACACTTCCTCGTGATATGTGAGAAGCTCCCGAACTTCCTCCTTCTGCTCCTCTGTCAGGCGGTCGTGAAGCATGTGATTCCATCGCTGAGAAGGAGGGACTGCAAGTGGTGGCGACTCCTCATCTCCTACCAGGCCGGCCCCAAGATCGGGGTCTGGGTCCCAATAGTCATAGACCTGCAGGTTGAAGTTGCGGGAGCCACTAGGCGCGATGGTGAGGGCTCTTGATGGGCGAGGTGGGGGCTCATCGTCGAGGCGCAGCCAGCCGACGTCACTCATTGGTTCGTCATCAGAAGTATCCGAGCTTCCATCTTCACAGAAAGCCACGTCGCTGTCGCACACCAACATCTTGCCCTTGCGCTCCGCCTCCCTGATGGGATCACTTGTGATCGTAGGTTCTGGATTCTCTCGTGTAGGAAGGTCATTCGAGAGCTGGGGAAACCGAGGATGGATGGAGATGCTAGGTGCGCTGCCGGTGTCCTGGGTGCCTCCCTCGGTCGTCCGGGGAAGAAGCCACTCTGGGGACGTCACTGATGGCCTGGGTAGTGGTCCCCTTGGGATTTGGGGTCGATCATCCACCGGAGCAGCTTGTGCTCGTTGGAGGCGTAGTTGTCCCGGCATAGCCTCGCATTCCAGCCCATGTGCCGTCTCGGTTGGCGGCGGCAAGGTGGGCGAGATGTCATGCTTTGGGAAGGCCAGGATAGAGTTTCTGGCGGCCTGGTCCTCCAGCCCCACTCTCCAGCCCCACTTCGCGGCTCGCACATCAAAACGCCTTTGGATAAGGCGCTTCGAATGCCGCTCCTATCTTCAAGGTTTGGACGCGGCTCCGCTCCCATCAAACTAGCCTCGGGCCGCACTCCTCTCCTTCTCGGTAGGTTTGGGTTGGTTCACACCGCCCGCCGCAATATCTCCCCTGCGCCTCGTCGCTTCCCGGAGTTGAACTGCCCTCTCGATAATCTCTTTCTCTCGCCCGAGCGGTCGTTGGATGATCCGCCGGTCTCCCCTTTTTCATTTTCCTCCTTGAACCCGGGTTCCGGCTCCCCTTTCTCTCGTTGTCCGGTGGATGAACGAAACATCATTAACAACGTGTAAGTACACATAAGTGTGTGTCAGTGTGTATAAGTACGTATAAGTACGTGAAAGTGCATGTAAGTGTTTGTAAGTGCATGTAAGTGTGTTTAGGTGCGTTTAAGTATGTGTTAGTGGGTATAAGTATGTGTAAGTTCATGTAAGTGCGTGTAAGTGCGTGCAAATGCGTGTAAGTACGTATAAGTACGTTCAAGTGTGTATAAGTGTGCGTAAGTGCGTGTAAGTGCATATCAGTGCGTGTAAGTGCGTGTAAATACGTGTAAGTGCGTGTAAGTGTGTGTAAGTGCATGTAAGTGCGTGTAAGTGCACGTAACTGCATGTAAGTGCGTGTAAGTGCGTGTACGTGTGTGTAAGTGTGTGTAACTGTGTGTAAGTGCGTGTAACTGCGTGTAAGTGTATATAAGTGTGTGTAGGTGCGTGTAAGTGCGTGTAAGTGTGTGGAAGTGCGCGTAAGTGCATGTAAGTGCATGTAAGTATTTGTAAGTGCGTGTAAGTACATGTAAGTGCGTGTAAGTGTGTAGAAGTTCGTGTTAGTGCATGTAAGTGTGTGTAAGTGCAATTAACTGCGTGTAAGTGCGTGTAAGTATATGTAAGTGCATGTAAGTGCGTATAATTGCGTGTAAGTGTGTGCAAGTGGGTTTAAGTGTGTGTTAGTATGTGTAGGTACGTGTAAGTGCATGTAAGTACGTGTAAGTGCGTGTAAGTTCACGTAAGTTTGTGTAAGTGCGTGTAAGTGCATGTAAGTACGTGTAAGTGCGTGTAAGTGCGTGCAAGGGCGTGTAAGTGCGTGTAAGTGCTTGTAAGTGCACATAAGTGCGTGTAAGTGCGTGTAAGTATGTGGAAGCACGTGTAAGTGTGTGTAAAGGTGTGTAAGTGCGTAAGTACGTGTAAGTGCGTGTAAGTGCGTGTAACTGCGTATAACTGCGTAGAACTGCGTGTAAGTGCGTGTAAGTGCGTGTAAGTGCATGTAAGTACGTGTAAGTGCGTCTAAGTACGTGTAAGTGCGTGTAAGCGCGTGTAAGTGCATGTAAGTGTGTGGAAGTGCGTGTGAGTATGTGTAAGTGCGTGTAAGTGCGTATAAGTACGTGTAAGTATGTGTAAGTTTGTGTTTCTACGTGTAACTGGGTGTAAGTGCATGTAAGTTCTTGTGAGTGCATGTAAGTGAGTGTAAGTGCGTGTAAGTGCATGTAAGTGTGTGTAAGTGCGTGTAAGTGCATGTAAGTGCGTGTAAGTGTGTGTAAGTGCATGTAAGTGCGTGTAAGTGCATATAAGCACGTGTAAGTGTGTGTAAGTGTATGTAAGTGCGTGTAAGTGCGTGTAAGTACGTGTAATTGCATGTAAGTACATGTAAGTGCATGTAAGTGCGTGTAAGTGTGTGTAAGTGCATGTAAGTGCGTGTAACTGCGTGTAAGTACGTGTAATTGCATGTAAGTACATGTAAGTGCATGTAAGTGCGTGTAAGTGTGTGTAAGTGCATGTAAGTGCGTGTAACTGCGTGTAAGTACGTGTAATTGCATGTAAGTACATGTAAGTGCATGTAAGTGCGTGTAAGTGTGTGTAAGTGCATGTAAGTGCGTGTAACTGCGTGTAAGTACGTGTAATTGCATGTAAGTACATGTAAGTGCATGTAAGTGCGTGTAAGTGTGTGTAAGTGCATGTAAGTGCGTGTAACTGCGTGTAAGTACGTGTAATTGCATGTAAGTACATGTAAGTGCATGTAAGTGCGTGTAAGTGTGTGTAAGTGCATGTAAGTGCGTGTAACTGCGTGTAAGTACGTGTAATTGCATGTAAGTACATGTAAGTGCATGTAAGTGCGTGTAAGTGTGTGTAAGTGCATGTAAGTGCGTGTAACTGCGTGTAAGTACGTGTAATTGCATGTAAGTACATGTAAGTGCATGTAAGTGCGTGTAAGTGTGTGTAAGTGCATGTAAGTGCGTGTAACTGCGTGTAAGTACGTGTAATTGCATGTAAGTACATGTAAGTGCATGTAAGTGCGTGTAAGTGTGTGTAAGTGCATGTAAGTGCGTGTAACTGCGTGTAAGTACGTGTAATTGCATGTAAGTACATGTAAGTGCATGTAAGTGCGTGTAAGTGTGTGTAAGTGCATGTAAGTGCGTGTAACTGCGTGTAAGTACGTGTAATTGCATGTAAGTACATGTAAATGCATGTAAGTGCGTGTAAGTGCGTATAAGTGCGTGTAAGTGTGTGTAAGTACGTAAACGTGCGTGTAAGTGCGTGTAAGTGCGTGTAAGTGCGTGTAACTGCGTGTAACTGCATGTAACTATGTGTAAGGTTGTGTAAGTACATGTAAGTTCTTGTTAGTGCTTATAAGTGCGTGTTATTATGTGTAAGTGCGTATAAGTACGCGTAAGTGTATGTAAGTGCGTGTAAGTGCGTGTAAGTGCTTGTAAGTGCTTGTAAGTGCGTGTAAGTGCATGTAAGTACGTATAAGTACGTGTAAGTACGTGTAAGTGCATGTAGGTGTGTGTAAGTACGTGTAAGTGTGTATAAGTGCGTGTAAGTGCATGTAAGTGCGTATAAGTATGAGTAAGTGTGTTTAAGTGTGTGTAAGTACGTATTCGTACATATAAGTACATGTAAGTGTGTGTAAGTGAGTGTATTTTTGTATAAGTACGTGTAAGTGGGTATAACTACGTGTAAGTACGTGTACGTACGTGTAAGTGCACATATGTGTGTTTAAGTGTGTGTAAGTGTGTGTAAGTGTATATACGTGTGTGTAAGTATATATAAGTATGTGTAAGTGCGTATGAGTGTGTGTAAGTACGTGTAGTTGCATGTAAGTGCATGTAACTGCGTGTAAGTACCTGTAAGTGTGTGTAAGTATGAATAAGTGTGTGTAAGTGCGTGTAAGTACGTATAAGTATGTGTAAGTACGTATAAGTGTGTGTAAGTGCATGGAAGTACGTATACGTATACGTAAGTGTGTGTAAGTGCGTATAAGTACATGTAAGTGCATGTAAGTGTGTGTAAGTGTATGTAAGTGCGTGTCAGTGCATATATGTATGTGTAAGTGGGTATAAGTACTTGTAAGTGCATGTAAGTGCGTGTAAGTGCGTGTAAGTATGTGTAAGTCCGTGTAAGTGCCTGTAAGTGTGTGTAAGTGCGTGTAAGTGCGTTTAAATGTGTGTAAGTATGTGTAATTGCATGTAAGTACATGTAAATGCATGTAAATGCCTGTAAGTGCGTGTAAGTGTGTGTAAGTGCGTATACATGCGTGTAAGTGCGTGTAAGTGCGTCTAAGTATGTATAACTACGTGTAACTACGTGTAACTGCATGTAAGTGTGTGTAAGTACATGTAAGTCCTTGTAAGTGCTTATAAGTGCGTGTCATTGCGTGTAAGTGTGTATAAGTACGCGTAAGTACGTGTAAGTGTGTGTAAGTGCGTGTAAGTGCTTGTAAGTGCGTGTAAGTGCGTGTAAGTACATATAAGTACGCGTAAGTACGTGTAAGTGTGTGTAGCTGTTTGTAAGTACGTGTAAGTGCGTATAGGTGTGTGTATGTGCGTGTATGTGCATGTAAGTACGAGTAAGTGTGTTTAAGTTTGTGTAAGTGCGTATTCGTGCGTATAAGTGCGTGTAAGTACGTGTAAGTGCGTGTATGTGTGTGTAAGTGCGTGTAAGTGTGTGTAACTATGTGTAAGTATGTGTATGTACGTGTAAGTGCGTGTAAGTGTGTGTAAGTGTGTGTAAGTGTGTGTAAGTGTATGTAAGTGCGTGTAAGTATGTATAAGTATGTGTAAGTGTGTATAAGTGCGTGTAAGTATGTATAACTGCGTGTGACTGCATGTAAGTGCATGTAAGTGCGTGTAAGTGCGTATAAGTGTGTGTAAGTGCATGTAATTGCATGAAAGTACGTATAAGTGTGTGTAAGTACGTGTAAGTGTGTGGTAAGTGCGTGTAAGTACGTGTAAAGACGTGTAAGTACGTATACGTGCGTGTAAGTGCGTGGAAGTACGTGTTAGAATGTGAAAGTGTGTGTAAGCGTGTACAAGTACGTGTAAGTGCATGTAAGTGTGTGTAAGTGTATGTAAGTGTGTGTAAGTGCGTGTACGTATGTGTAAGTGGGTACAAGTACGTGTAAGTGCGTGTAAGTGCGTGTAAGTGCATGTAAGTATGTGTAAGTACGTGTAAGTGCATGTAAGTGCGTGTAAGTACGGGCAAGTACGTATAAGTGCGTGTAAGTGCATGTAAACATGTGTATGTACATGAAAGTGCGTGTAAGTGCGTGTAAGTATGTGTAAGTGGATATAAGTGCGTATAAGTGGGTGTAAGTGTGTGTAAGTACGTGTAAGTACGTGTAACTACGTGTAAGTACGTGTAAGTGCGTGTAAGTGTGTGTAAGTGCATGTAGGTGTGTGTAAGTGTGCGTAACTGCATGTAAGTGTGTGTAAATGCGTACAAGTGCATGTAAGTGCGTGCAACTGCGTGTAAGTGTGTGTAACTTTGTAGGTGTGTGTAAGTGTGTGTAAGTGCGGGTAAGTGCGTGTAAGTACAAGTGCGTGCGTGTAAGTGCGTGTAAGTGTATGTAAGTGCATGTAAGGGTTTGTAAGTGCGTGTAAGTTTGTGTGAGTACGTGTAAGTGCGTTTAAGTGCAATGAACTACGTGTAATTGTGTGTAAGTGCGTGTAAGTGCGTGTAAGTACGTGTAAGTGCGTGTAAGTGCATGTAAGTGTATGTAAGTACGTGTAAGTGCGTGTAAGTGCATGTAAGTGTCTGTAAGTGGGTGTAAGTACGTACAAGTGCGTGTAAGTGCGTGTAAGTGCATGTAAGTTTGTGGAAGTGCGTGTAAGTACATGTAAGTGCGTTGAAGTACGTATAAGTACGTGTAAGTATGTGTAAGTGTGTGTAACTGCGTGTAAGTGGGTGTAAATGCATGTAAGTTCCTATGAGTGCATGTAAGTGCATGTAAGTGCGTGTAAGTGCGTGTAAGTGTGTGTAAGTTTGTGTAAGTGCATGTAAGTGTGTGTAAGTGTGTGTAAGTGCATGTAAGTACGTGTAAGTGCATTTAAGTGTGTGAAAGTGCGTGGAACACTGTGTAAATAGGTGTTAGTGTGTGTAAGTACGTATAAGTGTCTCTAAGTGCGTGTAAGTATATGCAAGTGTGTGTATGTGTATGTAAGTGCGTGTAACTGCGTGTAAGTACGTGTAATTGCATGTAAGTGCGTGTAAATGCATGTAAGTGCGTGTAAGTGCGTATAAGTACGTCTAAGTGTGTGTATGTGCGTATAAGTGCGCGTAAGTGCGTGTAAGTACGTGTAAGTATATATAACTGCGTGTGACTGCATGTAACTGCAAGTAAGTGCGTGTAAGTGCATGTAAGTTCTTGTAAGTGCTTATAAGTGCGTACAATTGCGTGTAAGTGTGTATAAGTACGTGTGAGGGTGTGTAAGTGTGTATACGTTCGTGTAAGTGCTTGTGAGTGCTTGTAAGTGCGTGTAAGTGCATGTAAGTACGTATAAGTATATGTAAGTACGTGTAAGTGCGTGTAAGTGTGTGTAAGTATGTGTAAGTATGTTTAAGTGCGTGTAAGTGCGTGTAAGTGCGTGTAAGTGTGTGTAAGTATGAGTAAGTGTGTGTAAGTGCGTGTAAGTGTGTATTCGTGTGTATGAGTGCGCGTAAGTACGTGTAAGTGCATGTATGTGCGTGTAAGTACGTGTAAGTGTGTGTAACTGCGTGTAAGTACGTGTAAGTGTGTGTGAGTGCATGTATGTATTTGTAAGTGTGTGTAAGTGTGTGGAAGTGCATGTAAGTACGTGTAAGTACGTGTAAGTGCGTGTAAGTGCGTGTAAGTGCGTGTAAGTGTGTGTAAGTATGAGTAAGTGTGTGTAAGTGCGTGTAAGTGTGTATTCGTGTGTATGAGTGCGCGTAAGTACGTGTAAGTGCATGTATGTGCGTGTAAGTACGTGTAAGTGTGTGTAACTGCGTGTAAGTACGTGTAAGTGTGTGTGAGTGCATGTATGTATTTGTAAGTGTGTGTATGTGTATGGAAGTGCATGTAAGTGCGTGTATGTGCGTATAAGCAGGTGTAAGTGCGTGTAAGTGCATGTAAGTATGTGTAACTGCGTGTAACTGCATGTAAGTGCGTGTAAGTGCGTGTAAGTGCGTATAAGTGAGTGTAAGTGCATGTAACTGCGTGTAAGTGCGTGTAAGTGTATGTAAGAATGTGTAAGTGTGTGTAAGTGCGTGTAAGTACGTGTAAGTACGTTTAAGTGTGTATAAGTGCGTATAAGTGCATGTAAGTGCATGTAAGTGTGTGTAAGTGCATATAAGCATATGTAAGTACATGTAAGTACGTGTAAGTGTGTATAAGTACGTGTAAGTGCGTGAAAGTACGTGTAAGTACATATAAGTGCGTGTAAGTGCGTGTAAGTATGTATAAGTGCGTGTAAGTGTGTCTAAGTGCGTGTAAGTACATGCACGTGCGTGTAAGTGCGTGTAAGTGCGTGTGTGTGTGTGTGGAAGTGCATGTAAGTCCATGTAAGTGTGCATAGCTGCATGTAAGTGCGTGTAAGTGCATATAAGTGCGTGTAACTGCGTGTAACTGCGTGTAAGTATGTGTAACTGCGTGTAAGTGTGTGTAAGTGCGTGTAAGTGCGGGTATGTGCGTGTAAGTACGTGAAAGTGCGTGTGAATGCGTGGAAGTGTGTGTAAGTGCATGTAAGTATTGGTAAGTATGTGTATGTTTGTCTGAGTATGTGTATGTACCTGTAAGTGCAATAAACTATGTGTAAGAGCGCGTAAGTGTCTGTAAGTGCGTGTAAGTGCGTATAAGTGCGTATAAGTGTATGTAAGTGCGTGTAAGTGTCTGTATGTGCGTGTAAGTGTGTGTAAGTGTGTGCCAGTATGTCTAAGTGCGTGTAAGTGCGTGTAAGTATGTGTGAGTGCGCATAACTGCGTGTAAGTGCCCGTAAGTGCATGTAAGTGGGTGTAAGTGCGTGTAAGTCCGTGTAAGTGCGTTTTAGTGTGTCTAAGTGTGTGTAAGTGCGTGTAAGTACGTGTAATTGCATGTAAGTGTGTGTAAGTGGGTGTAAGTGTGTGTAAGTGCGTGTAAGTATGTGTAAGTGTGTGTAAGTGCGTGTAAGTGTGTGTAAGTATGTGTAAGTGTATGAAAGTGCTTGTTAGTGTGTGTTAGTGCATGAAAGCGCGTCTAAGTGTGTGTAAGTGTATGTAAGTGCGTGTAAATGTGTGTAAGTACGTGTAAGTGTGTGTAAGCACGTGTAAGTGCGTGCAACTGCGTGTAAGTGCGTGTAAGTATGTGTAAGTGTGTGTAAGTGCGTGTAAGTGTGTGTAAGTGTATGTAAGTGCGTGTAAATGTGTGTAAGTACGTGTAAGTGTGTGTAAGCACGTGTAAGTGCGTGCAACTGCGTGTAAGTGCGTGTAAGTATGTGTAAGTGCGTGTAAGTGCATTTAAATGCATGTAAGTACATGCAAGTGCGTGAAAGTGCGTGTAAGTGCGTGTAAGTGTGTGTAAGTGCATGTAAGTGCGTGTAAGTACATATAAGTGTGTGTAAGTGTGTGTGTGTGAGTGCGTGTGAGTGCGTGCAAATGCATGTAAGTGTGTGTAAGTGCATGTAAGTGTGTTTAAGTGGGTGGAAGTACGTATAAGAGCATGTAAGTACGGACAAGTGCGTGTAAAGTACGTGTAAGTTTGTGTTAGTATGTGCAAGTGCGTGCAAGTGCGTGTAAGTTTGTACAAGCACGTGCAAGTGCATGTAAGTGCTTTTGTAAGTGCGTGTATGTGCGTGTATGTGCATGTAAGTGCATGTAAGTACGCGGAAGTGTGTGTAAGTGCGTATAAGTGTGTGTAAGTGCGTCTAAGTGCGTGTAAGTGCGTCTAAGTGCGTGTAAGTGCGTCTAAGTGCGTGTAAGTGCGTCTAAGTGCGTGTAAGTGCGTCTAAGTGCGTGTAAGTGCGTCTAAGTGCGTGTAAGTGCGTCTAAGTGCGTGTAAGTGCGTCTAAGTGCGTGTAAGTGCGTCTAAGTGCGTGTAAGTGCGTCTAAGTGCGTGTAAGTGCGTCTAAGTGCGTGTAAGTGCGTCTAAGTGCGTGTAAGTGCGTCTAAGTGCGTGTAAGTGCGTCTAAGTGCGTGTAAGTGCGTCTAAGTGCGTGTAAGTGCGTCTAAGTGCGTGTAAGTGCGTCTAAGTGCGTGTAAGTGCGTCTAAGTGCGTGTAAGTGCGTCTAAGTGCGTGTAAGTGCGTCTAAGTGCGTGTAAGTGCGTCTAAGTGCGTGTAAGTGCGTCTAAGTGCGTGTAAGTGCGTCTAAGTGCGTGTAAGTGCGTCTAAGTGCGTGTAAGTGCGTCTAAGTGCGTGTAAGTGCGTCTAAGTGCGTGTAAGTGCGTCTAAGTGCGTGTAAGTGCGTCTAAGTGCGTGTAAGTGCGTCTAAGTGCGTGTAAGTGCGTCTAAGTGCGTGTAAGTGCGTCTAAGTGCGTGTAAGTGCGTCTAAGTGCGTGTAAGTGCGTCTAAGTGCGTGTAAGTGCGTCTAAGTGCGTGTAAGTGCGTCTAAGTGCGTGTAAGTGCGTCTAAGTGCGTGTAAGTGCGTCTAAGTGCGTGTAAGTGCGTCTAAGTGCGTGTAAGTGCGTCTAAGTGCGTGTAAGTGCGTCTAAGTGCGTGTAAGTGCGTCTAAGTGCGTGTAAGTGCGTCTAAGTGCGTGTAAGTGCGTCTAAGTGCGTGTAAGTGCGTCTAAGTGCGTGTAAGTGCGTCTAAGTGCGTGTAAGTGCGTCTAAGTGCGTGTAAGTGCGTCTAAGTGCGTGTAAGTGCGTCTAAGTGCGTGTAAGTGCGTCTAAGTGCGTGTAAGTGCGTCTAAGTGCGTGTAAGTGCGTCTAAGTGCGTGTAAGTGCGTCTAAGTGCGTGTAAGTGCGTCTAAGTGCGTGTAAGTGCGTCTAAGTGCGTGTAAGTGCGTCTAAGTGCGTGTAAGTGCGTCTAAGTGCGTGTAAGTGCGTCTAAGTGCGTGTAAGTGCGTCTAAGTGCGTGTAAGTGCGTCTAAGTGCGTGTAAGTGCGTCTAAGTGCGTGTAAGTGCGTCTAAGTGCGTGTAAGTGCGTCTAAGTGCGTGTAAGTGCGTCTAAGTGCGTGTAAGTGCGTCTAAGTGCGTGTAAGTGCGTCTAAGTGCGTGTAAGTGCGTCTAAGTGCGTGTAAGTGCGTCTAAGTGCGTGTAAGTGCGTCTAAGTGCGTGTAAGTGCGTCTAAGTGCGTGTAAGTGCGTCTAAGTGCGTGTAAGTGCGTCTAAGTGCGTGTAAGTGCGTCTAAGTGCGTGTAAGTGCGTCTAAGTGCGTGTAAGTGCGTCTAAGTGCGTGTAAGTGCGTCTAAGTGCGTGTAAGTGCGTCTAAGTGCGTGTAAGTGCGTCTAAGTGCGTGTAAGTGCGTCTAAGTGCGTGTAAGTGCGTCTAAGTGCGTGTAAGTGCGTCTAAGTGCGTGTAAGTGCGTCTAAGTGCGTGTAAGTGCGTCTAAGTGCGTGTAAGTGCGTCTAAGTGCGTGTAAGTGCGTCTAAGTGCGTGTAAGTGCGTCTAAGTGCGTGTAAGTGCGTCTAAGTGCGTGTAAGTGCGTCTAAGTGCGTGTAAGTGCGTCTAAGTGCGTGTAAGTGCGTCTAAGTGCGTGTAAGTGCGTCTAAGTGCGTGTAAGTGCGTCTAAGTGCGTGTAAGTGCGTCTAAGTGCGTGTAAGTGCGTCTAAGTGCGTGTAAGTGCGTCTAAGTGCGTGTAAGTGCGTCTAAGTGCGTGTAAGTGCGTCTAAGTGCGTGTAAGTGCGTCTAAGTGCGTGTAAGTGCGTCTAAGTGCGTGTAAGTGCGTCTAAGTGCGTGTAAGTGCGTCTAAGTGCGTGTAAGTGCGTCTAAGTGCGTGTAAGTGCGTCTAAGTGCGTGTAAGTGCGTCTAAGTGCGTGTAAGTGCGTCTAAGTGCGTGTAAGTGCGTCTAAGTGCGTGTAAGTGCGTCTAAGTGCGTGTAAGTGCGTCTAAGTGCGTGTAAGTGCGTCTAAGTGCGTGTAAGTGCGTCTAAGTGCGTGTAAGTGCGTCTAAGTGCGTGTAAGTGCGTCTAAGTGCGTGTAAGTGCGTCTAAGTGCGTGTAAGTGCGTCTAAGTGCGTGTAAGTGCGTCTAAGTGCGTGTAAGTGCGTCTAAGTGCGTGTAAGTGCGTCTAAGTGCGTGTAAGTGCGTCTAAGTGCGTGTAAGTGCGTCTAAGTGCGTGTAAGTGCGTCTAAGTGCGTGTAAGTGCGTCTAAGTGCGTGTAAGTGCGTCTAAGTGCGTGTAAGTGCGTCTAAGTGCGTGTAAGTGCGTCTAAGTGCGTGTAAGTGCGTCTAAGTGCGTGTAAGTGCGTCTAAGTGCGTGTAAGTGCGTCTAAGTGCGTGTAAGTGCGTCTAAGTGCGTGTAAGTGCGTCTAAGTGCGTGTAAGTGCGTCTAAGTGCGTGTAAGTGCGTCTAAGTGCGTGTAAGTGCGTCTAAGTGCGTGTAAGTGCGTCTAAGTGCGTGTAAGTGCGTCTAAGTGCGTGTAAGTGCGTCTAAGTGCGTGTAAGTGCGTCTAAGTGCGTGTAAGTGCGTCTAAGTGCGTGTAAGTGCGTCTAAGTGCGTGTAAGTGCGTCTAAGTGCGTGTAAGTGCGTCTAAGTGCGTGTAAGTGCGTCTAAGTGCGTGTAAGTGCGTCTAAGTGCGTGTAAGTGCGTCTAAGTGCGTGTAAGTGCGTCTAAGTGCGTGTAAGTGCGTCTAAGTGCGTGTAAGTGCGTCTAAGTGCGTGTAAGTGCGTCTAAGTGCGTGTAAGTGCGTCTAAGTGCGTGTAAGTGCGTCTAAGTGCGTGTAAGTGCGTCTAAGTGCGTGTAAGTGCGTCTAAGTGCGTGTAAGTGCGTCTAAGTGCGTGTAAGTGCGTCTAAGTGCGTGTAAGTGCGTCTAAGTGCGTGTAAGTGCGTCTAAGTGCGTGTAAGTGCGTCTAAGTGCGTGTAAGTGCGTCTAAGTGCGTGTAAGTGCGTCTAAGTGCGTGTAAGTGCGTCTAAGTGCGTGTAAGTGCGTCTAAGTGCGTGTAAGTGCGTCTAAGTGCGTGTAAGTGCGTCTAAGTGCGTGTAAGTGCGTCTAAGTGCGTGTAAGTGCGTCTAAGTGCGTGTAAGTGCGTCTAAGTGCGTGTAAGTGCGTCTAAGTGCGTGTAAGTGCGTCTAAGTGCGTGTAAGTGCGTCTAAGTGCGTGTAAGTGCGTCTAAGTGCGTGTAAGTGCGTCTAAGTGCGTGTAAGTGCGTCTAAGTGCGTGTAAGTGCGTCTAAGTGCGTGTAAGTGCGTCTAAGTGCGTGTAAGTGCGTCTAAGTGCGTGTAAGTGCGTCTAAGTGCGTGTAAGTGCGTCTAAGTGCGTGTAAGTGCGTCTAAGTGCGTGTAAGTGCGTCTAAGTGCGTGTAAGTGCGTCTAAGTGCGTGTAAGTGCGTCTAAGTGCGTGTAAGTGCGTCTAAGTGCGTGTAAGTGCGTCTAAGTGCGTGTAAGTGCGTCTAAGTGCGTGTAAGTGCGTCTAAGTGCGTGTAAGTGCGTCTAAGTGCGTGTAAGTGCGTCTAAGTGCGTGTAAGTGCGTCTAAGTGCGTGTAAGTGCGTCTAAGTGCGTGTAAGTGCGTCTAAGTGCGTGTAAGTGCGTCTAAGTGCGTGTAAGTGTGTGTAAGTGCATGTAAGTGTGTTTAAGTGTGTGTAAGTCCGTGTGAGTGTGTGTGAGTACGTTTGAGTGCGTGTGAGTGCGTGTATATGTGTGTAAGTATGTGTGAGTGCCTGTTGGTGTGTGTAAGTGCATGTTAGTGCGTGTAAGTTTGTGTAAGTGCGTGTATGTGCGTGTAAGTACGTGTTAGTGCGTGTAAGTGCGTGCAAGTGGTCGCAAGTGCGTGCAAGTGCATGCAAGTGCGTGTAAGTGCATGTAAGTGCTTGTGTATGTGCGTGTATATACGTGTATGTGTGTGTTTGTGTGTGTAAGTGCGTGTCAGTACGTGTAAGTACGTGTAAGTGCGTGTAAGTGCGTGTAAGTACGTGCAAGTGCGTGCAAATGCTTGTGTAAGTGCGTGTATGTACGTGTATGTACGTGTATGTGCGTGTAAGTCCATGTAAGTACGTGGAAGTGCGTGTAAGTGCGTCTAAGTGCATGTAAGTGCGTGTAAGTGCGTGTGAGTGCGTGTGAGTGTGTGTGAGTGCGCATGAGTGCGTGTGAGTGCATGTGAGTGCATGTGAGTGTGTGTGGGTGCATGTGAGTACGTGTGAGTGCATGTAAGTGCGTGTAAGTGCGTATAAGTGCGTGTAAGTGCATGTAAGTATGTGTAAGTTTGTGTAAGTGCGTGCAAGTGCATGTAAGTGTGTGTAAGTACGTGTTAGTGCGTGTTAGTGCATGTATGTGCGTTTAAGTGCGTGTAAGTATGCATAAGTGCATGTGAGTGTATATAAGTGTGTGTAAGTGCGTGTAAGTGCATTTAAGTGTGTGTAAGCGTGTATAAGTGCGTGTTAGTTTGTGTAAGTGCGTGTAAGTACATGTAAGTGTGTGTAAGTGCATGCGGATAAATGCGTATAAGTGCGTGTAAGTGCGTTTAAGTGTGTTTAAATGTGTGTGAGTGCATGTGAGTGCGTGTGAGTGCATGTAAGTGCGTGTAAGTGCATTTAAGTGCATATAAGTGCATGTAAATGCGTGTACGTACGTGTAAGTACATGGAAGTGCGTGCAAGTGCGTACAAGTCTGTGTGTGTGTGCGTATGTAAGTGCGTGTATGTACGTGTATGTGCGTGTATATGCGTGTAAGTGCGTGTAAGTGCGTGTAAGTGCACATGAGTGCTCATAAGTGTGTGTAAGTGCGTGTAAGTGCGTGTAAGTGCTTTTGAGTGCGTGTAAGTGTGCATAACTTTGTATACGTGCGTGTAAATGCGTGTTAGTACGTGTAAGTGTATGTAAGTGCGTGTAAGTGTGTATAAGTACGCGTAAATGCGCGTAAGTGCATGTAAGTTCTTGTAAGTGCGTATAAGTGCGTATAAGTGCGTGTAAGTGTGTGCAAGTATGTGTAAGTTCTTGTTTGTGCATGTAAGTGCGTGTAAGTATGTGTAAGTGTATGCAAATGCATGTAATTGCGTGTAAGTGCATGTAAGTACAGGTAAGTGTGGGTAAGTGCGTGTAAGTGTGTGCAAATGCGTGCAAGTACGTGTAAGCATGTGTAAGTGCGTGCAAGTGTGTGCAAGTGCATGCAAGTGCGTGCAAGTGCATGTAAGTGCATGTAAGTGCTTGTGTAAGTATGTCTAAGTGCGTTTAAGTGCGTGTAAGTGTGTGTAAGTGCATGTAAGTGCGTGTAAGTGCGTGTGAGTGCGTGTGAGTCTGTGTGAGTGTCTATGTGTGCGTGTGAGTGCGTGTGAGTGCGTGTGAGTGTGTGTGAGTGTGTGTAAGTGC
>SZWC01000258.1:408792-420792 GCA_023375785.1 Penium margaritaceum | reverse complement strand
TGCAAGTGTATGCAAGTGCGTGCAAGTGTGTGCAAGTGTGTGTAAGTACATGTAAGTGCTTGTCAGTGTGTGCAAGTGTGTGTATGTGCATGTAAGTGCTTGTGTAAGTATGTGTAAGTGCGTGTAAGTACGTGTAAGTCCGTGTAAGTGCGTGTGAGTGTGTGTGAGTGCGTGTAAGTTGGGTAAGTGCAGGTAAGTGTGTGTATGTGTGTGTAAGTACGTGTAAGTGTGTGTTAGTGCGTGTGAGTACGTGTGAGTGTGTGTGAGTGCCTGTAAGTGTGTGCAAGTGCGTGTAAGTGCGTCTTAGTGTGTTTAAGTGTGTGTAAGTTTGTGTAAGTGTGTATAAGTGCATATAAGTGCATATAAGTGTGTGCAAGTGTATGCAAGTGCTTGTAAGTACGTGTAAGTGCGTGTTAGTGCGTGTAAGTGCATGTATGTGTGTGTAAGTGCGTGTAAGTGCGTGTAAATGCATGTAAGTGTGTGTAAGTGCCTGTAAGTAGAGGTAAGTGCGGGTAAGTGCGTGTAAGTGCATGTAAATGCATGTAAGTGCGTGTAAGTACGTGTAAGTACGTGTAAATGTGTGTAAGTGTGTGTAAGTGTGTGTAAGTGTAGGTAAGTGCGTGTAAGTGTGTGCAAGTGCGTGCAAGTACGTGTCAGCATGTGTAAGTGTGTGCAAGTGTGTGCAAGTGCATGCAAGTGCGTGCAAGTTTGTGTATGTGCATATAAGTGCTTGTTTAAGTGTGTGTAAGTGTAAGTGCGTGTAAGTGTGTGTAAGTGCGTGTAAGAGCGTGTAAGTGTGTGTAAGTGCGTGTGAGTGCATGTGAGTCTGTGTGAGTACGTGTGAGTGTGTGTGAGTGTGTGTGAGTGTGTGTGAGTGCGTGTAAGTGTGTATAACTGCGTGTAAGTACATGTGAGTGTGTGTGAGTGTGTGTAAGTGCGTGTAAGTGTGTGTAAGTACGTGTAAGTACGTGTAAGTACGTATAAGTGTGTATAAGTGCATGTAAGTGCGGGTAAGTGTGGGTAAGTGCGTGTAAGTGCGTGTAAGTATGCGTAATTCTGTGCAAGTGTGTGCAAGTGTACACAAGTGTGTGCAAGTGTGTATAAGTATGTGTAAGTGCATGTAAGTGAGTGCAAGTGCATGTAAGTGCGTGTAAGTGCTTGTTTGGTGTGTGTAAGTGCGTGTAAGTACGTGTAAGTGCATGTAAGTATGTGTAAGTGTGTATATGTGCGTGTAAGTGCGTGTAAGAGTGTGTGAGTGCGTGTGAGTGCGTTTAAGTCGGCTAAGTGCAGGTAAATGTGTGTAAGTGTGTGTAAGTATGTGTTAGTGCATGTAAGTGCATATGAGTGTGTGTGAGTGTGTGTGAGTTCCTGTAAGGGCGTGTAAGTACATGTAAGTGCGTGTAAGTGCATGTAAGTAGGTGTAAGTGCATGTAAGTGCAGGAAAGTGCGTGTTAGTGGGTGTAAGTGCGTGTAAGTATGTGTAAGTACATGTAATTTGTGTAAGTGCGTGTGAGTGCGTTTAAGTGTGTACAAGTGTGTACACATGCATGCAAGTGTGTCTAAGTGTATGTTAGTACTTGTATACGTGTGTATATGTGCGTGTATGTGCGTGTATGTGTGTGTAAGTGTCTGTAAGTGCGTGTAAGTGCGTGTAAGTGCGTGTAAGTGTTTGTGAGTGCGTGTGAGTACGTGTGAGTAGGTGTGAGTGGATATGAGTGCATATGAGTGTGGGTGAGTGTGTGTGAGTACGTGTGAGTGCGCGTGAGTATGTGTGAGTGCGAGTGAGTGCGAGTGAGGGCATGTGAATGCGCGTAAGTGTGTGTAAGTGCGTGCAAGTACGCGCAAGTGCGTGTAAATGGTTGTGTAAGTGGGTATATGTATGTGTATGTGTGTGCATGTGTGTGTAAGTGTGTGTAAGTATGTGTTAGTACGTGTAAGTACGTGTAAGTGCGTGTAAGTGCTTGTAAATTTGTGTAAGTATGTGTATGTATGTGTAAGTGTGTGTTAGTGCGTATAAGTACGTTCAAGTGGGTGTAAGGGCGTGCAAGTGCATGCAAGTGCGTGTAATTGCGTGTAAGTGCTTGTGTATGTGCGTGTATGTAGGTGTATGTATGTGTTTGTGTGTAAGTGTGTATCAGTACGTGTAAGTGCGTTTAAATGCGTGTACGTGCGTGTAAGTGCATGTAAGTGCACGTAAGTGTGTGTAAGTGCGTGTAAGTGCCTGTACTTATGTGTAAGTACATGTAAGTGCGTGCAAGTACGTGTATGTGCGTGCAAGTGGGATTGTAGGTGTTAGTGCATGTAAGTGCGTGTAATTGCGTGTAAGTACGCGTAAGTGCTTGTGAGTGCATGTAAGTGCGTGTAAGTACGTGTAAGTGCGTGTAAGTGCGTGTAAGTACGTGTTAGTGCGTATAAGTGCGTGTAAGTGCATGTAAGTGTGTGTAAGTGCATGCTGGTAAGTGCATTTAAGTGCGTGTGAGTGCTTGTGAGTGCATGTGAGTGCATGTAAGTTCGTGTAAGTGCATGTAAGTGTGTGTACGTGTATGTAAGTGCATGCAAGTGTGTGCAAGTGCGTGTACATGTGTGTGTGTGTGTGTGTGCGTGTGTCAGTGTGTGTATGTATGTGTATGTGCGTGTATGTGCGTGTAAGTGCGTGTAAGTGTGTGTAAGTACGCGTAAGTGCTCATAAGTGTGTGTAAGTGCGTGTAAGTGCGTGTAAGTGCATGTAAGTGCGTTTAAGTGTGTGTAAGTACGCATAAGTTTGTGTAAGTGTGTATAAGTGCGTATTAGTGCATATAAGTGTGTGTAAGTGCGTGTAAGTGCGTGTAAGTGCGTGTAAGTGCGTGTAAGTGCATGTAAGTGCGTGTAAGTGCGTGTAAGTGCATGTAAGTGCGTGTAAGTGCGTGTAAGTGCATGTAAGTGCGTGTAAGTGCGTGTAAGTGCATGTAAGTGCGTGTAAGTGCGTGTAAGTGCATGTAAGTGCGTGTAAGTGCGTGTAAGTGCATGTAAGTGCGTGTAAGTGCGTGTAAGTGCATGTAAGTGCGTGTAAGTGCGTGTAAGTGCATGTAAGTGCGTGTAAGTGCGTGTAAGTGCATGTAAGTGCGTGTAAGTGCGTGTAAGTGCATGTAAGTGCGTGTAAGTGCGTGTAAGTGCATGTAAGTGCGTGTAAGTGCGTGTAAGTGCATGTAAGTGCGTGTAAGTGCGTGTAAGTGCATGTAAGTGCGTGTAAGTGCGTGTAAGTGCATGTAAGTGCGTTTAAGTGTGTGTAAGTACGCATAAGTTTGTGTAAGTGTGTATAAGTGCGTATTAGTGCATATAAGTGTGTGTAAGTGCGTGTAAGTGTGTGTAAGTATACGGAAGTGCGTGTAAGTGCGTGTAAGTTTGTGTAAGTGCGTATAAGTGCGTATCTGTGCGTGTTAGTATGTGCAAGTGTGTGCAAGTGCGTGTAAGTGCATGTAAGTGTGTGTAAGTGCACGTAAGTGGATATAAGTTTGTGTGTGTGTGTGAGTGTGTGTAAATGCGTGTAAGTGCGTGTAAATGCGTGTAAGTGCGTGTAAGTACGTTCAAGTGTAGGTAAGTGCGTGAAAGTACGTGTAAGTGCGTGTATGTGCGTGTAAGTGTGTGTAAGGACGTGTAAGTGTGTGTAAATGTGTGTAAGTACGTGTAACTGCATGTAAGTGCAGATAAGTGTGTGTAAGTGCGTGCAAGTGCATGCAAGTGCGTATAAGTGTGTGTAAGTGCGTGCAAGTGCGTGCAAGTGCATGCAAGTGCATGCAAGTGCGTGTAAGTGCGTGTAAGTACTTGTGTAAGTGTGTGTAAGTACATGTAAGTGTGTGTAAGTGTGTCTAAGTGGGTGTAAGTACGTGTAAGGACGTGTAAGTATGTGTGAGTGCGTGTGAGTCTGTGTGAGTGCATGTGAATGCATGTGAGTGCGTGTGAGTGCGTGTGAGTGTTTGTGAGTGCGTGTAAGTGCGTATAACTGCATGTAAGTACGTATGAGTGTGTGTGAGTGCGTGTAAGTGTGTGTAAGTGCGGGTAAGTGTGGGTAAGTACGTGTAAGTACGTGTAAGTGTGCATAAGTGCATGCAAGTGCGTGCAAGTGTGTGCAAGTGTGTGCAAGTGTGTGTAAGTGTGTGTAAGTGCATGTAAGTGCGTGTATGTGTGTGTAAGTGCATGTAAGTGCATGTGAGTGTGTGTGAGTGCGTGTGAGTAAATGTGAGTGTGTGTGAGTGTGTGTGAGTACGTGTGATTGTGTGTGATTGCGTGTGAGTGCCTGTGAGTGCGTATGAGTACGTGTAAGTGCGTGTAAGCGTTTGTAAGTACGTGAAAGTGTATGTAAGTGCATGTAAGTAGGTGTAAGTGCGTGTAAGTGCGTGTAAGTGCTTATAGGGTATGTAAGTCCATGTAAGTGCGTGTAAGTGTGTGTAAGTGCGTGTAAGTGCGTGTAAGTGCGTGTTAGTGGGTGTAGGTGCGTATAAGTGCATATAAGTGCATGTAAGTGCGTGTAAGTACGTGTAAGTACGTGAAAATGCGTGTGAGTGCGTATAAGTGTGTGTAAGTGTGTGTAAGTGTGTGTAAGTGCGTGTAAGTGCGGATAGGTACAGGCAAGTGTATGTAAGTGTGTGTAAGTGCGTATAAGTACATGTAAGTGTGTGTAAGAGCATGCAAGTGCGTGCAAGTGCTTGCAAGTGTGTGTAAGTGCGTGTAAGTGCTTGTGTAAGTGTGTATATGTGCCTGTATGTACGTATACGTGTGTGTAAGTGCGTGTAAGTGCGTGTACGTGTGTGTAAGTGTGTGTAAGTACATGTAAGTCCGTGTGAGTGCATGTGAGTACGTGTAATCGGTGTGAGTGCGTTTATGTGTGTGTAAGTATGTGTAAGTGCGTTTAGTGCGTGAAAGTGCGTGTAAGTGCATCTAAGTGCGTGTATGTTTGTGTAAGTGCGTGTAGGTGCGTGTAAGTACGTGTTAGTGTGTGCAAGTGCGTGCAAGTGGGTACAAGTGCATGAAAGTGCATGCAAGTGCATGTAAGTACATGTAAGTGCTTGTGTATGTGCCTGTATGTACGTGTATGTGTGTGTTTGTGTGTGTACGTGCATGTCTGTGCGTGTAAGTATGTGTAAGTGCCTGGAAGTGAGTGTAAGTGCGTGCAAGTGCGTGCAAGTGCTTGTGTAAGAGCGTGTATGTACGTGTATGTGCCTGTATGTTTGTGTAAGTGCATGTAAGTACGTGGAAGTACGTGTAAGAATGTGTAAGTACGTGTAAGTGTGTGTAAGTACGTGTGAGTGCGTGTGAGTGCGGTTGAGTATGCGTGAGGTCGTGTGAGTGCGTGTGAGTGAGTGTGAGTGCGTGTGAGTGCATGTGAGTGCGTGTGAGTATGTGTATGTGCGTGTAAGTGCATGTAAGTCCATGTAAGTGCATGTAAGTACGTGTAAGTACGTGTAAGTGTGTGCAAGTGCGTGTAAGTATGTGTAAGTGCGTGTTAATACGTGTAAGTGCGTGTAAGTACGTGTAAGTGCGTATAAGTATGTATAAGTGCGTCTAAATGTGTAGAAGTGTGTGCAAGTACGTGTAAGTACGTGTGAGTGTGTAGAAGTGCATGTAAGTGCGTGTAAGTGCGTGCAAGTGCGTGTAAATGTGTGTCACTGCGTGTAAGTGCGTGTAAGTATAGGTAAGTGCGTGTAAGTGCATGTAAGTGCGTGTAAGTGTAGTAAGTGCGTGTAAGTACGTGTAAGTGTGTGTAAATGTGTGTAAGTGCGTGTAAGTGCGTGTAAGTGCAGGTAAGTATGTGTAAGTGTGTGCAGGTGCGTGCAAGTTTGTGTAAGCGTGTGTAAGTGTGTGCAAGTGTGTGCAAGTGCATGCAAGTACGTGCAAGTGCATGTAAGTGCGTGTAAGTGCTTGTATAAGTATGTGTAAGTGGGTGTAAGTGCGTGTAAGTGTGTATAAGTACATGTAAGTGCGTGTAAGTGCTTGTAAGTGCATGTGAGTGCTTGTGAGTCCGTGTAAGTGTGTGTGAGTGCGTGTGAGTGCATGTGAGTTTGTGTGAGTGTGTGTGACTGTGTGTAAGTTCGTATAACTGTGTATAAGTACATGTGAGTGTGTGCAAGTGTGTGTAAGTGCATGTTAGTGTGTGTAAGTACGTGTAAGTGCGTGTAAGTGTGGGTGAGTGTGGGCAAGTGCGTGTTAGTGCATGTAAGTGCGCGTAATTGCGTGCAAGTATGTGCAAGTGCGTGTAAGTGTGTGCAAGTGTGTGTAAGTGCGTGTAGGTGCGTGTAAGTACATGTATGTACGTGTAAGTGCATGTAAGTGCGTGTGAGTGTGTGTGAGTGCGTGTGAGTAAAAGTGAGTACGTGTGAGTGCGTCTGAGTGCGTGTGAGTGCGTCTGGGTTCGTCTGAGTGCGTCTGAGTATGTATGAGTACGTGTAAGTGCGTGTAAGTGTGTGTAAGTGCGTGTAAGTGCATGTAAGTGCATGTAAGTAGGTATAAGTGCGTGTAAGTGCGTGTAAGTGCTTGTAGGATATGAAAGTGCATGTAAGTACGTGTTAGTGCGTGTAAGTGCATGTAGGTATATGTATGTGCGTGTAAATATGTGTAAGTATGTGTAAGTGTGTGTAAGTGCGTGTAAGTGTGTAAGTGCGTGTAAGTTGGGTAAGTGCAGGTAAGTGTGTGTAAGTGTGTGTAAGTGCGTGTAAGTGCGTGTAAGTGCATGTAAGTACGTGCAAGTGCGTGAAAGTGCATACAAGTGTGTGTAAGTGTGTGTAAGTACATGTAAGTGTGTGTTAGTGCGTGTTAGTGTGTGTCAGTGCGTGTAAGTGCGTATAAGTACATGTAAGTGTGTGTTAGTGCGTGTTAGTGTGTGTCAGTGCGTGTAAGTGCGTATAAGTACATGTAAGTGTGTGTTAGTGCGTGTTAGTGTGTGTCAGTGCGTGTAAGTGCGTATAAGTACATGTAAGTGTGTGTTAGTGCGTGTTAGTGTGTGTCAGTGCGTGTAAGTGCGTATAAGTACATGTAAGTGTGTGTTAGTGCGTGTTAGTGTGTGTCAGTGCGTGTAAGTGCGTATAAGTACATGTAAGTGTGTGTTAGTGCGTGTTAGTGTGTGTCAGTGCGTGTAAGTGCGTATAAGTACATGTAAGTGTGTGTTAGTGCGTGTTAGTGTGTGTCAGTGCGTGTAAGTGCGTATAAGTACATGTAAGTGTGTGTTAGTGCGTGTTAGTGTGTGTCAGTGCGTGTAAGTGCGTATAAGTACATGTAAGTGTGTGTTAGTGCGTGTTAGTGTGTGTCAGTGCGTGTAAGTGCGTATAAGTACATGTAAGTGTGTGTTAGTGCGTGTTAGTGTGTGTCAGTGCGTGTAAGTGCGTATAAGTACATGTAAGTGTGTGTTAGTGCGTGTTAGTGTGTGTCAGTGCGTGTAAGTGCGTGTGAGTGTGAGTGAGTATGTGTGAGTGCGTGTGAGTGCATGTGAGTGCGTGTGAGTGTGTGTGTGTAAGTATATGTGGGTGCGTGTGAGTGCGTGTGAGTGCGAGTCAGTGCGAGTGAGGGCATGTGAGTGCGCGTAAGTGCGTGTAAGTGCGTATAAGTATGTGTAAGTACGTGCAGGTATGTGCAAGTACGTGCAAGTGCGTGCTAGTGCGTGCAAGTATGTGTAAATGCTTGTGTAAGTGGGTGTATGTATGTGTATGTGTGTGCATGTGTGTATAAGTGTGTGTAAGTGTGTGTTAGTGCGTGTAAGTGCATGTAAGTACATGTAAGTGTGTGTTAGTGTGTGCAAGTGCGTATAAGTGTGTGTAAGTGCGTGTAAATGTGTGTAAATGCGAGTATGTTGGGTAAGTGCAGGTAAGTGTGTGTACGTGTGTGTAAGTGCATGTAAGTGCGTGTAAGTGCGTGTAAGTGCGTGCAAGTGCGTACAAGTGTATGTAAGTGTGTGTAAGTGCGTGTAAGTACTTGTGTAAGTGTGTATATGTACGTGTATGTACGTGTATGTGTTTTTAAGTTCGTGTGAGTGCGTGTAAGTGTGGGTAAGTGCGTGTAAGTGCGTGTGACTGCGTGTGAGTGTGTGTGAGTGTATGCGAGTGTGTGTGAGTGCGTGTGGGTACGAGTGAGTGCGAGCGAGGGCGTGTGAGTGCACATAAGTGCGTGTTAGTGCGTGTAAGTACGTGTCCGTGTGTGCAAGTGCGTGCAAGTACGTACAAGTGCGTGCAAGTGCGTGCAAGCGCGTGCAAGTGCGTGTAAATGCTTGTGTATGTGCGTGTATGTATGTGTATGTGTGTATTTGTGTGTGTAAGTGCGTGTCTGTACGTGTAAGTGCGTGTAAGTACGAGTACGTATGTATATTTACATGTAAGTGCGTATAAGTGCGTGTAAGTACGTGTAAGTACCTGTACGTGCGTGTGAATGCGTGTGAATGTGTGTAAGTGCGTGCAATTGTATATAAGTGCATGTAAGTGAGTGTAAGTGCGTGTAAGTGCGTGTAGGTCTGTGTAAGTGTGTGTTAGTATGTGTAATTGCATGAAAGTACGTGTTAGTGTGTGTAAGTGCATGTAAGTGCGTATAAGTGCGTATAAGTGTGTGTAAGTGCTTGCGGGTAAGTGCGTGTAAGTGCGTGTAAGTGCGTTAAAGTGCATTTAAGTGCGTGTGAGTGCGTGTGATTGCGTGCGAGTGCATGCAAGTGCGTGTTAGTGCATGTAAGTGCGTGTTAGTGCATGTAAGTGCGTGTAAGTGCATGTAAGTGTGTATAAGTGAATGTAAGTGCGTACAAGTGCGTGCAAGTGCGTGTGTGTGCGTGTGTAAGTGCATGTATGTACGTGTATGTACATGTAAGTACGTGTAAGTATGTGTAAGTGTGTGTAAGTGCGTGTAAGTGCGTGTAAGTGCCTGTCAGTGCCTGTAATTGCGTATAAGTGCGTGTAAGCATGTGTAAGTGCATGTAAGTGCGTGTAAGTGCGAATACGTTCATGTAAGTGTGTATAAGTGTGTGTAAGTACGTACAAGAGCATGGAAGTGCGTGTAAGTACGTGTAAGTACATGTAAGTGCGTGTAAGTGCGTGTAAGTGTGTCTAAGTGCATGTAAGTGCATGTAAGTGCGTATAAGTGCGTGTAAGTGCGTGTAAGTATGTGTTAGTGCGTCTTAGTGCGCATAAGTGCGTGTAAGTGTGTGCAAGTGCGTGTAAGTGTGTGTAAGTGCTTGTAAGTGCGTGCAAGTGCATGCCAGGGCATGCAAGTGCGTGTAAGTGCGCCTACGTGCTTGTGTAAGTGTGTACATGTGCGTGTATGTGTGTGTATGTGTGTGTAAGTGCACGTCAGTGCGTGTAAGTGCGTGTGAGTGCGTGTGAGTCTGTGTGAGTGCGTATAAATGCGTGTGAGTGCGTGTCAGTGTGTGTGAGTGTATGTGAGTATGTGTGAGTGCGTGTAAGTGTGTGTAACTGCGTGCGAGTGCGTGCGAGTGTGTGTGAGTGCATGTAAGTGCGTCTTAGTGTGTGTAAGTACGTGTAAGTGCGAGTAAGTATAAATACGTGTGTGTAAATGTGTATAAGTGTATGTAAGTGGTTTAAGTTTGTGTAAGTGCGCGTACGTTTGTGTAAGTGCATGTAAGTGTGTATAAGTACGTGTAAGTGCGTGTAAGTGCGTGTAAGTGCCTGTAAGTGCGTGTAGGTGCGTTTAAGTACGTGCAAGTGTGTGTATGTTTGTGTAAGTGCATACAAGTACGTGTAAGTGCATGCAAGTGCGTTGAAGTGCGTGTAAGAACCTGTAAGTGCATATAAGTGCATGTAAGTGCGAGTATGTGCGTCTAAGTCTGTGTAAGTGTGTGTAAGTGTATGTAAGTGGGTGTAAACACGTGTAAGTGCGTGTAAGTATGTGTAAGTGTGTGGAAGTGCATGTAAGTGCGTGTAAGTACAGGTTAGTACGTGTAAGTGTGTGCAAATGCATGCAAGTGCCTGGAAGTTTGTGAAAGTGCGTGCAAGTGCATGCAAGTGCGTGTAAGTGCATGTAAGTGCTTGTGTAAATGGATTTATATGCGTGTATGTGCGTGTATGTGCGTGTAAGTGCCTGTAGGTGCGTGTAAGTACGTGTAAGTGCATTTAAGTGGGAGAAAGTGCGTATAAGTTTGTGTAAGTATGTATAAGTATCTGTAAGTGCGTGTAAGTATGTGTAAGTGCGTGTAAGTGCGTGTAAGTGCCTGTAAGTGCGTGTAAGTGCGTGTAAGTGCCTGTAAGTGCGTGTAAGTGCGTGTAAGTGCCTGTAAGTGCGTGTAAGTGCGTGTAAGTGCCTGTAAGTGCGTGTAAGTGCGTGTAAGTGCCTGTAAGTGCGTGTAAGTGCGTGTAAGTGCCTGTAAGTGCGTGTAAGTGCGTGTAAGTGCCTGTAAGTGCGTGTAAGTGCGTGTAAGTGCCTGTAAGTGCGTGTAAGTGCGTGTAAGTGCCTGTAAGTGCGTGTAAGTGCGTGTAAGTGCCTGTAAGTGCGTGTAAGTGCGTGTAAGTGCCTGTAAGTGCGTGTAAGTGCGTGTAAGTGCCTGTAAGTGCGTGTAAGTGCGTGTAAGTGCCTGTAGGTGCGTGTAAGTACGTGTAAGGGCATTTAAGTGGGAGAAAGTGCGTATAAGTTTGTGTAAGTATGTATAAGTATCTGTAAGTGCGTGTAAGTATGTGTAAGTGCATGTAAGTGCATATAAGTGCGTGTAAGTTCATGTAAGTAAGTAAAAGTGTGTGTAAGTGCGTGCAAGAGCATGCAAGTGCATGTGAGTATGTGTAAGTGCATGTAAGTGTGGGTAAGTGCGTGTAAGTGCATATGAGTGTGTGTAAGTGTGTGTAAGTGCGTGTAAGTGTGTGTAAGTGCGTGTAAGTGTGTGTAAGTGTGTATAAGTGCATGTAAGTACGTGTAAGTGTGTGCAAGTGCGTGCAAGTGGGTGTAAGTGCATGTAAGTGCATGCAAGTGTGTACAAGTGCATGCAAGTGTGTGTAAGTGTGTGTAAGTACTTGTGTAAGTGTGTGCATGTGCGTGTATGTGCGTGTATGTGTGTGTAAGTGCGTGTAAGTATGTGTAAGTGCGTGTAAGTGCATGTGAGTACGTGTGAGTGTGTGTGAGTGCGTGTATGTGTGTGTAAGTATGTGTAAGTGCGTGTTAGTGCGTGTAAGTATGTGTTAGTGCGTGT
The DNA here is from genome assembly GCA_023375785.1 of Penium margaritaceum. Classification (NCBI taxonomy): domain Eukaryota; kingdom Viridiplantae; phylum Streptophyta; class Zygnematophyceae; order Desmidiales; family Peniaceae; genus Penium; species Penium margaritaceum. The sequence goes on along the minus strand of SZWC01000258.1, from coordinate 409,655 downwards.
AAGTGCGTGTATGTGCATGGAAGACCGTGTTAGTGTGTGTAAGTGCATGCAAGTGGGTGCAAGTGCGTGCAAGTGCATGCAAGTGCGTGTAAGTGTATGGAAGTGCTTGTGTATGTGCGTGTATGTACGTGTATGTGTGTGTTTGTGTGTGTAAGTGCGTGTTAGTGTGTGTAAGTACGTGTAAGTGCGTGTAAGTGCGTGTAAGTACGTGTACATGTGTGTGAGTACGTGTGAGGGCGTGTGAGTGCACGTGAGTGCGTGTGAGTGCGTGTGAGTGCATGTGAGTGCGTGTGAGTGCATGTGAGTACGTGTGAGGTGTGTAAGTGCATGTAAGTGTGTATAAGTACGTGTAAGTGCATGTAAGTACGTGTAAGTACTTGTAAGTGTGTGCAAGTGCGTGTAAGTACTTGTAAGTGTGTGTTAGTACATGTTAGTGCATGTAAGTGCATATAAGTGTGTGTAAGTACGCGTAAGTGCGTGTGAGCGTATGTAAGTGTGTGTAAGTGCGGATAAGCTCATTTAAGTGTGTGTAAGTGCATGTAAGTGCGTGTTAGTGCGTGTAAGTGCGTGTAAGTACATGTAAGTGTGTGTAAGTGCCTGCGGGTAAATGCGTGTAAGTGCGTGTAAGTGCGTTTAAGTGTGTTTAAATGTGTGTGAGTGCATGTGAGTGCGTGTGAGTGCATGTAAGTGCGTGTAAGTACATGTAAGTACGTTTAAGTGCATGTTAGTGTGTGTACGTACGTATAAGTGCATGCAAGTGCGTGCAAGTACGTGCAAGTGCGTGTGTGTGCGTGTGTAAGTGCGTGTATGTATGTGTATGTGTGTGTATGTGCGTGTAAGTGCGCATAAGTGCGTGTAAGTGC
>SZWC01000258.1:385966-398808 GCA_023375785.1 Penium margaritaceum | reverse complement strand
TGTAAGTACGTGTGAGTGCGTCTGATTGCGTGTTAGTGCAAGTGAGTGCGAGCGAGTGCGTGTGAGTGCGTGTAAGTGCGTGTAAGTGTGTGTAAGTACGTGCAAGTGCGTGCAAGTGCGTGCAAGTGCGTGTAAGTGTGTGTAAGTGTGTGTAAGTACGTGTATGTGCGTGTGAGTGCGTGTAAGTGCGTGTGAGTACGTGTGAGTGCGTGTGAGTAAATGTGAGTGCGTTTGAGTACGTGTGAGTACGTTTTAGTGCGTGTGAGTGCGTGTGAGTGTGTCTGAGTGCGTATGAGTGCATGTAAGTGCGTGGAAATGCGTGTAAGTGTGTGTAAGTGCTTGTAGGATATGAAATTGCATGTAAGTGTGTATTAGTTTGTGTATGTGCGTGTAAGTACGTGTAAGTGCGTGTAAATACGTGTAAGTACGTGTAAGTATGTGTAAGTGCGTGTAAGTCTTGTAAGTGCAGGTAAGTGTGCGTAAGTGTGTGTCAGTGGGTGTAAGTGCGTGTTAGTGCATGTAACTGCATGCAAGTGCGTGCAAGTGCATGCAAGTGTGCGTAAGTACGTGTAAGTACTTGTGTAGGTGTGTATATGTGCGTGGATACACGTGTATGTGTGTGTAAGTGCATGTAAGGAAGTGTAAGTGCATATAAGTCTGTGTAAGTGCGTGTAAGTGTGTGTCAGTGCGTGTGAGTATGTGTGAGTGCGTGTGAATGTGTGTGAGTACGTGTGAGTGTGTGTGAGTGTGTGTGAGTGTATGTGAGTGTGTCTGAGTGTGTGTGTGTGTGTGTGTGCAAGTGAGTGCGACTGAGGCCGTGTGAGTACGCGTAAGTGTGTGTAAGTACGTGTAAGTACGTGCAAGTGCGTGCAAGTGCATGCAAGTGCGTGCAAGTGCGTGTAAATGATTGTGTAAGTGGATGTATGTATGTGTATGTGTGTGCATTTGTGTGTAAGTATGTGTAAGTGCGTGTTACTATGTGTAAGTGCGTGTAAGTACGTGTAAGTGCGTGCAAGTTCGTGTAAGTGCGTGTATGTGCGTGTATGTGCGTTTAAGTGCGTGTAAGTACGTGCAAGTGGGTGCAAGTGCATGCAAGTGCATGTAAGTGTATGTAAGTGCGTGTACGTGCTTTTGTATGTGCGTGTATGTACTTGTATGTGTGTGTTTGTGTGTGTAAGTACGTGTCTGTACGTGTAAGTGCTTGTAAGTGCGTGTACATGCGTATAAGTGCATGTAAGTGCGTGTAAGTGCGTGTAAGTGTGTGTAAGTGCCTGTACGCGCGTGTGAATACGTGTGAATGTGTCTAAGTGCGTATAATTGTATGCAAGTGCATGTAAGTGTGTGTAAGTGCGTGTAAGTACGTGTATGTGTGTGTAAGTGTGTGTCAGTATGTGTATGTACGTGGAAGTGCGTATAAGTACGTGTAAGTGCGTGTAAGTGCCTATACGTGCGTGTAAGTGTGTTTAAGTACGTGCGGGTAAGTACGTTTAAGTGCATTTAAGTACGTGTGAGTGCGTGTGATTGCGTGTGAGTGCATGCAAGTGCGTGTTAGTGCATGTAAGTGCGTGTAAGTGCATGTAAGTGTGTGTAAGTGCATGTAAGTACGTGCAAGTGTGTGTGGGTGTGTGTAAGTACGTGCGGGTAAGTACGTTTAAGTGCATTTAAGTACGTGTGAGTGCGTGTGATTGCGTGTGAGTGCATGCAAGTGCGTGTTAGTGCATGTAAGTGCGTGTAAGTGCATGTAAGTGTGTGTAAGTGCATGTAAGTACGTGCAAGTGTGTGTGGGTGTGTGTAAGTACGTGTATGTGCATGTATGTGCATGTACGTACGTGTAAGTATGTGTAAGTTTGTTTAAGTGCGTGTAAGTGCATGTAAGTTCGTGTAAGTATGTGTAAGTGTGTGTAAGTGCGTGTAAATGCGTGTAAGTGTTTTTGAGTGCCTGTAAGTGCGTATAAGTGCGTGTAACTATGTGTAAGTGCATGTAAGTACTTGTAAGTGTGTGTAAGTTCATGTAAGTGCGTATAAGTGTGTGTAAGTACGTACAAGAGCATTCAAGTGCGTGTAAGTATGTGTAAGTGCATGTAAGTGCGTTTAAGTACGTGTAAGTGTGTCTAGGTACGTGGAAGTATGTATAAGTACGTTTAACTGCGTGTAAGTGCGTGTAAGTGTGTGTTAGTGCGTCGAAGTGCGTATAAGTGCATATAAGTGTGTGCAAGTGCCTGCAAGTGCGTCTAAGTGCGTGTAAGTGTGTGAAAGTGTGTGCAAGTGCGTGCAAGTGCATGGAAGTGCGTGTAAGTGCGTGTAAGTGCTTGTATAAGTGGATGTATGTGCGTGTATGTGCGTGTATGTGTGTGTAAGTGCCTTTAAGTGCGTGTAAGTGCGTGTATGTGTGTGTAAGTGCCTTTAAGTGCGTGTAAGTGCGTGTATGTGTGTGTAAGTGCCTTTAAGTGCGTGTAAGTGCGTGTATGTGTGTGTAAGTGCCTTTAAGTGCGTGTAAGTGCGTGTATGTGTGTGTAAGTGCCTTTAAGTGCGTGTAAGTGCGTGTATGTGTGTGTAAGTGCCTTTAAGTGCGTGTAAGTGCGTGTATGTGTGTGTAAGTGCCTTTAAGTGCGTGTAAGTGCGTGTATGTGTGTGTAAGTGCCTTTAAGTGCGTGTAAGTGCGTGTATGTGTGTGTAAGTGCCTTTAAGTGCGTGTAAGTGCGTGTATGTGTGTGTAAGTGCCTTTAAGTGCGTGTAAGTGCGTGTATGTGTGTGTAAGTGCCTTTAAGTGCGTGTAAGTGCGTGTATGTGTGTGTAAGTGCCTTTAAGTGCGTGTAAGTGCGTGTATGTGTGTGTAAGTGCCTTTAAGTGCGTGTAAGTGCGTGTATGTGTGTGTAAGTGCCTTTAAGTGCGTGTAAGTGCGTGTATGTGTGTGTAAGTGCCTTTAAGTGCGTGTAAGTGCGTGTATGTGTGTGTAAGTGCCTTTAAGTGCGTGTAAGTGCGTGTATGTGTGTGTAAGTGCCTTTAAGTGCGTGTAAGTGCGTGTATGTGTGTGTAAGTGCCTTTAAGTGCGTGTAAGTGCGTGTATGTGTGTGTAAGTGCCTTTAAGTGCGTGTAAGTGCGTGTATGTGTGTGTAAGTGCCTTTAAGTGCGTGTAAGTGCGTGTATGTGTGTGTAAGTGCCTTTAAGTGCGTGTAAGTGCGTGTATGTGTGTGTAAGTGCCTTTAAGTGCGTGTAAGTGCGTGTATGTGTGTGTAAGTGCCTTTAAGTGCGTGTAAGTGCGTGTATGTGTGTGTAAGTGCCTTTAAGTGCGTGTAAGTGCGTGTATGTGTGTGTAAGTGCCTTTAAGTGCGTGTAAGTGCGTGTATGTGTGTGTAAGTGCCTTTAAGTGCGTGTAAGTGCGTGTATGTGTGTGTAAGTGCCTTTAAGTGCGTGTAAGTGCGTGTATGTGTGTGTAAGTGCCTTTAAGTGCGTGTAAGTGCGTGTATGTGTGTGTAAGTGCCTTTAAGTGCGTGTAAGTGCGTGTATGTGTGTGTAAGTGCCTTTAAGTGCGTGTAAGTGCGTGTATGTGTGTGTAAGTGCCTTTAAGTGCGTGTAAGTGCGTGTATGTGTGTGTAAGTGCCTTTAAGTGCGTGTAAGTGCGTGTATGTGTGTGTAAGTGCCTTTAAGTGCGTGTAAGTGCGTGTATGTGTGTGTAAGTGCCTTTAAGTGCGTGTAAGTGCGTGTATGTGTGTGTAAGTGCCTTTAAGTGCGTGTAAGTGCGTGTATGTGTGTGTAAGTGCCTTTAAGTGCGTGTAAGTGCGTGTATGTGTGTGTAAGTGCCTTTAAGTGCGTGTAAGTGCGTGTATGTGTGTGTAAGTGCCTTTAAGTGCGTGTAAGTGCGTGTATGTGTGTGTAAGTGCCTTTAAGTGCGTGTAAGTGCGTGTATGTGTGTGTAAGTGCCTTTAAGTGCGTGTAAGTGCGTGTATGTGTGTGTAAGTGCCTTTAAGTGCGTGTAAGTGCGTGTATGTGTGTGTAAGTGCCTTTAAGTGCGTGTAAGTGCGTGTATGTGTGTGTAAGTGCCTTTAAGTGCGTGTAAGTGCGTGTATGTGTGTGTAAGTGCCTTTAAGTGCGTGTAAGTGCGTGTATGTGTGTGTAAGTGCCTTTAAGTGCGTGTAAGTGCGTGTATGTGTGTGTAAGTGCCTTTAAGTGCGTGTAAGTGCGTGTATGTGTGTGTAAGTACGTGTCAGTGTGTGTAAGTACGTGTAAGTACGTGCAAGTGCGTGCAAGTGCATGCAAGTGCGTGCAAGTCCGTGTAAGAACCTGTAAGTGCATGTAAGTGCGTGTAAGTGCCTGTAAGTGCATGTAAGTGCATGTAAGTGTGTGTAAGTGCGTGTAAGTACGTGTATGTGTGTGTGAGTGCGTGTCAGTGCGTGTAAGTGCGTGTAAGTGTATGTAAGTGCATGGAAGTGTGTGTAAGTATGTATAAGTACATGTAAGTGCGTGTAAGTGCATATGAGTGCATGTATGTGCGTGTAAGTGCGTGTAAGTGTCTGTAAGTGCGTATAAGTACATGTAAGTGCATGTAAGTGCATGTTAGTTCGTGTAAGTGCGTGTAAGTGTGTTTAAGTGCGTGTTAGTATGTGTAATTTTGTGTAAGTATGTGTAATTGTGAGCAAGTTTGTGTAAGTGCATGTAAGTGCGTGTAAGTGCGTGTAAGTGTGTCTAAGTGCGGGTAAGTGCGGGTAAGTGCGTGTAAGTATGTGTAAGTGCGTCTAAGTGCGTGCAAGTGCGTGCAAGTGCGTGCAAGTGCTTGAAAGTGCGTGTAAGTGTGTGTAACTGCTCGTGTTAGTATGTGTATGTGCGTGTATGTACGTGTATGTATGTGTAAGTGTGTGCAAGGGCATGTAAGTACATGTAAGTGCATGGAGGTATGTGTCAGTGTGTGTGAGTGTGTGTAAGTGCGTGTGAGTGCGTGTGAGTTTATGTGCGTCTGTGTGAGTGTGTGTGAATGCATTTGAGTGTGTGTTTGAGTGCGAGTGAGTGCGAGGGAGTGCGAGGGAGTACGCATATTTGCATGTTAGTGCGTGTAAGTGTGTGCAAGTGCCTGCAAGTGCATGCAAGTGCGTGTAAGTGCATGTAAATGCTTGTGTAAGTGTGTGTATGTGCGTGTATGTGTGTGTATGCGCGTGTATGTGCGTATAAGTACGTGTAAGTGCGTGTAAGTTCGTACAAGTGGGTGCAAGTGCATGCAAGTGCGTGTAAGTGTGTGTATGTGCGTGTATGTGTGTGTATGCGCGTGTATGTGCGTATAAGTACGTGTAAGTGCGTGTAAGTTCGTACAAGTGGGTGCAAGTGCATGCAAGTGCGTGTAGGTGCAAATAAGTTCTTGTGTATGTACATGTATGTGCGTGTATGTGTGTGTATGTGTGTATATGTGCATGTCAGTGCGTGTAAGTACGTGTAAGTGCGTGTACGTGCATGTAAGTGCGTGTAAGTACATGTAAGTGCATTTAAGTGCGTGTAAGTGCGTGTAAGTTTGTGTAAGTGCTTGTAAGTGCGTGTAAGTACGTGTGAGTGCGTGTAAGTATGTGTAGGTGCATGTAAGTGCGTATAAGTGCGTGTAGGTGTGTATAAGTGCGTGTAAGTGAATGTAAGTACGTGTAAGTTTGTGTAAGTGCGTAGACGTATGTGTAAGTATGTGCAAGTGTGTGCAAGTGTGTGAGAATACCTGTACGTGCATGTAAGTGCGTCTAAGTGTGTGTAAGTGCGTCTAGGTATGTGTAAGTGTGTGTAAGTGCGTGTAAGTGTGTGTAAGTATGTGAAGTGCCGTGTAAGTGCGTGTAAGTGTGTGTAAGTGTGTGTAAGTGCGTGTAAGTGTGTGTAAGTATGTGTAAGTGCGTGTAAGTGCGTGTAAGTGTGTGTAAGTGTGTGTAAGTGCGTGTAAGTGCGTGTAAGTGCAGGTAAGTGGGTGTAAGTGCATGCAAGTGCATGCAAGTGCGTGCAAGTGCATGAAAGTGTGTGTAAGTGTGTGTAAGTGCTTGTGTAAGTAGGTGTATGTGTGTGTATGTGCGTGTATGTGCGTGTAAGTGTGTGTAAGTGAGTGTAAGTGCGTGTAAGTACGGATAAGTGCGAGTAAGTGGGTGCAAGTACGTGCAAGTGCGTGTAAGTGCGTGTAAGTGCATGCAAGTACATGCATGTGCATGCAAGTGCGTGTAAGTGCGTGTAAGTGCATGCAAGTACATGCATGTGCATGCAAGTGCGTGTAAGTGCGTGTAAGTGCTTGTGTAAGTGTGTGCATGTGCGTGTATGCAGTGTATGTTTGTGTAAGTGTGTGTAAGTACATGTAAGTATGTGTAAGTGTGTGTGAGTGCGTGTGAAAACGTGTCAGTGCGTGTGAGTACGTGTGAGTGCGTGTGAGTACATGTGAGTACGTGCAAGTGCGTGTAAGTGCGTGTAAGTGCGTGCAAGTACATGCAAGTGCATGCAAGTGCGTGTAAGTGCGTGTAAGTGCGTGTAAGTGTGTGTAAGTATGTGTAAGTACATGTAAGTGTGTGTGAGTGTGTATAAGTGCACGTAAGTGTGGGTAAGTACGTGTAAGTGTGTGTAAGTGCGAGTAAGTGTGTGCAAGTACGTGCAAGTGCGTGCAATTGCGTGCAAGTGCGTTTAAGAGCGTCTAAGTACGTGTAAGTGCATGTGAGTGCATGTAAGTGCGTGTAAGTGCATATGAGTGCATGTACGTGCGTGTAAGTGTGTGTAAGTGTCTGTAAGTACGTGTAAGTACATTTAAGTGCATGTAAGTACGTGTAAGTGCTTGTAAGTGTGTGTAAGTGCGTGTTAGTATGTGTAACTACGTGTGAGTACGTGTAAGCATGTGCAAGTGTGTGTAAGTGCGTGTAAGTGTGTGTAAGTGCGTGTAAGTGCGTGTAAGTGCCGGTAAGTGCGGGTAAGTGCATGTAAGTACGTGTAAGTGCGTGTAAGTGTGTGCAAGTGCGTGCAAGTTCATGCAAGTGCATGTAAGTGCGTGTAACTGCTTGTGTAAGTGTGTGTATGTACGTGTATGTACGTGTATGTATGTTTAAGTGCATACAAGTGCATGTAAGTGCGTGTAAGTGTGTGGATGTGTGTGTCAGTGTGTGCGAGCGCGTGTAAGTGCGTGTGAGTGCATGTGAGTACGTGTGAGTCTGTGTGAGTGCGTGTGAGTGTGTGTGAGTGCGTGTGAGTGTGTGTGAGTGCAAGTGAGTGCAAGGGAGTACAAGGGAGTGCGTATACGTACGTGTAAGTACGTGTAAGTTTGTGTAAGTGCGAGCAAGAGCGTGCAAGTGCGTGCAAGTATGTGCAAGTATGTAGAAGTGCGTGTAAGTGCATGTAAATGCTTGTGTAAGTGCGTGTATGTGCGTGTATGTATGTGTATGTGTGTATATGTGCGTCTAAGTGAGTGGAAGTGCGTGTTAGTGCTTGTAAGTGCATGTAAGTACATGTAAGTGTGTGTAAGTGCGTGCAAGCGCGTGTAAGTGCGTGCAAGTATGTGCAAGTATGTAGAAGTGCGTGTAAGTGCATGTAAATGCTTGTGTAAGTGCGTGTATGTGCGTGTATGTATGTGTATGTGTGTATATGTGCGTCTAAGTGAGTGGAAGTGCGTGTTAGTGCTTGTAAGTGCATGTAAGTACATGTAAGTGTGTGTAAGTGCTTGTGTATGTACGTGTATGTGCGTGTATGTGTGTGTATGTGTGTGTAAGTGCGTGTCAGTGCGTGTAAGTGCGTGTAAGTGCGTGTACGTGCATGTAAGTGCGTGTAACTGCGTGTAAGTGTGTTTAAGTGCGTGTAAGTGCGTGTAAGTGCCTGTAAATGCGTGTAAGTACGTGTAAGCACGTGTGAGTGCATGTAAGTACGTGTAAGTGCCTGTAAGTGCGTGTAAGTGCGTGTAAGTGTGTATAAGTGTGTGTAAGTGAATGTAAGTACGTGTAAGTTTGTGTAAGTGCGTATAAGTGCGTGTAAGTACGTGCAAGTGCGTGCAAGTGCGTGTAAGTGCTTGTACGTGCATGTAAGTGCATGTAGGTGCGTGTGAGTGCGTCTAGGTATGTGTAAGTGTGTGTACGTGCGAAAAAGTGTGTGTAAGTGCGTGTAAGTTTGTGTAAGTGCATGCAAGTGTGTGTAAGTGTGTGTAAGTGTGTGTAAGTGCGTGTAAGTGCATGTAAGTGCAGGTAAGTGCATGCAAGTACATGCAAGTGTGTGCTAGTGCATGTAAGTGCATGAAAGTATGTGCAAGTGCGTGCAAGTGCATGCAAGTGCGTGTAAGTGGGTGTAAGTGCTTGTGTAAGTAGGTGTATGTGCGTGTTTATGCGTGTATGAGTGTGTAAGTACGTGTAAGTGCGTGTAAGTGCGTGTAAGTGCGTGTAAGTGCATATGAGTGCGTTTGAGTGCGTGTGAGTGCTTGTGAGTGCATGTGAGTGCATGTGAGTGAGTGTGAGTATGTGTAAGTGCTTGTGAGTGCGTGTGAGTACGTGTGAGTGTGAGTGAGTAGTAGCGAGTGCGTGTGAGTGTATGTAAGTGCGTGTAAGTGCGTGTAAGTGTGCAAGTACGTGCAAGTATGTGCAGGTGCGTTCAAGTACGTGGAAGTGCATGTAAGTGCGTGTAAATGCTTGTGTAAGTGCGTGTACGTGTGTGTATGTGTGTGTATGTGTATGTAAGTGCATGTAGGTGCGTGTAAATGCTTGTGTAAGTGCGTGTATGTGTGTGTATGTGTGTGTATGTGTATGTAAGTGCATGTAGGTGCGTGTAAATGCGTGTTAGTACGTGTAAGTGTGTGTAAGTGCATCTAAGTGCTTCTAAGTTTGTATAAGTGCGTGTATGTGCGTGTAAGTGCGTGTAAGTGCGTGTAAGTGCAAACAAGTGGGTGCAAGTGCATGGAAGTGCGTGCAAGTACGTGTAAGTGCGTGTAACTGCGTGTAAGTGTTTGTGTATGTGCGTGTATGTGCGTGTATATGTGTGTAAGTGTGTGTCAGTGCGTGTAAGTGCGTTTAAGTGCGTGTACATACGTATAAGTACGTGTAAGTGCATGTAAGTGTATTTACGTATGTGTAAGTATGTGTAAGTACATGTAAGTTCGTGTAAGTGCATGTAAGTGCGTGTAAGTGTGTGCAAGTACGTGTAAGTGCGTGTAAGTGCCTGTAAGTGCTTGTAAGTACGTGCAAGTGCGTGGAAGTGCATGTAAATACGTGTAAGTGTGTATAAGTGTGTGTAAGTTTTTGTAAGTGCGTATAAGTGCGTGTAAGTGCGTGCAAGTGCGTACAAGTGCGTGTAAGTGCATGTAAGTGCATGGAAGTGCGCGTAAGTGCATCTAAGTGCGTGTAAGTACGTGTAAGTATGTGTAAGTGTGTGTAAGTACGTGTAAGTGTGTGTAAGTACGTGTAAGTATGTGGAAGTGCGTGTAAGTGCGTGTAAGTGTGGGTAAGTGCGTGTAAGTGTATGCAAGTGCATACAAGTGCGTGTAAGTGCGTGTAAGCGTGTACAAGTACATGCAAGTACATGTAAGTGCGTGTAAGTGCGTGTAAGTGCTTGTGTAAGTGTGTGTATGTGCGTGTGATACCCCCGATTTTGCCGCGCCCTGTTTTGCTTCCGCACATTCTCATTCCGCGTCTGGTCTGCTCCGCGACTCTGCCGTTCCGCGGTTCCGTGTAGCACTTGCTTGCTGCTCCTCCGCTATCTCTCCTGGTCTTCCGCGGATGCTTCACACCCTCTGGGTCCCGCTCGTGGATAGTGCTTTGCGGCTCGCTTCCTGCCGGCACGAGAGTCTGCCACCTCGTGGCCTGTGACTCCTACACCCACGGAACCCCGTTTCATGGCGGTGCACAAGGCCGCGGAGTCACCGGCCGCACCCTTCACCCAACTTGCGTTCCCTGGTGGTGACAATACTCAGCAGAATCCTTGTTGGACCTAGGATTGGAAGTGGATCGAGCAGTATGCCCCGCACACACTTGGAGGAGAAGTGTTCGTCCTCCGCGGAATATCTCCGCGGAGAGCACTCTTTACGGCTCCTTGAACAGCTGCGGATCTTAGAAGGGAAACAGAAGTATGAAGCAGACAGACACTTGCGCGGATCAATGAGACAGGAGGTGGCAATCTGATTCTGAACAACTCAGGACTTTAGGCTCATAACCGGAAACCAGGCTTGTATTAACTCAGATTGCACAAGATCAGACAGAAGGTCATAATCATAATCATCACATTCGTTCTTCCGCTACACCATTGCTTTGTATTCACCAAACCTAGCTATCTAAGCTTCCTCCTACCACACTCTTTCCCCTACCTTGGACTCCGCGCGGTACGTTACGCGCACCACGGGTCTCGTCCTTCCACACACAGACCAGATTACTACATTTTCCTCCTCTACTAGTGCTTCTTCCTCTATTCCTCGGCTTGGGTGCTCGTAGTCTTGTGTTCTTCCTAGAATCTTCGTCTTCACGCGGTGCGTCCTCCCAGTCCTCCTCCTTGATTATCACTGCCCACCATGAGCTCTCATTGGCCGCACCCCTGCCGCCCTCTTCCTGACATCTGGCTCTGCCAACGTGTGTCCTTGCACGTCCGACGCTCGTGTTTCATTCCCACTTCTCCGTGGCTCGATGCATGTTCTCTTTCCACTGCGGATTCTCACCCTGCTGTCCCGCCCCTTCTTGGCTCCTCCGCGGCCATTGCTTCCAATGGTCGTAGAAAGGTCACCGTCGATTCTTGCTTCTCGACGACATCTTTCCCACCTCTTTTCCTTCACCGCTGCTGGATTCTGCGCCAACCCACGCTCTATCGATGTCTTGTTGCAGGAGCCAGCATGCTTTGTGCGTTCTCCAGTACTCCGCAGCCTCTCCTTCATCTTCCTCCGCGGATATCTGGTCGAGGCCGCCACTTTACCATGGACTTGTGGGCCGAGGTGATTTCCTTCCCCGCATTCATCTTCTTTTCAGCATAGATGCCGTGGATCTCCGCCTAACACTGATGCCCCCAATCCCCCTTTTCAAGACTCTGTCCGAGAGTTTCCTTAGCACAACAGTGGTGTGAACTTTCCTTGGGGACCCGGCCGCTACCGTCGCTGGCAAGGGCGGCAGTACGTCTCTACATCTCTGCCCTCCCGTTGAAATCTTACGGAGCACTCCTGATGTACATACAGCTGGCATCCTTCACACCGTGCAGCCCCGAGTTCTGGGTCAAGCCAAGCATTGGTGGCATGTCCACACTCCTTCCTTGCCCCTCTTGCCGCATTTCTGGTGGCACATCTTCAGACACATGCCACATCCTTTGCCCATCTCTGCCATCCCTTCCCGGCAGGCGGCGCATGCAGGTTCTCGGATCTCCGCGATGAAGCTGAGGTAGCAGCCTGTCTCAAGGAGCTCATTGCCCACACACTGGTGGCATTGGCTCTTCCAAGCAGAGCTGCCTGTCACCAGGCATTTGCGGTGTGCAAACCTCATGCAAAAAGCACACCTTTCCCCATCTTGCACCGCTTTTAGGCATGTGGGACATGCCGCGGGTAGGTGCCCTTCCATTCCCGGTCCCTCCTCTTCCTCTGATTCTTCCTCTTCTTCTTCCTCATTCAATCGAGGTGGCTTGGAAACACCTCATTGCTTCTCGATTTCTACCCTGCACCTCCTACACACCACACCCCCGCTTCGCCCTCCGCGCCCATCACGAGGTGGTGCAAGGCAACCAGTGCAGATCTTGCGGAGGCATCCGCCACAGTCCTGCACTGCCACTCCCCACCACTGGCCGCATTGAGCGCATTTCTTCTCCTCCAGTTCTTCCTCCTTCTTTCCTCTACCGCCACCCGTCCCTCCGCCTGCCACTGCCTCATTGTGGCTCCCGAAACGGAGCGCGGACATCTTCTTTGCTCAGGTAGCCCTTCTTCTTCTTCCTCCTCTTGCTCCTCCTCCTCCTCTTTTGGGTCCCACCTCCCGCGAGATGGTGCTCCCCCAGCGCCGGGTCCTGCTCCCTCTTCCTCATCCCTTTTCTTTGCAGCCTCTTGCTCAGCAGCCTCTTTCAGGTACTGTAGGCAGGTGTGATTTTGTTTGATGCAAGTCTTGGGGATTCCGCCGGCATACTGGTGCGCGGGATTACCGCACACCCGGCACACCACCTTTAGGAGTGGCTCAGCAAGGAGATCTTCTCCGCACCAAACACACGGACCCGTGTAGTCAGCCAGGGCCTTAGGGCTCATCGGCACCTTAGTCCGCGGTGGTGCTTTATGCGGTTGTTGCTGGGACACCCCCGCTGGGGTCTGCTCGGGCCGTGGCTTGAGCCTATCTTCAGACTCCTTCTTTCTCCGGTCCTGCTGCTATCTCTGCTCCTGTCGTCTTTCCTCCTGGTGCTCCTGCTGTTGCTCCCGCTACAACGGCTCACGCCGTTGTTCCTTCCTCACCTCTTCCGCGGCCAGTTTGCGGACATCAGACTCTTCCTCCTCAATCTCCTCTGGTTCCTGGATCCATTATTGTTCTTACTGCGACACCTGCCTTTCGCAGACGTCAAGCACCTCCTCCGCTCTCCATCCCCACGAGCCCTTCTGCTGTCCCAAGGGCGGCAGGCGACCTCCCGTCCCGGGGATGTGTGTCTGCCATGCTGGTGGCAGCAGCACAAATTCCGTGGCCAGGTAACTGCGGTCGCTGAACCCTTTCGGTCCTTCCAGCCACACTTGCCCCGCCTCAACGCTAGCCACGCGGTACACCTCCCGCGGCTCCCCTGCCTCTCGAACCGCACTGGGGAAAGGGCGGAGATACACCAAGTGGCCCTCCTTGATGGGCCCATGGTTCAGCCGTCGGTTGGCCGCATCGCATGCGCACCAGGCTACAACGGAGTCCCTCAACCGCGCCTCTGCCCGCATGGCCTTGGTCCTTTCGCAG
>SZWC01000258.1:359234-380987 GCA_023375785.1 Penium margaritaceum | reverse complement strand
CCCCCCCCCCCCCCCACCCCCCCGCGGCGAAGGCGCGGACCCCGTGCCTTGGTTGCGTGCCATGTCAGATTATCCGCGGGCGAGAGCCCAGCTGCGCGTTATCCGTCGAGTGTGTCGAGTGCTGGGGAGAGCTGACTCAAAGGTGGAGAGGACTGTGCGAAGAGATGGTCGATGTGAGGTAAAGAGTGGAGTGAAGGATCGAATGCCAAAACCCGAAATGAGACTGAGGATGCCTGCGCCGAGCAATATATCCGCTTGGCGTGGCGGGAGCCAGTCCGCTGCGAGCAAGATGTCGTATGTGCGGACGTCGCAAACCTGAACGGTTTGTGCCGCATGTACATTTGCCACCTGCATGGGTAGGCCCGCGATTTGTCCGAGCGGCGCGTCGATGTCCGCGGTGGAGATAGAGAAGCGGAGTTGAGTGGGCTGGATGAGGTACTGCATGTGGAGCGAGCGACCCATCCGGAGCGCAACCGTGGTGTGTGTGGCACCGGTGTCCACGATGGCCACAAACTTGCGTCCACATATCCACACGTAACACCATGCCACGTGGACCTCGGCAAGTGCGGGGGGTCCGGGGGTGAGGGCCGCGGGTGACCAGGTACGTGAGGCACGTGCGGCGGCATCCCGCATAGTGGAGTGAGTGAAAAGGATGCATCGGGAAAGCAAGCGGATGCCGGTCGTGCTGTCTTGCGTGCATGAGAGGCGGATGCCAAGAGGGGAAAGGGATGGATTGTGAGTGGTGAAGAGGACGCGGAGACTTTATGTGGACTCAGGGGATTGAAGAAGGAAGTCTACCAGAGTGAGGGGATGGCGGTTGTCGAGGAGTGGTGTGGCGGGGACATGAGAGTGCGCGTTGCTTGTGGGGCAGGTCTTTGGTGGAACAGCGGGCGGTCGCAAGGTTCGCGGGGGCATATGTCATGGGGGAAGATGGGGTGGACTTTCCTCCAGCATCCAACCGCAGATAGTGGGGTTGTACCTGTGAGCGAGCTGTAGGCAAGGCGTGGAGAGGTCTGGTAGGGTCTCCACGGGTGCCAACTCCGCGTTGGGGTCGAGTTCATTCAGGAGCTGCAAGGCAACCTGTTCCTCCTCGTCAAAATCTCTTGCTACTCCCTCCCAACGTGCTTCCGTGGCTGGAGGTGGTGCCCCGTTCTCAGGGACATGCTCTGTGGCATCCGGAGTTGTCTGTACAGGCTCTGGCCAGCCAGGGCGCGGAAGTCAGCTCAGGGCATCCGCGTTGCGGTCGGCAACCGCAGGCTGGTACTTGATCTTCATGTTGTAGCCCTGCAGGAGGAGTGCCCATTTGGCGAGGATGCCCTCATAGTTCTGAGTGGTAAGGAGCCATTGGAGGGCCTGGTGGTCCGTGAAGACTGTGAATGGCTTGCCATTCTTTATGTAGTCGCAAAAGTGTTGGAGTGCCCAAAGGACAGCCAAGAATTTACCCTTAACTGGCGGGTACTTCCGCTCCCCTTCAGTGAGGGTACGGCTGGTGTAGGCGATCACCTTCTGGGTGGGTTCCTGCACCGTATGGGATAGGATAGCGCCTAGCCCATACCGCGACCAATCAGTGGTGATAGAGAATGGGAGGTTGAAGTCGGGGAACTCGAGCATGGGCGCGGTAACCAGGCGGTACTTGATTTCCTTCCAGGCGTCCGCGCATTCTGATGTCCAGTCAAACGGCACATCCTGGTGTGTCAACTCCTACAGCGGCTTGATGATGCGTGCGTGGTCAGGGACAAACTTCGCGTAGAAGGAGACAAAGCCCAGGAAGATATTGACTTGCCCCACATAAGTGGGCTGACGCCACTCCTCGACTGCAGCAGTCTTCTGCGGATCAGTCTTGATGCCATCCGCACTCATCACGAAGCCAAGGAACTCCATTTCCGCAGCTCCGATAGAGCACTTAGCTGCCTTGAGCTTCAGGTTAGCCCTGCGGAGGGCAGCGAAGATGGCGGCCAGGGAGGAGAATAGTTCCTTGAAGGTGTTGGCTGCAACCATGATGTCGTCAATACAGCAACTGACATTGGGGATTCTACGGAGGGTGGATTCCATGACCCGCTGAAATGTTGTGCTGGTATTGCAGAGTCCAAAGGGCATGCGTGTAAACGCCTATAGTCCCTCTAGTGTTAGAAACGCAGTCTTGGTGATGGAGTCCGGATGCATGGTGACAGCATGGAAGGCAGCCTTTACGTCAAGCTTTGCGAACCATATGCGACCCTGCTGGCGCTCCTGTGTGTCGACGATTAGTGGCATGGGGTACGCATCCTCCTCGGTTACACGGTTGAGATCACGGAAGTCAACGCAAAATCGTTTGGATCCGTCCGGTTTCCCCACGATGACCAAGTTGGCACGCTAGGGGCTGACAATTGGGATGATCACCCCTTGCGCCTTGAGCTCCGCGAGCCCCTCTGTGATGATCGTTTCCTGTTCCGGGAGGATGCGCCGCACCTTCTCTTTTGTGGACACGGAATCCCTCGT
The DNA here is from genome assembly GCA_023375785.1 of Penium margaritaceum. Classification (NCBI taxonomy): domain Eukaryota; kingdom Viridiplantae; phylum Streptophyta; class Zygnematophyceae; order Desmidiales; family Peniaceae; genus Penium; species Penium margaritaceum. The sequence goes on along the minus strand of SZWC01000258.1, from coordinate 378,509 downwards.
GGAGATGACGTGGAAGGCTTCCATGGCCCCCCAAATCGAGCGTGGACCCAGCAAAGATGTCCGCAAATGCGTCCAACAGGTCATAGAAATTATGCTTTTGTGCGGGAGAAAGTCGTGAGTGGAGCATGTGGTCCCATCGCGGTGGTGGTGATGGTGCTTTTTCGCGGAGTGGGTAGAACTCCGCCTCATCCTTGGGTGGATGTTCATCTCCTAGGACTCGTTGTCCCCTCTGCCACAGCCCCAGGAGGTTGGTCTGCACTATGGGCTCGGTTGACTCCTCCGCAATTTCCCCCCATTCACCTGCTGTGACCTGTTCCGCATGAGGCAGATTAGCTATGTCGGATGGCAGCCTGCTTGCATGGGCGTGAGAGTCCCCTGCTGCAACATCAAGGAGGGAGAAGGATTCGCTGCCAGTAACAGTTACCGCTACCCAGTCTCCGATGGTGATGGGGCAAAACGCTTCTTTCCTGGATGCAAAGCTAAGTTGCATGATTCCAATGGAGAAAAGAAGGTTAGCCCGTCGCGGTATCAAGTAATCCATGCCCAGGAGCACGTCATACGTTCTGGTTTGCGTGACTTGGACGTTCAACGGTTTGTGGAGGGATCCCACCTGCATAGGTAGGCCGTGAACTTCCCCATCACCATAGTCCATTCCGCCCGCTGAGTTGGTGAAAGGGCGGCACGTGGGGAGGATGCGGTCTACCCATCCGACCACCAGAAGGACGCGGACCGCCACAGTGGTGTGAGTGGCCCCTGTGTCGATCATTGCCAGGAACTTCCTTCCACATCTCCAAACCATACAGCAGGCGAACTTGTAGTGGTTTCATCCCTCCACGGTGGTTCCAATGGCTGTGGTGCCCAATCCCAATCTTCTTCCGCGAGGCTTAACGCTAGGGAGGTGTTGGGCACCGCACGGCGGGTGTTCTATGTACAGGGAGTAGGCATGGTACATTTGAGAGAGATGCCCACAGCTTGGAGGCATTGACTGGCTCTGGCAAACTTCTCCTTCAGACGCGGTGCAATCTCTGGGTGAATGCGGAGGAACTCAAAGAAGTTGACTTCCGCAATGGGATTGGTAAATAGGCGTTGGACGTGGTCAGTGCTTCCCTCCCCGACCGCGGGAGCTGTTGGTGTCTACAAAGATGGGGCAGGCTGCTTTTCCACCGCAAGTGCTGGTTTCGTCTGTCGTCGTTTCTCTGGCACGACGGTGCGATTGGTAACTGCCTCCTAGAATTGTTCTTCCGCGGCCTTTGCCTTGCGTCGCAGATCTTCCTGTTCTCTGGCTGCCATCTGTAGATCCCATCTGCGCATGCCTAATTATTGGGCTTGTGCGATGAGGGTGGTTTCTGCCGCGATGGGAGGCAACTATGTAGTCTCGTCATCCGCCATCGGCAGCCCCAAGTTGACGTTGCGGACTCCGATCGTAGAGTTTGCGGGTGCCTGTGGATTAGGCGGGATACCCTGCCCGCTTGAGGCAGTCTGGGTTTGATGATCTGGTGCCTGCCGCACGGCTTGCGTCTGCTGCTGATGCTGCTGGTCCTGCCATGGTTGATTACAATACCGCTGCCACTGCTGCACCATAGGGTCCTGCTGCATGGGATCGGTTCACGGAGCACCCTGTCGCTTGCGCGGGCAGTCTCGAGCGATGTGCTCCAGGCTCATGCAGGTGTAACACGCCTTCGGCTTGGGCTGAGAGGCCTATGCTATTGGTACTAGAGTATGAGAATCTCCACCTTGATGCTGTCGTGTAGACCGTTGCCATGTGGAAATGGCCCTGGCGTCTTGCGCCACATCCTGCAACGACTGGTAGCGCTCAGGGATCATCAGACTGCTGATCTCATCGGGGAATGCACGGATGAGATTCTGCAGGAGGACCCATAGCGGCAATCCTTCCCCTCGAGGGTTCTTGGCGATTGATGCCCAAGTGAGGAACTCATCCAAAAACATGCAGATGCCGGTATCCTTTCGCATTACTTCCTTTTCAATCTTGCGGAGTGCTTCTTCCTTGGTCAGCCGCTTAAAATAATCGATCAGCGCGTTGTCGAAGTCCTCAAAGAAGTTGAACGGCGCTTGTGCATTGTACGAGTCTTCTGCGGCGCCTTGCAAGTGGAGCTCCACGGTGGCCAGACAAAGATCTGGTGGGATCTGCCCTATACTTGCATGTATAGTGATCTGCTTCAACCATGTCCTCGGGTCCTCTTCAGGGGTCCCCTTGAAGATGTCCAGCCGCGGAATGTTAGCTGGTTGCGAGTGCTCGTACTGCAGCTGTGGCACAGTGTTTTGGTTGACCATGGACGTCACTGCCGGAAGCGGATACGTGGTTGCGGACGTTGAATAACCCACGTGGCTAGTTTGTGACTGCCCCTGGGGTGTTGGTGTGGGGTTGCTCATTGGAGGCGTTGTCGGAAGGGCATAGTAGTGAGTCACAGGGGTTTCCTGCGTTGTGTAGGGTACGAATTAGAAGGTAGTCCCAAGGGGCGGGGTCTGTGTGCTCGGTGAGGCAGGGGCCATAGGACCTGGGAGCCAGTAGCCCTGAGGTAGAGGGTGTGCCACTGCAAAGTGGTAGAGAGGGATGGTAGGAGGCACCGCAGGGGTTGCAGCGGTCCTTGGGTTCAGCGGGGGCGCAAGATAGGCGGAATGGGCCACAGTCGTCTGTACCTGGCTGGTAGGTGGTGGCGCATGGTCCGCAATTATAGCTGGCGCGGTACCCATCGGTTGCTGATGATAGACTAGGTGTCCAACCGTCACGGGCATCAATTGCGCCGTCATGGGGACTGGTGGCTGTTGTGCCAGTGTCTGCTGCATAGGGGCCTGCGACGTCACTCCCGCCGCGGAGGGTGTTGCCCATGTGCCCATCATCATCCAACCTGATGGGGCTGTGGAAGAGGAGAATGTTGCATGCCCTGCGTATGGTAGCGTCCCATGCCATCCTGGGTTGGGCTGAGGCTGGGGCCCTGTGAGCGGCTGCTCGGTTGCGTGTAGTGGCTGCGGAGCCAGGAGGGATTGATGCACCATCCCCCTCTTTGTTCCCCTTGCGGTGTTCCTTGCCTTCCCGTGAGTTGTGGGTTGTGGCTCGCCGTTACCCTCACACTTGGGGTTACTGGGGTGTCCACGGCAGTCGACCACGGATTCACCTGGAGGGACACTTCTTCCATCGCAATGTATAGTCCAGCCCCGCCTGCTTGATCCGCCGCCGCCTGTTCTACTGTGGGTGGGTGGGACTGCTGCTACGTCTCCGGCATGGCAAGTGGCATGCCCAACTGTTCGGTTGATCCTCCCTGCGGTGGCTGCCTCACCCCCTTTTCTCCCTTTGCTGAAGGTGGGCGTTCCGCGAGCAGGTATCCCAGCTGTGGTTGGTATCGATGGGCATCCCCCAAGGTTGACTCTCTAGAGACATGTGGAGACGCAGAGGTTTCTACCCCTACTAGGGGCGCGGATGACAGATAATCCTCCTTTACTGCCCATTGCGGCTGCCTTCTGCCGCGCCGCTGGTAGACTGGTCCTTGGTATACCAATGATCTCCCGGTCTTGGAGAGTCCGTCTGCAAGCGGTGGCACATTGGAAAACCACCTGTGCTCCATAGAGATGTTGGCCTGGAGCTGGTGGGTTCCGCATACATCTTGGTTTTGTACGCTTTCCACCTCCACGTGGTCCTGCAGCGCGTTCATGAGACGTCGCCAGTATAGCTGTTCCAGCCACTCGGTAACTCTTTGGTGCTGTCCTAGTGGGTCCGCGCCCGGCGATGAACTGACAAGCGTGTGAGAGGATGTGGACAAGGTGTCTCTACTGCCCGCCTGTGTGGATGCACGCCGCGGCAAGAAGTGGCATACAAAAGCTTGCTGTGAATGCCGCTGCTGCCGCTTGCGCGTGTCCTGATGCACGAAGCTGGCTGCCGACATGTATGACTGAATCCAAAGGCACATGCACTTCTGCTAGCAAAGAGCTAAGAGCTCTCCACGCTCACCGCACCATGACACTGATACCCTCGATTTTGCCGTGCACTGTTTTGCTTCCGCGCTTTCATAGTCCGCGTCTGGACTGCTCTGCGACTCTGCCGTTCCGCGGTTCCGTGTAGCGCCCGCTTGCTGCTCCTCCGCTATCTCTATTGGTCTTTCGCGGATGCTTCACACCCTCTGGGTCCCGCTCATGGGTAGTGCTCCGCGGCTTGCTTCCTGCCGGCACGAGAGTCTGCCACCTCGTGGCCTCTGACTCCTACGCCCGCGGAATCCTGTTCCGTTGCCGTGCACAAGGCCGAGGAGTCGCCGGCAGCACCCTTCACCCAACTTGCATTCCCTGGTGGTGACAATACTCAGCGGAGTCCTTGTTGGACCCAGGATTAGGAGTGGATCGAGCAGTATGCCCCGCACACACTCGGAGGAGAAGTGCTCGTCCTCTACGGAATATCTCCGCGGAGAGCACTCTTTACGGCTCCTTGAACAGCTGTAGATCTCGGAAGGGAAACAGAAGTATGAACCAGATAGACACTTGCGCGGATCAATGAGACAGGAGGTGGCAATCTGATTCTGAACAACTCAGGATTTTAGGCTCGTAACTGGAAACCAGGCTTGTATTAACTCAGATTGCACAAGATCAGACAGAAGGTCAGAATCATAATCATCACATTCGTTCTTCCGCTACACTATTGCTTTATATTCACCAAACCTAGCTCACTAAGCTTCCTCCTACCACACTCTTTCCCCTACCTTGGACTCCGCACGATGCGTTGCGCGCACCACGGGTCTCGTCCTTCCGCACACACACACACCAGACTACTACATTTTCCTGCTCTACTAGTGCTTCTTCCTCTACTCCTTGGCTTGGGTGCTCGCGGTCTTGTGTTCTTTCTAGAATCTTCATCTTCACGTGGTGCGTCCTCCCAGTCCTCCTCCTTGATTATCACTGCTCACCATGAGCTCTCATTGGTCACACCCCTGCCGCCCTCTTCCTGACATCTGGCTCTGCCGACATGTGTTCTTGCACGTCCGACGCTCCTACTTCATTCCCACTTCTCCGCGGCTCGATGCATGTTCTCTTTCCACTGCGGATTCTCACCCTGCTGTCCCGCCCCTTCTTGGCTCCTCCACGGACATTGCTTCCAATGGCCGTAGAAAGGTCACCCTCGATTCTTGCTTCATGGCGGGAACTTTCCCGGCTCTTTTCCTTCACCGCTCCTGGATTCTGCCCCACGCCACGCTCTACCACTATCTTGTTGCGGGAGCCAGCATGCTTTGCGTGTTCTCCAATGCTCCGCGGCATCTCTTTCATCTTCCTCCGCGGATCCCAGGCCGCGGCCGCCACTTTACCGCGGACTTGTGGACCGCGGTGATTTCCTTCCGCGGATTCATCTTCTTCTCAGCAGAGATGCGGTGGATCTCCGCCTGACAGTGTGTTTGTGCGAGTATGTGTGTTGAAGTATGTGTAAGTGCATGTAAGTGCGTGTAAGTGTGTGTGAGTGCGTGTGAGTCCATGTGAGTGCGTGTGAGTACGTGTGAGTGCGTGTGAGTGCGTATGAGTGCATGTAAGTATGTGTAAGTGTGTATAAGCGCGTGTAAATGTGTGTAAGTGCGGGTAAATGCGGGTAAGTGCGTGTAAGTGCATGTAAGTGCGTGTAAGTGCGTGCAAGTGCGTGCAAGTACGTGCAAGTGCGTGCAACTGGGTATAAGTGTGTCTAAGTACGTGTAAGTGCGTGTATGTGCTTATAAGTGCGTATAAATGCGTGTGAGTGTCCGTAAATGCATGTATGTGCGTGTACGTACGTGTAAGTGCGTGCAAGTGCATACAAGTGCGTGCAAGTACGTGCAAGTGCGTGTAAGTGCGTGTAAATNGCGGTGGATCTCCGCCTGACAGTGTGTTTGTGCGAGTATGTGTGTTGAAGTATGTGTAAGTGCATGTAAGTGCGTGTAAGTGTGTGTGAGTGCGTGTGAGTCCATGTGAGTGCGTGTGAGTACGTGTGAGTGCGTGTGAGTGCGTATGAGTGCATGTAAGTATGTGTAAGTGTGTATAAGCGCGTGTAAATGTGTGTAAGTGCGGGTAAATGCGGGTAAGTGCGTGTAAGTGCATGTAAGTGCGTGTAAGTGCGTGCAAGCGCGTGCAAGTACGAGCAAGTGCGTGCAACTGGGTATAAGTGCGTCTAAGTACGTGTAAGTGCGTGTATGTGCTTATAAGTGCGTATAAATGCGTGTGAGTGTCCGTAAATGCATGTATGTGCGTGTACGTACGCGTAAGTGCGTGCAAGTGCATGCAAGTGCGTGCAAGTACGTGCAAGTGAGTGTACGTGCGTGTAAATGCTTGGATAAGTGTGTGTATGTGCGTGTATGTGTGTGTATGTGTGTGTAAGTGTGTGTAAGTACGTGTAAGTGTGTGTTAGTACGTGTTAGTGCGTGGAAGTGCATGTAAGTACGTCTAAGTTTGTATAAGTGTGTGTATGTGCGTTTAAGTATGTGTAATTGCGTGCAAGTGCGTGCAAGTGTGTGCACGTGCATTCAAGTGCATGCAAGTGCGTGTAAGTGCATGTAAGTGCTTGTGTATGTGTGTGTATGTACATGTATGTGTGTTTATGTGTGTATAAGTGTGTGTCAGTGCGGGTAAGTACGTGTATGTGTGTGTACGTATGTGTAAGTGTGTATAGGTGCATGTAAGTGCGTTTAACTGCATGTAAGTACGTGTAAGTGCGCATAAGTTAGTGTAAGTGCTTGTAAGTTAGTGTAAGTGCGTGTAAGTGCGTATAAGTGCGTGTAAGTGCTTGTAAGTGCCTGTAAGTGTGTGTAAAAGTCTGTAAATGTGTGTAAGTGTGTGTATGTATGTGTAAGTACGTGTAAGTTTATGTAAGTGCGTATAAGTGTGTGTAAGTGCATGCAAGTGCGTGCAAGTGCGTGTAAGTGCATGTAAGTGCGTGTAAGTGCGTGTAAGTACGTCTAAATGCGTGTTAAGTGCATGTAAGTGTGTGTAAGTACGTGAAATTGTGTGTAAGTGCGTCTAAGTGCGTGTAAGTGTGTGCAAGTGTGTGTAAGTGTGTGTAAGTCCAGGTAAGTACGTGTAAGTGCGTGCAAGTGCGTGCAAGTGTGTGTAAGTGCGTGTAAGTGTGTACAAATACGTGCAAGTGCATGCAAGTGCGTGTAAGTGTATGTAAGTGCTTGTGTAAGTGTGTGTATGTACGTGTATGTACGTGTATGTGTGTTTAATGTGTGTAAGTACGTGAAAGTACGTGTAAGTACGTGTGAGTTCGTGTGAGTCCGTGCGAGTGCATGTGAGTGCGTGTGAGTGCGTGTGGGTGCGTGTGAGTACGTATGAGTGTGTGTGAGTGCATGTGAGTATGTTTAAGTGCGTACAAGTGTGTGTAAGTATGTGTAAGTACGTGTGAGTGCGTGTGAGTGCGTGCAACTGTGTGTAAGTGCGTGTAAGTGCGTGTAAGTGCGTGTAAGTGCGTGTAAGTGCGTGTAAGTTCGGATAAGTACGGATAAGTGCGTTTAAGAGCGTGTAAGTACGTGTAAGTGCGTGTGAGTTCATATGAGTGCATGTGAGTGCGTGTGGGTTCCTGTGAGTGCATGAGAGTGCGTTCGAGTGTGTGTAAGTGCGTATAAGTGCGTGTAAGTGCATGTAAGTACGTGTAAGTACATATAAGTGCATGTAAGTGCGTGTAAGTGCATGTAAGTACGTGTAAGTGTGTGTAAGTGCATGTAAGGGCATGCAAGTGCATGTAAGTGCGTGTAAGCGTATGCAAGTGCGTGTAAGTCCGTATTAGTGCATGTAAGTACGTGTAAGTGCGTGTAAGTGCGTGTACTTGTGTGTAAGTGCGTGTAAATGCGTGTAAGTGCATGCAAGTGCGGATAAGTGCTGGTTGCGTTGAAGTGCATGTAAGTGCGTGTAAGTGCGTGTAAGTTCCTGTAAGTGCGTGCAAGCACATGCAAGTGCGTGTAGGTACGTGCAAGTGCGCGTAAGTGCGTGTAAGTGCTTGTATAAGTGTGTGTATGTGTGTGTATGTGTGTGTATGAGTGTGTAAGTGCGTGTAAGTGTTTTAAGTGCGTGTAAGTGTGTGTAAGTGCGTGTAACTGCGTGTCAGTGTGTGTAAGTACCTACGGGTGCGTGTGAGTGCGTATGAGTGCGTGTGAGTGCATGTGAGTGCATGTGAGTGTGTGTGAGTATGTGTGAGTGCGAGTGAGTATGAGATAGTGCGTGTGAGTGCGTGTAAGTGCATGTAAGTGTGTATAATTGCGTGTATGTGCATGCAAGTGCGTGCAAGTGCATACAAGTGCGTACAAGTACGTGCAAGTGCATGTAAGGGTATGTAAATGCTTGTGTAAGTGCGTGTATGTACGTGTATGTGTGTGTGTATGTGTGTGTAAGTACGTGTAAGTACGTTTAAGTATGTGTTAGTACGTGTAAGTGCGTGTAAGTGTGTGTATGTGCTTGTAAGTGTGTGAATGCGTGTAAGTGCATGTAAGTACATGCAAGTGGATGCAAGTGTGTGCAAGTGCGTGCAAGTGCGTGCAAAAGCATGAAAGTTCCTGCACGTGCGTGTAAGTGCTTGTGAATGTATGTGTATGTGCGTGTATGTGTGTGTTTGTGTGTGTAAGTTTGTGTCAGTGCATGTAAGTGCGTGTAAGTGCATGTACGTACATGTAAGTGCGTGAAAGGGCGTATACGTGTGTGTAAGTGCGTGTAAGTGCGTGTAAGTGCCTTTAAGTGCGTGTGAACGTGTGTGGGTGTGTTTAAGTTTGTGTAAGTATGTGTAAGTGTGTGTAAGTACGTGTAAGTGTGTGTAAGTGCATGTAAGTATGTGTAAGTGCGTGTAAGTACGTATAAGTGCATGTAAGTGCGTGTAAGTGCATGTAAGTGTGGGTAAGTATGTGTAAGTGCGTGTAAGCATGTGTAAGTGTGTGTACGTACGTGTAAGTATGTGTAAAAGCATGCAAGTGCGTGCAAGTGCAGACAAGTGCTTGTAAGTACGTGTAAGTGCATGTGTGTGTGTGTATGTGTGTGTATGTGCGTGTATGTGCGTGTATGTGCGTGTAAGTGTGTGTAAGTGCGTGTAAGTGCGTGGAAGTGCATGTAGGTGCGTGTAAGTGCGTGTTAGTACGTGTGAGTGTGTGTGAGAAAATGTGAGTACATGTGATTGCATGTGAGTGCGTGTGAGTGCGTGTGAGTAAGCGTGAGTGCGTGTGAGTGCGTGTGCGTGTGTGTGAATGCATGTAAGTGCGTGTAAGTACGTGTAAGTGCATGTAAGTGTGTGTATGTGCGTGTAAGTGCGTGTCAGTGTGTGTTAGTGCATGTAAGTACATGTAAGTGTGTGTAAGTGCATGTAAGCGCGTGTAACTGTGTGTAAGTGTGTGTTAGTACGTGTTAGTGTGTAATAATGTGTGTAAGTGCGTGTAAGTGTGTGTAAGTACATGTAAGTGCGTGTAAGTACATGTAAGTGCGTGTAAGTGTGGGTAGGTGCGTGTAAGTGTGTGTATGTGCGTGTAAGTGTGTGTAAGTGCATGCTAGTGTGTGCAAGTGCGTGCAAGTCCGTGCAAGTACATGTAAGTGCTTGTGTAGTTGTGTGTATGTGCGTGTATATGCATGTATGTGTGTATACGTATGTGTAAGAGCGTGTAAGTACGTGTAAGTGCATGTAAGTGCGCGTGAGTACGTGTAAGTGCATGTAAGTGCGTGTGAGTGCGTGTGAGTGCGTTTGAGTGCATGTAAGTCCGTGTAAGTACGTGTAAGTACATGTAAGTGCGTGTAAGTGCGTATACGTACGTGTAAGTGCGTATAAGTGCATGTATGTGTGTGTAAGTGCATGTAAGTGCATGTAAGTGCAGGTAAGCACGTGTTAGTGCGTGTAAGTGCGTGTAAGTGCCTGTACGTGCGTGCAAGTGTGTGCAAGTGTGTGCAAGTGCGTGCAAGTGTGTGTAAGTGCGTGTAAATGCTTGTGTACTTGTGTTTATGTGCGTGTATGTACATGTATGTGTGTGTCAGTGCGTGTAAGTGCGTGTAAGTGCGTATACGTGCGTGTAAGTGAGTGTAAGTGTGTTTAAATGCATCGAAGTGCATGTAAGTATGTGTTAGTACGTGTGAGTGTGTGTGAGTGCATGTGCGTGCGTGTGAGTGCCTGTGAATGCGTGTGAGTGCTTGTGAGTGCATGTGAGTGCATGTGAGTGCATGTGAGTGTGTGTGAGTGCCTGTGAGTGCGCGTGAGTGTGTGTAAGTGCTTGTAAGTATGTATAAGTGCGTCTAAGTGCGTGTAAGTGCATGTAAGTTCATGTAAGTGCGTGTAAGTGCGTGTAAGTGTATTTAAGTACTTGTAAGTGCATGTAAGTGCGTGTAAGTGTGTGTAAGTATGTGTAGGTGCTTGTAAGTACGTGTAAGTACGTGTAAGTACATGTAAGTACATGTAACTGTGTGTAACTACGTCTAACTGCGTGTAAGTGTTTGTACGTGCATGTAAGTGCGTGTAAGAGCGTGTATGAGCGTGTAAGTGCGTATAAGTGTGTGTAAGTGCGTGAAAGTGCGTGTAAGTGTGTATAAGTGCATTTAAGTGTTTGTAAGTGCGTGTAAGTGCGTGTAAGTACGTGTAAGTGCGTGTAAGTGCGTGTAAGTGCGTGTAAGTGTGTGTAAGAGCGTGTAAGTATATCTAAGTGTGTGCAAGTGCGTGTAAGTGTGTGTAAGTGCGTGTAAGTGTATGTAAGTGCGTGTAAGTGCGTGTAAGTGTGTATAAGTGCGTGTAAGTGTGTGTAAGTGCGTGTAAGTGTATGTAAGTGCGTGTAAGTGCGTGTAAGTGTGTATAAGTGCGTGTAAGTGTGTGTAAGTGCGTGTAAGTGTATGTAAGTGCGTGTAAGTGCGTGTAAGTGTGTATAAGTGCGTGTAAGTGTGTGTAAGTGCGTGTAAGTGTATGTAAGTGCGTGTAAGTGCGTGTAAGTGTATTTAAGTACTTGTAAGTGCATGTAAGTGCGTGTAAGTGTGTGTAAGTATGTGTAAGTGCTTGTAAGTACGTGTAAGTACGTGTAAGTACATGTAAGTACATGTAACTGTGTGTAACTACGTCTAACTGCGTGTAAGTGTTTGTACGTGCATGTAAGTGCGTGTAAGAGCGTGTATGAGCGTGTAAGTGCGTATAAGTGTGTGTAAGTGCGTGAAAGTGCGTGTAAGTGTGTATAAGTGCATTTAAGTGTTTGTAAGTGCGTGTAAGTGCGTGTAAGTACGTGTAAGTGCGTGTAAGTGCGTGTAAGTGCGTGTAAGTGTGTGTAAGAGCGTGTAAGTATATCTAAGTGTGTGCAAGTGCGTGTAAGTGTGTGTAAGTGCGTGTAAGTGCGTGTAAGTACATGGAAGTGTGTGTAAGTGCGTGTAAGTGCGTGTAAGACTGTGTAGGTGTGTGTAAGTGCGTGTAAATGCATGTAAGTGCGTGTAAGTATGTGTAAGTGCGTGTAAGTGCATGTAACTGCGTATAAGTGCATGTAAGTGTATGTGAGTATGTATATGCGTGTGTGAGTACGTGTAAGTTTGTGTGAGTGTGTATACGTGCGTGTAACTGCAATTAACTGCGTGTAAATGTGTGTAAGTGCGTGTAAGTACGTGTAAATACGTGTAAGTGTGTTCAAGTATGTGTAAGCGCGTCTAAGTGCGTGTAGGTGTGTGTAAGTGCGTATAAGTGCGTGTAAGTACACAGAAGTATGTGAAAGTACGTGTAAGTGCATGTAAGTGCGTATAACTGTATGTAAGTGTGTGTAAGTGCGTGTAAGTGCGTGTAAGTGCGTCTAAGTACATGTAAGTGCGTGTAAGTACGTATAAGTACGTGTAAGTGTGTGTAGATACATGTAAGTTTATGTAAGTGCGTGTAAGTGCGTGTAAGTACGTGTAAGTACGTGTAAGTATGTGTAAGTGCATGTAACTGCGTGTACGTGGGTGTAAGTGCATGTAAGTTATTGCAAGTGCATGTAAGTGCGTGTAAGTTTGAAAAAGTGCGTGTAAGTGCACGTAAGTGCATGTAAGTGCATATAAGTGTGTGTAAGTACGCCTAAGTGCATGTAAGTGCGTATAAGCGTGGGTAAGTGCATATAAGTGCGTGTAAGTATGTGTAAGTGCGTACAAGTGAGTACAAGTGTGTGTAAGTGTGTGTAAGTGTGTGGAACTGCATGTAAGTACGTGTAAGTGCGTGTAAGTGCGTGTAAGTACGTGTAAGTACGTGTAAGTACATGTAAGTGCATGTAATTGTGTGTAAGTGCATGTAAGTGTGTGCGTGTAAATATGTGTAAGTGCATGTTAGTGCGTGTAAGTCTGTGTAGCTGCGTGTAAGTGCGTCTAAGTGCGGGTAAATGTTTGTAAGTGCGTGTAAGTGCGTATAAGTGCGTGTAAGTATGTGTAAGTGCATGTAATTGTGTGTAAGTATGTGTAAGTGCGTTTAAGTACATGTAAGTGCGTGTAAGTACGTGTAAGTACGTGTAAGTGTGTGTAAGTGCGTGTAAGTACGTGTAAGTGTGTGTAAGTACATATAAGTGCATATAAGTGTGTGGAAGTGGGACTATATTAATGTAAGTGTGTGGGAGTATGTATACGTGCGTATACGTGCGTGTAAGTACATGTAAGTGTGTATAACTGCATGTAAGTACGTGTAAGTGCATGTAAGTGCGTGTAAGTGCGTGTAAGTGCATGTAAGTATGTGTAAGTGTGTATAAGTGTATAAGAGTATGTGGAAGTACGTGTAAGTGTGTGTAAGTGCCTGTAACTACCTGTAACTACGTGTAAGTGCATGTAAGTGCGTGTAAATTCATATAAGTGCGTGTAAGTGCATTTAGTGCGTGTAAGTGCGTGTAAGTGTGAATATGTATGTGTAAGTGTGTATAAGTGCGTGTAAGTGTGTGTAAGTACGTGTAAGTGTATATAAGTGCGTGTAAGTGTGTGTAAGAGTGTGTAAGTACATGTAAGTGTGTGTAAGTATGTGTAAGTTCACCTAACCGAGTACAAGTGCGTGTAAGTGCGTGTAAATGCAGGTAAATGTGTCTTAGTGCGTATAAGTACGTGTAAATGCTTGTAAGTATGTGTAAGTACTTGTAAGTGTGTATAAGTGTGTGTAAGTACGTGTAAGTGTGTGTAAGTGCGTGTAAGTATGAGTAATAATGTTTAGGTGCGTGTTAGTGCGTGTAAGTACGTGTAAGTGCATGTAAGTATAATTAACTGCGCCTAAGTGCGTACAAGTACGCGAAAGTGCATGTAAGTACGTGAAAGTGCATGTAAGTGTGTGCGTGTAAATACGTGTAAGTGTGTGTAAGTGTGTGTAACTGCGTGTATGTGCGTGTATGTGCGGTTAAGTGTGTGTAAGTACGTGTAAGTGCGTGTAAGTACGTGTAAGTACGTGTAAGTGCGTGTAATTGCATATAAACACATGTAAGTGCGTGTAAGTACGTGTAAGTGTGTGTAAGTACGTGTAATGCATGTAAGTTTGTATAAGTATGTGTAAGTACGTGTAAGAGTGTGTTATCGCCTGTAAGTGCGTGTGAGTGCGTGTAACTGCGTGTAAGTACACATAAGTTCGTGTAAGTGTATATAATTGTGTGTAAGTGCGAGTGAATGAATGTAAGTGGGTGTAAGTACGTATACATGTGTATAAGTGCGTCTAAGTATGTATAAGTGCATGTAGATACGTGTAAGTACGAGTAAGAGTGTGTTACTGCATGTAAGTGCGTGTAAGTGCATGTAAGTGCGTGTAAGTACGTGTAAGTGCATGTAAGTACGTGTAAATGCGTGTTAGTATGTATACGTCTGTGTAAGTGTGTGTAGGTATGTGTTAGTGCGTGTAATTGCCTGTAACTACGTGTAAGTGCATGTTAGTGCGTGTAAGTGCGTATAACTGCGTGTAAGTACATGTAAGTGTGTATAAGTACGTGTAAGTGTGTGTATTTATGTGTAAGTGTGTGAACGTTCGTGTAAGTACGTGTAAGTGCGTGTAAGTGTATATAAGTGCGTGTAAGTATGTGTAAGTGCGTGTAAGAATGAGTCAGTGTATGTAAGTGCATGTAAGTGTACGTAACTTTGTGTAAGTGCCTGTAAGTGCGTGTAAGTGCTTGTAAGTGCGTGTAAGTGCGTGTAAGTGTGGATAAGTATGTGTAAGTGCGTGTAAGTGCGTATAACTGCGTGTAAGTGTGTGTAAGTGCGTGTAGGTGCGTGTTAGTGCGTGTAAGTACGTGTAAGTGCATGTAAGTGTCAGTAACTACGTGTAAGTACGTGTAAAATTGTGTAAGTGCATGTAAGTGTTTATAAGTGTGTATAAGTACGTGTAAGTACGTGTAAGTGCATGTAAGTGTGTGTAAGCACGTGTACGTGCGTATTAGTGTGTGGAAGTGCATGTAAGTGCGTATAAGTGCGTCTAAGTGTGTGTAAGTGCCTATGAGTGTGTGTAAGTGCGTGTAAGTGTGTGTAAGTACGTGTAAGTGCGTGTAAGTGTGTGTAAGTGCGTGTAAGTGCGTGTAAGTGTGTATAAGTGCGTGTAGGTGCGTATACGTGCATAAGTGCATGTAAGGACCTCTAAGTGCGTGTAAGTGCGTATAACTGCGTGTAAGTGTGTGTAAGTGCATGTAAGTGTGAGTAAATGTGTGTAACTATGTGTAAGTGTGTGTAAGTGCATGTAAATGTGTGTAAGTGTGTGTAAGTATGTGTAAGTGCGTGTATGTACATGTTAGTATGTGTCAGTACGTGTAAGTATGTGTAAGTTTGTGTAACTCCATGTAAGTGGATTAAGTACATGTAAGTTACTGTAAGTGCGTGTAAGCGTGTGTAAGTGTGTATAACGGCGTATAAGTACGCGTAAGTGCATATAAGTGCATGTAAATGCGTGCAAGTGCATGTAAGTAAATGTAAGTACTATAAGTGCATGTAAGTGCATGTAAGTGCATGTAAGTATGTGTCACTGCGTACAAGTGCGTGCAAGTGCGTGGAAGTGCGTGCAAGTGTGTGTAAGTGTATGTAAGCGCGTGCAAGTACACATAAGTGCGCGTATGTGCGTGTAACTGCGTGTAACTGCATGTAAGTGCATGTATATGCGTGTAAGTGTGTGGAAGTGCATGTAAGTAGATGTAACTGCATGTAACTAGGAGTAAGTATGTATAAGTGCATATACGTGCGTGTAAGTGCGTGTAAGTATGTGTAAGTGCATATAAGTGCATGTAAATGGATGTAAGTGTGTGTAAGTACGTGTAAGTGCGTGTAAGTGCGTGTAAGTGCATACAAGTGTGTGTAAGTGCGTGTAAGGGCATGGAAGTGCGTGTAAGTACGAGTAAGTGCATGTAAGTGCGTTACGTGCGTATTCGTGGGTATACGTGCGTGTAAGTGCGTGTAAGTGCGTGTAAGTGCGTGTAAGCACGTGTAAGTGTATGTAACTGCGTGTAAGTGTGTGTAAGTGCGTCTAAGTGCGTGTAAGTGTGTGTAAGTGCGCGTAAGTACGTGTAAGTACATGTAAGTACGTGTAAGTGCGTATAAGTACGTGTATGTACGCATAAGTGCGTGTAAGTGTGTGTAACAGCATGCAACTGCGTGTAAGTGTATGTAAGTGTGTGTAAGTGTGTATTCGTGCGTGTAAGTGCATGTAAGTGCGTGTAAGTGTGTGTTGATGCATGTAAGTGTGAGTAAGTGCATGTAAGTGCGTGTAAGTAAGTGTATGTGTATATGAGTGCGTGTAAGTGCTTGTACGTGCGTGTAAGTGCGTATTAGTACGTGTAAGAGTGTGAAACTACCTGTAAGTATGTGTAAGTGCATGTAAGTGTGTGTGTGCGTGCAAGTGTGTGTGTATGCGTATGTAAGTATGTGTGTGCGTGTATGTGCGTGTATGTGTGTTGAAGTATGTATAAGTACGTGTAAGTGCGTTTAAGTGCACGTAAGTGCGTATAAGTGTGTGGAAGTACGTTCAAGTACGTGTAAGTGCGTGTTAGTACATGTAAGTATATTTAAGTACGTATAAGTACGTGTAAGTGCGTGTAACTACGTATAAGTATGTGCAAGTACGTGTAAGTATGTGTAAGTGTGTGTAAGTGCGTGTTAGTGTGTGTATGTGTGTATAAGTGTGTGTAAGTACGTGTAAGTGCATGAAAGTACGTATAAGTGTGTGCAAGTCCGTGCAAGTGCGTGTCAGTG
Source organism: Penium margaritaceum (assembly GCA_023375785.1). Taxonomy (NCBI): domain Eukaryota; kingdom Viridiplantae; phylum Streptophyta; class Zygnematophyceae; order Desmidiales; family Peniaceae; genus Penium; species Penium margaritaceum. The sequence goes on along the minus strand of SZWC01000258.1, from coordinate 362,411 downwards.
CGTGTTAGTGAGTGTAAGTACGTGTAAGTGCATGTAAGTATGTGTAAGTGTATGCAAGTGCGTTTTAAGTGCCTGTAAGTGCGTGTTAGTGCGTGTAAGTGCATGAAAGTACGTGTGAGTGCGTGTGAGTACGTGTGAGTGTGTGTGAGTGCGTGTGAGTACGTGTGAGTGCACGAGAGTGCATATAAGTGCGTGTAAGTACGTGTAAGTGCATGTAAGTATGTGTAAGTGCGTATAAGTGCGTGTAAGTGCATGTAAGTGTGTATAAGAATGTGTTAGTGCGTGTAAGTGCATGCAAGTGCGTGTATGTGCGTTTAAGTGCGTGTAAGTGCGTGAAAGTAAACGTTAGTAGGTGCAAGTGCGTGTAAGTACGTGTAAGTGCGTGTAAGTGCGTGTAAGTGGGTGTAAGTGCGTGCGGGTAAGTGCGTGTAAGTGCATGCGGGTAAGTATGCATAAGTGTGTATAAGTGCGTTTAAGTACATGTAAGTGCGTGTGAGTGCGTGTGAGTGTATATGAGTGCGTGTAAGTACGTGTAAGTGCCTGTAAGTGCATATAAGTGCGTACAAGTACATGCAAGTGTGTGCAAGTATGTGTGTGTGGGTGTGTAAGTGCGTTTGTAAGTGCGTGTATGTGCGTGTATGTACGTGTATGTGTGTGTAAGTATGTGTAAGTGCGTGTAAGTATATGTGAGAGTGTGCAAGTGTGTATAAATGCGTGTAAGTGTGTGTAAGTGCGTGCAAGTACGTGTAAGTATGTGTAAGTGCGTGTAAGTGCGCGTAAGTGCGTTTAAGTGGGTGTAACTCTGTTATCCTCCGTCGTCGACGGTCAAATGTCGAGGTTACCGGTCGATGGAGACCAGCTGGGCCAAGAGGTCGAATGTCCAAGGTCGAGAGACACAAAAAGTTCTCTGATTGACCAGGTACTTTTCCTTTGCAGAAGAACAAGCATTGGTATTCCATCTATGCATGAAAGTTATGGCCACTACAAACATTTCCAGAGAAAATAGACATGACTATTAAGTTTGGGACTCGGGTGTTACGCACAATCCTGCCGCAGCTCCGCGGAATAAGTGACCGGCGGAGTAGGGATCGAGGAGGCAGAGGGCCCGCGCATGGTATGCTGGCTCCCGCGGATGCGGTTGAGCGAGGGGTAAGCGCGGATCCGGGGGAGGCAGGGGTCAGGGTACCGGTAGAAGGGCCGCCGCAGACGAACATTCGTCTGCGGCGGTTCTTCTCAGCCAAAGAATTTGTGGCCAGGCGGGAAGCAGCAAAGGGAGGGGCCGCGATGCAAAGGGATTAGGGACAAGCTGAAGCAGGATCCGCGACCACTGACAAAGCGCATGCAAGACAGTGGAGGAATTGAGTAGTCAGAAGAGAGAACGACCAATCAGCACAAGTGACCAAGCATCAATTACGGAAGAATCTCGGGAGACGTACCGCGGAAGACGAAGATTCAAGGAAGAACACGAAGAACCGCGTGTACGAGCTGCGGATGAAGAAAGTGACCAGCAGAATAGACAGTGTGTGTGGTACGAGACCCGCGGTGCGTAGCCGCACTGCGTAGAGTCCGAGCAGGAGGAAGACGGACAATCTCGCCCACACCTGCGAGCAGTACGTGTGGGAGGGTGGCCGTCTGTGGCGGACCAAGCCACAGGTCTTGTGGGTGCCCCCACCCACCTTGCCACGAGCGGTGGTCGAAGCATACCATCAACACCACCACACTGGCGTCCAGGCACTCAAGGAGCGTCTCACCCCCATCCTGCACATACCAAACCTCCTGGCAATAGTCAAAGAACTGGTGCAACACTGTGCCCCATGTGAACGCCACCGCAAGATAACACCGCGGGACATGCCGCTCTTCTTACCCTCCCCCATCGGCGAGCCGTTGGACCGTATCATCATTGACTTCCACGGACCTCGTCCTCGCCGTGCCCAAGGAGAGCGGTACTGGATTGCAGCCGTTGATCATTTCACCAAGTACATGTGGATCCGGGCCGTTCTCGACAAGTCCTCGGAGCGTGCGGCACGCTTCATCAGGGAAGAAGTGTTCTACAAGTTTGGAGGCTGTCGTGTGGTGCACAGTGATAACGGCACTGAGTTTGCAGGGGCGTTCCGCGAAGAGCTTGGGGAGTGGGGAGTGCAGCATGTGCATTCTGGACGATACCAACCTCAATCCCAAGGCCAGGTTGAGCGGCTGCACGAGATCCTGGAGCGGGCAGTGGCCACCGCGGAGGTCACAGACTGGGGGAAGACCCTCAAAAAGACCGCCCACTTCATCAACATCACCCCTAGCCGCGCCACCACATTCTCGCCACATGCCCTCCTCTTCGGGCAGCCTCCGCGCGCGGCACTTGGCATGCCGCAGCCCCCACTACTGCTGCCACTGGACCCAGAGCAGTAGCAAGATGGAGGCTCAGAGAAGGAGCGGGAGCTGGCAAGGGACAAGGAAGTGCAAGAGTGGTACCGGGTGCGATGCCAGAAAACCGCCGCGGTGAGGGCAGAGGCACGCCTCCGAGCCTTGGTTTCGGCTTGGCGCGGATGTGATGTCGCCAACCGACGCCTCAATCACAGGGCAATTGAGGAAGGAAACCTCGTGTACCACCGCCCCTTCCCCGGCGCAGGGCGTGAACCAGAAGAGGTGCGGTAGGTGTATCACGTGGGCGTAGTGGACGCGGGACGAGTGTGGTTGGAAGGGCCAGACGGGTTCAGTGAGCGGAGCCACCCTGCAACAGAGTTCGTTTTGCTACTCCCAGCCTGGCAGACGCACATACCCGGTACGGATGGAGGACTCCCTCCGCTGGAGGGGCGCAAGGGATCAAGGGGATGGCGCGCGGAGGAGGTATTGGAACAGTGCGAGACCCAGGTGTCGGAGCAGGAGGAACTGTGGAGTCAGGAACCTCCGGAGGAACCAACGGACGGCTGTGATGTGCAGGAGGTCTTCACGGAAGGAAGACGTGTGGTACATGAGCAGCAGGAGCAGCGGGAACAGCAATAGCAACAGGAGCCGCAAGAACAACCGGAGCAACCAGAACAGCAGCAGTCAAGATCACAACAGACAGGCAGTGGAGAAATAACCCCACAAGGGGTCACCGATGCTCCACGGAAGAACGTCCCCATGAGCTCCCGCGCCCTGGCTGCCTACACGGGGTCCTGCGCCGTCTGTGGGGAGAACCTGCCC
>SZWC01000258.1:342536-356470 GCA_023375785.1 Penium margaritaceum | reverse complement strand
TACTGGGGCTCAATCCCTCGCATTAGTTGACCTGCACGTTATTTGACGCGCGGGTCACTGCGCGTCAATCTATGCAAAGGTGAACTGTGCGTCAATGGACAACCGCCGTTGGCGATGTCCGCTGACGCACAGATTGAACCTGCCGTCAGCGGACCACCTTGACGCGCCTCCCTCCCATCTGTTCAAAAGAATTGACGGGAGGGGGGGACTTCGCCGTCATGTGGTGTCCGCCAGGATCCATGGAACAAGAACCGCCGATGGAATAGGGCCGTCATGGCTCTCTGAAGGTGTCTCACAGACAGCGGCAGAGAAACGGCGTCGAGCGGCGGCGGCGGCGGCGACAGTCTTCCCCACCCCCCTTTGGCTCATTGCTAGCTGCGCCCCCTGGTCGCGACCTTGACCTGCGACCCGGTCGCGACGAGGCGACCTTTGACCGAGTACACAAAGTCGAAGGTCGAGGTTAACATAGGCGTGTAAGTGCTTGTAAGTGCGTGTAAGTACGTGTAACTGCGTGTAACTGCGTCTAAGTGCGTGTAAGTGTGTGTAAGTGCCTGTAAGTGCGTGTAAGTGCGTGTAAGTACGGGTAAGTGCATGTAAGTGTGTGTAAGTGCGTGTAAGTACGTGCAAGTGCGTGTAAGTGCTTGTGTAAGTGTGTGTATGTACGTGTATGCGCATGTAAGTGTGTGTAAATGCGCATAAGTGCTTGTAAGTGCGTGTAAGTACAGGTAAGTGCGTGTAAGTGCGCGTAAGTGTGTGTAGGTGCGTGCAAGTGCATGCAATTACGTGCAAGTGCGTGCAAGTGCATATAAGTGCATGTGTAAGTGTGTATATGTGTGTATATGTGCGTGTATGTGGGTGTAAGGACGTGTAAATGCGTGAAAGTGCGTGTAAGCACGTGTAAGTGCGTGTAAGTGCCTGTAAATGCATGTAAGTGCGTCTAAGTTCCTGTAAGTGCGTGTAAGTGCGTGTAAGTGCGTGCGGGTATGTGCAAGAATGTATGTGTAAGTGCGTGTAAATGCGTGTAAGTGGATGTGAGTGTGTGTGAGTACGTGTGAGTGCATGTTATTGCATGTAACTGCGTGTAAGTACGTGTAAGTGCGTGTAAGTGCGTGTAAGTGCGTGCAAGTACGTGTAAGTACGTGTGAGAGTGTGTAAGTGCGTGTAAGTGTGTGTAAGTGTGTGTAAGTGTGTGTACGTGCATGTAAGTGCGTGTAAGTGTGTGTAAGTGTGTGTAAGTGCATGCGGGTATGTGCGGATATGTGTGTGTACGTACGTGTAAGTGCGTATAAGTGTGTGTAAGTGCTTGTGAGTACGTGAGAGTGCATGTTAGTGCGTGTAAGTATGTGAAGAACGTGTAAGTGCGTGTAAGTGCGTGCAAGTGTGTGTGTGTACGTGCAAGTGCATGTGTGTACGTGTGAAAGTGCGTATGTAAATGCGTGTATGTGCATGTATGTGCGTGTATGTGTGTATAAGGGCGTATAAGTATGTATAAGTGTGTATGAGAGTGTGGAAGTGCGAAAAAGTGCATGTAAGTGCATGGAAGTGTGTGTAAGTGTATGTAAGTGCGTGTAAGTGCGTGTAAGTATGTGTAAGTGCATTTAAGTGCGCGTAAGTGGGTCTAAGTGCGTGCAAGCGCGTGTAAGTATGTTTTAGTGCATGTTAGCTTGTAAGTACGTGTAAGTGCGTGTAAGTGCGTGTAAGTGCGTGTAAGTGCGTGTAAGTATGTGTAAGTGTGTGTAGTTGTGTGTATGTTTGTGTAAGTGCGTGTAAGTGCGTGTAAGTACGTATAAGTACGTGTAAGTGCGTGTAAGTGCGTGCAAGTACGTGCAAGTGCATGTAAGTGTGTGTAAGTGCGTGTAAGTGTGTATTCGTGTGTATGAGTGCGCGTAAGTACGTGTAAGTGCATGTATGTGCGTGTAAGTACGTGTAAGTGTGTGTAACTGCGTGTAAGTACGTGTAAGTGTGTGTGAGTGCATGTATGTATTTGTAAGTGTGTGTAAGTGTGTGGAAGTGCATGTAAGTGCGTGTAAGTGCGTATAAGCAGGTGTAAGTGCGTGTAAGTGCATGTAAGTACGTGTAACTGCGTGTAACTGCATGTAAGTGCGTGTAAGTACGTGTAAGTGCGTATAAGTGAGTGTAAGTGCATGTAACTGCGTGTAAGTGCGTGTAAGTGTATGAAATAATGTGTAAGAGTGTGTAAGTGCGTGTAAGTACGTGTAAGTACGTTTAAGTGTGTATAAGTGCGTATGAATGCATGTAAGTGCATGTAAGCGTGTGTAAGTGCATATAAGCATGTGTAAGTACATGTAAGTACGTGTAAGTGTGTATAAGTACGTGTAAGTGCGTGAAAGTACGTGTAAGTACGTATAAGTGCGTGTAAGTGCGTGTAAGTATGTATAAGTGCGTGTAAGTGCATGTAAATGTGTTTATGTGCATGTAAGTGCGTGTAAGTGTGTGTAAGTGCGTGTAAGTACATGTACGTGCGTGTAAGTGCGTGTAAGTGCGAGTGTGTGTGTGTGTGGAAGTGCATGTAAGTCCATGTCAATGTGCATAGCTGCATGTAAGTGCGTGTAAGTGCATATAAGTGCGTGTAAGTGCGTGTAACTGCGTGTAAGTATGTGTAACTGCGTGTAAGTGTGTGTAAGTGCGTGTAAGTACGGGTAACTGCGTGTAAGTACGTGAAAGTGCGTGTAAATGCGTGTAAGTGTGTGTAAGTGCATGTAAGTATTTGTAAGTATGTGTATGTTTGTCTGAGTATGTGTATGTACGTGTAAGTGCAATAAACTATGTGTAAGAGTGCGTAAGTGTCTGTAAGTGCGTGTAAGTGCGTATAAGTGCGTATAAGTGTATGTAAGTGCGTGTAAGTGTCTGTATGTGCGTGTAAGTGTGTATAAGTGTGTGCCAGTACGTCTAAGTGCGTGTAAGTGCGTGTAAGTATGTGTCAGTGCGTATGAGTGCGTGTAAGTGCCCGTAAGTGCATGTAAGTGGGTGTAAGTGCGTGTAAGTCCATGTAAGTGCGTTTTAGTGCGTCTAAGTGTGTGTAAGTGCGTGTACGTACGTGTAAGTGCATGTAAGTGCGTGTAAGTGGGTGTAAGTGTGTGTAAGTATGTGTAAGTGTGTGTAAGTGCGTGTAAGTGTGTGTAAGTATGTGTAAGTGTATGTAAGTGCGTGTTAGTGTGTGTTAGTGCATGAAAGTGCGTGTAAGTGTGTGTAAGTGTATGTAAGTGCGTGTAAATGTGTGTAAGTACGTGTAAGTGCGTGTAAGCACGTGTAAGTGCATGCAACTGCGTGTAAGTGCGTGTAAGTATGTGTAAGTGCGTGTAAGTGCATGTAAGTGCATGTAAGTACATGCAAGTGCATGAAAGTGCGTGTAAGTGCGTGTAAGTGTGTGTAAGTGCATGTAAGTGCGTGTAAGTACATGTAAGTGTGTGTAAGTGTGTGTGTGTGAGTGCGTGTGAGTGCGTGTAAATGCATGTAAGTGTGTATAAGTGGATGTAAGTGTGTTTAAGTGGGTGGAAGTACGTATAAGAGCATGTAAGTACGCACAAGTGCGTGTAAAGTACGTGTAAGTACGTGTTAGTATGTGCAAGTGCGTGCAAGTGCGTGTAAGTTTGTACAAGTACGTGCAAGTGCATGTAAGTGCTTTTGTAAGTGCGTGTATGTGCGTGTATGTGCATGTAAGTACATGTAAGTACGCGGAAGTGTGTGTAAGTGCGTATACATGTGTTTAAGTGCGTGAAAGTGTGTGAAAGTGCGTGTAAGTGTGTGTAAGTGCGTGTAAGTGTGTGTAAGTGCGTATAAGTGTGTGTGATTGTGTGTGAGTACATGTGAATGCGTGTGAGTGGGTGTGAGTGCGTGTGAGTACGTGTGAGTGTGTGTGAGTGCGTGTGAGTGCATGTGAGTGTGTGTGAGTGCGTGTAAGTACGTGTAAGTGCGTGTAAGTGCGTCTAAGTGCGTGTAAGTGCGTCTAAGTACGTGTAAGTGCGTGTAAGTGCGTATAAGTACGTGTAAGTGCGTGTAAGTGTGTGTGAGTGTGTGTGAGTGTGTGTGCATACACGTGAGTGTGCATGAGTGTGTGTGAGTGTGTGTGAGTGTGTGTGAGTGCGTGTGAGTGCGTGTGAGTACGTAAGAGTGCGTGTGAGTGAGTGTAAGTACGTGTAAGTGCGTGTTAGTATGTGTAAGTCCATGTAAGTACGTGTACATGCGTGTAAGTACGTGTAAGTGCATGTAAGTGCGTGTAAGTGTGCATAAGTGCGTGTAAGTGCATGTAAGTGCGTGGAATTGTGTGTAAGTGGGGGTAAGTACGTGTAAGTGCGGGTAAGTGCGTGTGAGTGCGTGTAAGTGTGTGCAAGTGCCTGCAAGTGCTTGCAAGTGCGTGTAAGTATTTGTGTAAGTGTGTGTATGTGCATGTAAGTGCGTGTATATGTGTGTAAGTATGTATAAGTGTGTGTAAGTGTGTGTACATGCGTGTTAGTGCGTGTAAATATGTGTAAGTGCGTGTGAGTGCGTGTGAGTGCGTGTAAGTGCGTGTAAGTGCTTGTAAGTGCCTGTAAGTGCGTATAAGTGTGTGTAAGTGCGTGTAAGTGTGTGTAAGTACGTGTAAGTACATGTAAGTGCGTGTAAGTGTGTGTAAGTGCGTGTGAGTGCGTGTGAGTACGTGTGAGTGTGTGTGAGTGCGTGTGAGTGTATGTGAGTGCGTGTGAGTGCGTGTGAGTACGTGTGAGTGTGTGTGAGTGCGTGTGAGTGTATGTGAGTGCGTGTGAGTGCGTGTGAGTACGTGTGAGTGTGTGTGAGTGCGTGTGAGTGTATGTGAGTGCGTGTGAGTGCGTGTGAGTACGTGTGAGTGTGTGTGAGTGCGTGTGAGTGTATGTGAGTGCGTGTGAGTGCGTGTGAGTACGTGTGAGTGTGTGTGAGTGCGTGTGAGTGTATGTGAGTGCGTGTGAGTGCGTGTGAGTGCGTGTAAGTGCGTGTAAGTGCTTGTAAGTGCCTGTAAGTGCGTATAAGTGTGTGTAAGTGCGTGTAAGTGTGTGTAAGTACGTGTAAGTACATGTAAGTGCGTGGAAGTGTGCGTAGGTGTGTCTAAGTGCGTGTATGTACGTGTAAGTGCCTGTAAGTAGGTGTAAGTGTGTGTATGTGCGTGTAAGTGCCTGTGAGTGTGTGTGAGTGCATGTGAGTACGTGTGAGTGCGTGTAAGTACGCGCAAGTGCATGCAAGTGTGTACAAGTGTGTGCAAGTGCGTGTAAGTGCTTTTGTAAGTGTGTGTATGTGTGTGTATGTGCGTGTAAGTGCATGTAAGTGCGTGGAAGTGTTTGTAAGTGTGTATACGTGTGTATAAGTGCGTATAAGTGTGTGTAAGTATGTGTAAGTGTTTGTAAGTGCGTGTAAGTGTGTGTAAGTGCGTATAAGTGTGTGTGATTGTGTGTGACTACATGTGAGTGCATACGAGTGTGTGTGAGTGCGTGTGAGTGCGTGTGAGTGTATGTGAGTGCGTGTGAGTGCATGGGAGTGCGTGTGAGTACGTGTAAGTGCGTGTAAGTGCGTGTAAGTGCGTGTAAGTGCGTGAAAGTGCATGTAAGTGTGTGTAAGTACGTGTAAGTGTGTGTAAGTGCGTATAATTGCGTGCAATAGCGTATAAGTGCGTGTAAGTGCGTGTAAGTGTGTGTAAGTGTGTATAAGTGCGTGTAAGTGCGTGTGAGTATGTGTGAGTGAGTGTGAGTATATGTGAGTGCGCGTGAGTGTGTGACAGTGTGTGTGAGTGTGTGAATGCGAGTGAGTGTGTATGAGTACGTATGAGCGGTGTGAGTGTGTGTAAGTGCGTGTAAGTGCGTGTTGGTATGTATATGGGCATGTAAGTGCGTGTACATGTGTGTAAGTACGTGTAAGTTCATATAAGTACGTATAAGTGTGTGTAAGTGCGTGTAAGTGTGTGTAAGTGTGTGGAAGTGCGTGTAAGTGAGGATAAGTACGTGTAAGTGCGTGTAAGTATGTGTATGTGCGTGTAAGTGTGTGCAAGTGCCTGCAAGTGCCTGCAAGTGCGTGTAAGTACTTGTGTAAGTGTGTGAATGTGCAGGTTAGTGCGTGTATGTACGTGTAAGTGTGTATAAGTGTGTGTAAGTGTGTGTACATGCGTGTTAGTGCGTGTAAGTATGTGTAAGTGTGTGTGAGCGCGTGTGAGTGCGTGTAGGTGCGTGTAAGTGCATGTAAGTGCCTGTAAGTGCGTATAAGTGTGTGTAAGTGCTTGTAAGTGCGTGTAAGTACGTGTAAGTTCATGTAAGTGTGTACAAGTGCGTGCAAGTGCGTGCAAGTGTCTGCAAGTGTGTGTAAGTGTGTGTAAGTACATGTAAGTGCGTGTAAGTGTGTGTAAGTGTGTCTAAGTGTGTATAAGTACGTGTAAGTACGTACATGTACGTATAAGTGTGTGTACATGCGTGTAAGTGCTTGTGAGTGCATGTGAGTGCATGTGAGTACGTGTGAGTGTGTGCAAGTACGTGTAATTGTGTGTAAGTGCGTGTTAGTGTGTGTTACTGCATGTAAGTGCGTGTAAGTGCGTGTAAATGCGCGTAAGTGCTTATGAGTACATGTAAATGTGTGTAAGTATGTGTAAGTACGTTTAAGTGCATATAAGTGCGTGTAAGTACGTGTAAGTGCGTGTTAGTGCATATGAGTGCGTGTAAGTGCATGTAAGTGTGTGTAAGTGCGTGCGGGTAAGTGCGTGTAAGTACGTGTAAGTGCGTTTAAGTGCGATTAAGTGCGGTTGAGTAAGTGTGAGTGCGTGTGAGTGCATTTAAGTGCGTGTAAGTGCATGTAAGTGTGTGTAAGTGCATGTACGTGCGTGTACATGCGTGTAAGTGCATGCAAGTGCGTGCAAGTGCGTGCAAGTGTGTGTGTGTGTGCGTGTGTAAGTGCGTGTATGTACGTGTATGTGCGTGTATGTGCGTGTAAGTGCGTGTAAGTGCGTGCAAGTGCGTGTAAGTGTGCGTAAGTGATCATAAGTACGTGTAAGCGCGTGTAAGTGCGTGTAAGTGTGTTTAAGTACGTGTAAGTGCACATACGTTTGTGTTAATGTGTGTAAGTATGTGTTAGTATGTGTAAGTGCGTGTAAGTGCATGTAATTGTGTGTAAGTGCATGTGAGTACGTGTAAGTGCGTGTAAGTTTGTGTAAGTGCGTATAAGTGCGTATAAGTGCGTGTAAGTATGTGCAAGTGTGTGCAAGTGCGTGTAACTGCATGTAAGTGCGTGTAAGTGCGTGGAAGTGCGTGTAAGTACAAGTAAGTGTGTGTAAGTGCGTGCAAGTGCGTGCAAGTGCGTATAAGTGTGTGTAAGTGCGTGCAAGTGCGTGCAAGTGCATGCAAGTACGTGTAAGTGCGTATAAGTGCTCGTGTAAGTGTGTGTAAGTGTGTGTAAGTATGTGTAAGTGTGTGTAAGTGTGTGTAAGTGCGTGTAAGTGCATGTAAGGGTGTGTAAGTACGTGTGAGTGCGTGTGAATCCGTGTGAGTGCATATGAGTGCGTGTGAGTACGTGTGAGTACGTGTGAGTGTGTGTGAGTGTGTGTAAGTGCGTATAACTGCGTGCAAGTACGTGTGAGTGTATGTGAGTGCGTGTAAGTGCGTATAAGTGCGTGTAAGTATGTGTAAGTGCGTGTAAGTGCGTGTAGGTGCGTGTAAGTGTGGGTAAGTGCGTGTAAGTGCGTGTAAGTGCGTCTAAGTGCGTGCAAGTGCGTGCAAGTGCGTGCAAGTATGTGCAAGTGTGTGCAAGTGTGTGTAAGTGCGTGCAAGTGCGTGTATGTACGTGTAAGTGCATGTAAGTGCGTGTGAGTGTGTGTGAGTTTGTGTTAGTAAATGTGAGTGCGTGTGAGTGCATGTGAGTGCGTGTGATTGTGTGTGAGTGCGTGTCAGTGCGTGTCAGTGCGTATGAGTACGTGTAAGTGCGTGTAAGTACGTGTAAGTGCGTGTAAGTGCATGTAAGTGCATGAAAGTAGGTGTAGTGTGTGTAAGTGCGTGTCAGTGCTTGTAGGGTATGCAAGTGCATGTAAGTACGTGTAAGTGCGTGTAAGTGCGTGTAAATGCGTGCAAGTGCGTGTTAGTGCCTGTAAGTACGTGCAAGTGCGTGTAAGTGCGTGTTGTGTAAGTACGTGTAAGTGCGTGTAAAAGGGTGCAAGTGCGTGTACGTATGTGTGAATGAGTGTAAGTGTGTGTAAGTGCATGTAAGTGCGGGTAGGTACAGGTAAGTGTGTGTAAGTGTGTGTAAGTGTGTGTAAGTGCGTCTAAGTGCATGTAAGTGCATATAAGTGTGTGCAAGCGCGTGCAAGTGAGTGTAAGTGCGTATAAGTACTTGTGTAAGTGTACATATGTGCGTGTATGTGCGTGTATGTGTATGTAAGTGCGTGTAAGTGTGTGTAAGTGCATGTAAGTGTGTTTAAGTGTGTGTAAGTCCGTGTGAGTGTGTGTGAGTACGTTTGAGTGCGTGTGAGTGCGTGTATATGTGTGTAAGTATGTGTTAGTGCGTGTTGGTGTGTGTAAGTGCATGTTAGTGCGTGTAAGTTTGTGTAAGTGCGTGTATGTGCCTGTAAGTACGTGTTAGTGCGTGTAAGTGCGTGCAAGTGGGTGCAAGTGCGTGCAAGTGCATGCAAGTGCGTGTAAGTGCATGTAAGTGCTTGTGTATGTGCGTGTATGTACGTGTATGTGTGTGTTTGTGTGTGTAAGTGCGTGTCAGTACGTGTAAGTACGTGTAAGTGCGTGTAAGTGCGTGTAAGTACGTGCAAGTGCGTGCAAATGCTTGTGCAAGTACGTGTATGTACGTGTATGTACGTGTATGTGCGTGTAAGTCCATGTAAGTACGTGGAAGTGCGTGTAAGTGCGTCTAAGTGCGTGTAAGTGCGTGTAAGTGCGTGTGAGTGCGTGTGAGTGCATGTAAGTGCATGTAAGTGCTTGTGTATGTGCGTGTATGTACGTGTATGTACGTGTATGTACGTGTATGTACGTGTATGTACGTGTATGTACGTGTATGTACGTGTATGTACGTGTATGTACGTGTATGTACGTGTATGTACGTGTATGTACGTGTATGTACGTGTATGTACGTGTATGTACGTGTATGTACGTGTATGTACGTGTATGTACGTGTATGTACGTGTATGTACGTGTATGTACGTGTATGTACGTGTATGTACGTGTATGTACGTGTATGTACGTGTATGTACGTGTATGTACGTGTATGTACGTGTATGTACGTGTATGTACGTGTATGTACGTGTATGTACGTGTATGTACGTGTATGTGCGTGTAAGTCCATGTAAGTACGTGGAAGTGCGTGTAAGTGCGTCTAAGTGCGTGTAAGTGCGTGTAAGTGCGTGTGAGTGCGTGTGAGTGTGTGTGAGTGCGCATGAGTGCGTGTGAGTGCATGTGAGTGCATGTGAGTGCGTGTGGGTGCATGTGAGTACGTGTGAATGCATGTAAGTGCGTGTAAGTGCGTATAAGTGCGTGTAAGTGCATGTAAGTATGTTTAAGTTCGTGTAAGTGCGTGCAAGTGCGTGTAAGTGTGTGTAAGTACGTGTTAGTGCGTGTTAGTGCATGTTAGTGCGTTTAAGTACGTGTAAGTACGCATAAGTGCATGTGAGTGTATATAAGTGTGTGTAAGTGCGTGTAAGTGCATTTAAGTGTGTGTAAGCGTGTATAAGTACGTGTTAGTTTGTGTAAGTGCGTGTAAGTACATGTAAGGGTGTGTAAGTGCGTGCGGATAAATGCGTGTAAGTGCGTGTAAGTGCGTTTAAGTGTGTTTAAATGTCTGTGAGTACATGTGAGTGCGTGTGAGTGCATGTAAGTGCGTGTAAGTGCATGTAAGTGCGTGTAAGTGCATGTAAATGCGTGTACGTACGTGTAAGTACATGGAAGTGCGTGCAAGTGCGTACAAGTCTGTGTGTATGTGCGTGTGTAAGTGCGTGTATGTACGTGTATGTGCGTGTATATGCGTGTAAGTGCGTGTAAGTGCGTGTAAGTGCGCATGAGTGCTCATAAGTGTGTGTAAGTGCGTGTAAGTGCGTGTAAGTGCGTGTAAGTGCTTTTGAGTGCGTGTAAGTGTGCATAACTTTGTATACATGCGTGTAAATGCGTGTTAGTACGTGTAAGTGTGTGTAAGTGCGTGTAAGTGTGTGTAAGTACGGGTAAATGCGTGTAAGTGCGTGTAAGTTCTTGTAAGTGCGTATAAGTGCGTATAAGTGCGTGTAAGTGTGTGCAAGTATGTGTAAGTTCTTGTTAGTGCGTGTAAGTGCGTGTAAGTGTGTGTAAGGGTGTGCAAATGCATGTAAGTGCGTGTAAGTGCGTGTAAGTACAGGTAAGTGCGGGTAAGTGCGTTTAAGTGTGTGCAAATGCGTGCAAGTACGTGTAAGCATGTGTAAGTGCGTGCAAGTGTGTGCAAGTGCATGCAAGTGCGTGCAAGTGCATGTAAGTGCATGTGAGTGCTTGTGTAAGTATGTCTAAGTGCGTTTAAGTGCGTGTAAGTGTGTGTAAGTGCATGTAAGTGCGTGTAAGTGCGTGTGAGTGCGTGTGAGTCTGTGTGAGTGTCTATGTGTGCGTGTGAGTGCGTGTGAGTGCGTGTGAGTATGTGTGAGTGTGTATGAGTGCGTGTAAGTGCGTGTAAGTGCGTGTAAGTGCGTGTGAGTGTGTGTGAGTAAATGTGAGTACGTGTGAGTACGTGTGAGTGCGTGTGAGTGCGTGTGAGTGCGTGTGAGTATGTGTGAGTGTGTATGAGTGCGTGTAAGTGCGTGTAAGTGCGTGTAAGTGCGTGTGAGTGTGTGTGAGTAAATGTGAGTACGTGTGAGTACGTGTGAGTGCGTGTGAGTGCGTGTGAGTGCGTGTGAGTATGTGTGAGTGTGTATGAGTGCGTGTAAGTGCGTGTAAGTGCGTGTAAGTGCGTGTGAGTGTGTGTGAGTAAATGTGAGTACGTGTGAGTACGTGTGAGTGCGTGTGAGTGCGTGTGAGTGCGTGTGAGTATGTGTGAGTGTGTATGAGTGCGTGTAAGTGCGTGTAAGTGCGTGTAAGTGCGTGTGAGTGTGTGTGAGTAAATGTGAGTACGTGTGAGTACGTGTGAGTGCGTGTGAGTGCGTGTGAGTGCGTGTGAGTATGTGTGAGTGTGTATGAGTGCGTGTAAGTGCGTGTAAGTGCGTGTAAGTGCGTGTGAGTGTGTGTGAGTAAATGTGAGTACGTGTGAGTACGTGTGAGTGCGTGTGAGTGCGTGTGAGTGCGTGTGAGTATGTGTGAGTGTGTATGAGTGCGTGTAAGTGCGTGTAAGTGCGTGTAAGTGCGTGTGAGTGTGTGTGAGTAAATGTGAGTACGTGTGAGTACGTGTGAGTGCGTGTGAGTGCGTGTGAGTGCGTGTGAGTATGTGTGAGTGTGTATGAGTGCGTGTAAGTGCGTGTAAGTGCGTGTAAGTGCGTGTGAGTGTGTGTGAGTAAATGTGAGTACGTGTGAGTACGTGTGAGTGCGTGTGAGTGCGTGTGAGTGCGTGTGAGTATGTGTGAGTGTGTATGAGTGCGTGTAAGTGCGTGTAAGTGCGTGTAAGTGCGTGTGAGTGTGTGTGAGTAAATGTGAGTACGTGTGAGTACGTGTGAGTGCGTGTGAGTGCGTGTGAGTGCGTGTGAGTATGTGTGAGTGTGTATGAGTGCGTGTAAGTGCGTGTAAGTGCGTGTAAGTGCGTGTGAGTGTGTGTGAGTAAATGTGAGTACGTGTGAGTACGTGTGAGTGCGTGTGAGTGCGTGTGAGTGCGTGTGAGTATGTGTGAGTGTGTATGAGTGCGTGTAAGTGCGTGTAAGTGCGTGTAAGTGCATGTAAGGGCATGTAAGTGTATGTAAGTGGGTGTAAGTATGTGTAAGGATGTGTAAGTGCTTGTAGGGTATGTAAGTGCATGTAAGTGCGTGTTAGTGTGTGTAAGTGCGTGTAAGTACGTGTGAGTGCGTGTAAGCGTGTGTAAGTGCGTGTAAGTACGTGTAAGTGCGTGTAAGCGTGTGTAAGTGCGTGTAAGTACGTGTAAGTGCGTGTAAGTGTGTGTAAGTGTGTGTATGTCGGGTAAGTACAGGCAAGTGTGTGTAAGTGTGTGTAAGTGCGTGCAGTGCGTGTAAGTGCGTGTCAGTGCGTGCAAGTGCTTGCAAGTGCATGCAAGTGTGTGTAAGTGCGTGTAAACACTTGTGTAAGTGTGTATACGTGCGTGTATGTACGTGTATGTATGTGGGGTGTGTGTAAGTGCGTAAACGTACGTGTAAGTGCGTGTAAGTGCGTGTAAGTGCGCGTGACTGCGTGTAAGTACGTGTGAGTCTGTGTGAGTGCGTGTGACTGCTTGTGAGTGTGTGTGAGTGTGTGTAAGTGCGTGTGAGTGCGTGTGAGTACGTGTGAGTACGAGTGAGTACAAGTGAGGGCGTGTGAGTGCGCATAAGTGCATGTAAGTGCGTGTAAGTACGTGTAAGTACGTACAAGTGCGTGCAAGTACGTGCAAGTGCGTGCAAGTGCGTGCAAGTGGGTGCAAGTGCCTGTAAATGCTTGTTTAAGTGGGTGTATGTATGTGTATGTGTGTGCATGTGTGTGTAAGTGTGTGTAAGTGCGTATTAGTGCGTGTAAGTGTGTGTTAGTGCGTGTAAGTGTGTGTAAGTACGTGTAAGTGCGTGTAATCTTGTGTAAGTGCGTGTATGTGCGAGTAAGTGGGTGTTACTGCATGTAAGTGCGTGTACCGGGATGCAAGTGCGTGCAAGTGCATGCAAGTACGTGTAAGTGCGTGTAAGTGCTTGTGTATGTGCGTGTTTATACGTGTATGTGTGTGTTTGTGTGTGTAAGTGCGTGTCAGTACGTGTAAGTACGTGTAAGTGCGTGTACGTGCGTGTAAGTGCATATAAGTGCGTGTAAGTACGTATAAGTGCGTGTAAGTGCCGGTATGTACGTGTAAGTGCGTGTAAGAGCGTGCAAGTACGTGTAAGTACGTGGAAGTGAGTGTAAGTGCGTGTTAGTGCGTGTTAGTTCGTGTAAGTGCGTGTAAGTGTGTTAACGTGGATGTAAGTGCGTATAAGTACGTGTAAGTGCGTGTTAGTGTGTATAAGTGCGTGTAAGTGCATGTAAATGTGTGTAAGTGCGTGCGGATAAGTGCGTGTAAGTTTGCGTAAGTGCGTTTAAGTGCGTTTAAGTGCGTGTGAGTGCGTGTGAGTGCGTGTGAGTGCATGTAAGTGCGTGTAAGTGCATGCAAGTGTGTGTAACTTTATGTAAGTGTGTGTACGTGCGTGTAAGTGCATGCCAGTGCGTGCAAATGTGTGCAAGTGTGTGTGTGTGTGTGCATGTGTAAGTGCGTATATGTACGTGTATGTGCATGTATGTGCATGTAAATGCGGGTAAGTGCGTATAAGTGCTTGTAAGTGCGCGTTAGTACGCATAAGTATGTGTATGTGTGTGTTAGTATGTATAAGTGCGTGTAAGTGCGTGTAAGGGTGTATAAGTGCATGTAAGTACGTGTAAGTGCGCGTAAGTTTGTGTAAGTGCGTATAAGTGCATATATGTGCGTGTAAGTATGTGCAAGTGTGTGCAAGTACGTGTACGTACGTGTAAGTGTGTGTAAGTGCGTATAAGTGTGTGTAAGCGTGTGTTAGTGCGTGTAAGTGCGTGTAAATGCATTTAATTGCGTATAAGTGCGTGTAAGTGTGTTCAAGTGCAGATAAGTGCGTGTAAGTACGTGTAAGTGCGTGTAAGTGTGTGAAAGTGCGTGTAAGTACGTGTAATTGCGTGTAAGTGCGTACAAGTGCGTGCAAGTGCGTATAAGTGTGTATAAGTGCGTGCAAGTGCGTGCAGGTGCATGCAAGTGCGTGCAAGTGCGTGTAAGTGCGTGTAGGTGCTTGTGTAAGTGTGTGTAAGTGCGTGTAAGTGTATATAAGTGTGTGTAAATGCGTGTAGGTGCGTGTAAGGGCA